>KV005645.1:662954-691336 GCA_001598015.1 Dorcoceras hygrometricum
GTGTTATGAAATTATTGAGCAATAATTAGTAGGTGAATAATTAGTGGTTGGATGTCTAATATTAAATAAAGTGGTTGGAACTTTTTATTATTTTATTCATTATATTTGCCTATAAATAGGCTTGAAATTTCATTTGTAAAATGTACACAAAGTTATACAATCTTCTCCCACAAATTTTCTCTCCTCATCTATTCTCTCTCTAAATTAAGGAAATTATAGAGTAATCATAATTTCCTATTAACTAAAATTCAAGAGGTTATTTGGAGCAATTTCCAAGATATTGCAAAAGGTAATTATTACATTTATTTTGTTGCTATTTCATTTATTTTATAACAATATTGATATAATAGAGATCAATGACCAATCCATTCTCATAAATCGTAAACAAATGAGAATGCACCGAAAATATAAGAATGATTTAATATTATCATGCGAGAATCATTATATATGGAGGTTTATGATATTTCAATTCATCAAATCGGTGTCACAGAATTAAATAAGAGAACCCCACCTAATTGCAATTAAGCTAAATTATAATTTAGACTAAATCGATGTTTCATCCATTTATTCCACATTGCCCAATTGAGTAACCAATACTAATTTCTTTTTCAATAAATTTGATTTTCTATATTGTAAAAAATTCACTTTGTTTTGTCATTTTACTTTTTGTAATAAATTAGCATTCGAAGGACAATTTTGACATTTAACAATCAGAAAAAGTGAAAATGATCCACCACTTTTATATAATATAATATAGATATAGATAACATTTATTGCCCCATTGTGTAACCGATACTAAATTTGTTTCCCATTATTTTTAATTTTATCGATATTGTAAAATTCAGTTTTTTTGTCATTTCACAGATTCCACATTTAATATGTAAATATATATAAATATATAGCCATTAGCATTGTGTATTACACATTTACCCCTAAATTGATTAGGAACATTATAAATAATTAATTTATAATTAAACTATTTGTAAATATAATATCAAATAAGGAAAATAGACAACTCTTAACACACACCGGGATGAGCAACAAATTAGACAGGTGGTTTGCTAGGAGGCCGATACATGCCTACATAGATTTTATCATCATTCCGATGACAATGAAACAAATATGAAAACATATATATATAAAAAAGATATAGTATTGCTTGACAAAGATTTCATGTACAGTTCAGGTTTTATATACATCACATGAACCAATGTCTCCTGTGGGAAGGTTAATTTACAGAAAAAAAAGGCTATAAAAATACCTATTTGACCAACATATTGATTTTGGAACATAAACAAATACAAATGCTACAATGTTACAAAGTACAAGTTGGTACCGTCGACAAATTAAATTATCTCTGCTATTCTTCCTGGCTCCAACAGCGTACACATGAAAGAACACGCTCGTTTGCAGGAAGACGTTTGAAGCGACAAACAAACGCCACCTTTGATACCCAAGAAATGACTTCAGCTCTGTTCTTGCCCTCAGTAATATGATTCACTGCTACAATCTTGAAGTTCTTCAGGTGAATGTTAGTAAGACCAGGCATTCTGACAAGCCAATGGTGATGAATGAACCAATTTCCAACTATTCCAGGAGTATCGCTGGTCTATGCAGGGATCCGTCGGATTTTCTGAAGAGCAAGCTCTCAGCTCTTCTCAGATTGAAATCAGCGTATGCTGAACTCTCTAGCATTCTAGAGCATCCTCTCAATAGAAAGCTAAACAAGGTAACCTTGTTCTGTAAGTGCCGAACTCAAGCATAGTGGATACAGTTAGTTGAAGAAGTATGGTGACTCCATAACTTTTTTGAGGTCAAAATCTCCTCTATCCGGCACAGGAGGAAAGTTCAGGGTTGGATAGGATGCCTGGAAGCTTTCGAGCAGCTGCTTGTGCAGTTGATTTGATAAAATGCAAGTATATCATATCAAATGACAATTGACAGCACACAATGTGTCATAAATCTGAATACAGAAGAAGCTTTAAAAGTAACTTCTTACAAAGAAAACAAATGAGTTGTAACATGTATTGCTTTATCGGTCTATTGTAACATGTATTGCTTTATATGGTCTACGAACTCAGGTAGGAGCAGTGTAATACAAGACATTGATGGATATAGTTCACATGCATTGATCTACGCTTGGCCAACTTGCGTTTTTTAAAGTATTATTTATCTAAATTTAATAAGGATTAAAGCATCCATAAGATCTTTCCTGCACACTGCAGACACAGAATAAAGGAAGAAGCAACAGAGTTCGACACGATTTAACACTGGAAAAAAACTTTACATGTTAAGATTGCTTACATTTTCCAGTATCGGCATGTTGTACAGATCAACAAATTTTTGTCTTAGTATTTGATTCATCCTGTCCACGTCACATGCATGAGTCCAAAAGGAATCATGCACCCCTGTGATACAAAAGAAATATAGCTATTTATGTTCCACTAGCACAACCGGATCAACTGAGAATGCAAGTTCCGAAATATCCCGACTAAGTTTTGGCCGTCAGCAGATGGAAACATTTAGCACAATCAACGCGAAACGATTATGCTGATAACAATAAATATGCTAACTCAATTCCATCCTGAACCCCAAATATCTCTCTTCACTTGCATGTATGCATCTCCTCTTCTTCCCACACCAATCAATCACATAATCACACCCATACACACATCATGCACAGAAATTTAGTTGGTGGAATGTACCATATTTGGAGCTCATATAAAATTAAACAAGTACACAAAACATCTCTATTACAACTACACAATGTTATAATTCCTTATCAGGAACTTTCCATGGAAATGGATCAATGTTTAGTTACAAGAAAGTGTATCCCAATCCATTAATTGTTTCCAACAAATTTAATCTCTATGAATATTTGAGACTCTTGTAAACCACAGCAAAAGTTTGACATTGTAATTCCAGTATATCAATGTATTCAATAAGCCACATGCTACCACCTTTTGAATTAAAATCAGATATTAACCATGTCATACTAAGCAAAATACCGCTCTCTCAACTCTCATGAGAGATTAGTGATACCCCATACATCAGCCAGCCAGTAATTGGGGAAGCTAGCTCTCCAGAAAAATGCAAAACAGAAATATATTCAAAAAAGGTTTGACATAAATGATAGCAGTCTCACCAGGTCTATGAACAATTGTGGTAAATTATCAACAAACCTGCAAAACGTATTCCAGCATCCCGACAAGCTACTGCAGTCATCATCATGTGTGAACCATCTAGCGAGTGAACAAAATTTGGAGGGAAGGCAGTTCTCTGTTTTCTTAACTCAACCTGGTTTGGGACATTGTAATACAGCACTTAATACTTGCAAGGCCAAATCCTTCACAATAACATGAGAGAGGTAAGTCAGGGATGTCCAACTTACAGAATTGCCCTCACGTTGCAAAGCCAAAACCTGAAGAGAAGTTCTTATCTGCATAAACACGAGTCATGAGGTAAATCAATAAGACAGTAACAAGGCCACAATTAATATTTGCATCATACAAATGTGATATTAGAAATGCTAAAGCTTAGTAACGTCAATTCCAATACAATAGTAAATTCCAATACAGTCGCAATGCCCACAAATTGGGATTATAAGCAGCAGGCGGCATTCCAGTTATAACTAGCAGCATTTAAATGGTTCCAACACTGACTATTACTCTGTCAGCTTGTTAGGTTGAAAAACTACTTAACAAGGCACTGATACCATAAATCTTTCACTATCTTTTCCTTTTATGGGCATTGAACAATTAGTGTATATTCATGCTATGGTACCATAATGATTCCACCTAGTTAAGTTTAGACAACCTACATATAAGAAAAATAAATTGAACTTATCTAATTGAGAGTACAACACTTACAACATGACGCTTAGTTTTAAAGTATGGTTGTACAACAGGAAGACCAAGAGGTGTTGTCCAGCGAACAGGCTGATTTTCTGAGGAGATAATCTGTCAAATTTCGTTGTACAAAAAAATATAAAATTCAGCAGACATCAATGACCAACTTCACAAATAAATCGCATAACTTGCCTTATCAGTGGGTAAAAGTCAGAAAATATTCTGGAAGTATATGTGATATTTGTACTAAGACTGTGGATTAAACAGAGATGTATAAAAAGTAGCCAGTGGATTGACACTAACTTACAGTAGAAAAACAGCTTCTAGCTTTAAGTTAATTATGAGCTGTAAATTTAACAGTAAGAATTTCAAAATAATATAAACCCGTTCAGAAATATTCGACAAACCTTGGCACAATCACCTAGCCAACCCATTATAGCACGTGCCGCTTGAAATAACTCACCAAGGGCAGTCAATGTAACCTGTGAAAGATCTATGCATGTGTTAACAAGCCCTTTCAGATATTATCACAATTTCAATTAAGTAAAAGAAACAAACATTTTCAGAAAGACCTAAAGATAATTTTTTAAAAACAAAAAGAAGAAGAAAAATGTGGAGATATTATATGAGGGTGCACATGTTACTTCGCTCTAAAAGTTGGCAGACACCACAAATGCTCTTAATTGTTGTATAGCTATAGTCAGAAACTCTCATCGAGTGAATATCGCTGGGTTTACAAATAGGTTTTAGGATTAAAAAATGTCGAAATTCACTGAATTCTCATTCACTGTCCATATTTGAAGTTAGAAAATTCTTTCAGCATGGCAACTTTCTTTGGCAATAAAATCCCAGATCTGAACACAAGTTTGAATCCACAGCAGTAAGATTGAACTATGCCACATATTGAAACACAATTATTTTAAAAAAGGTTAACCTTTAACGAACTCTGCAAGCAAAAGTAATAGGCTGTAACTGCGAAATACTCATGATGCCTGCAAACTCTTACCCAACATTTGAGCGGTGTCTAAAAGTTGAACAAGTACTTTTGGGCTCCCTTGACAATAATAGGTTTCTTTTTTGTTGAATGCTAAATGTCCAAAGACTAGCATGATGGTATCACCAAGTTATATCCCACACAAAACTCAACAATGAGAATGACTGATCCAAAAATCTAAACTAATCCAGAATAAAGTATATAATTTGGTAATTCGATGCCGACTACAAAAATAAAAGTAGAAATAAGTAACTTCGAAATGCATTTAACCTATGTCAAATCTCCTGTAACTAGTAATCCAAGAGAAAAGGTGGCATGAAAATTTTAAATTACAGACATTGACCATGTTACAACCACTTTATTGATTGAATGCTACTGGGAAAAAAGGTCACCACTGCATGCTAAAGCGTGAAAGAAATAAACTTTGGTTGGGAGATAGCTGACAAAATCAAGCACTGATGATTTCTTTAAAGTCAAGATGTTAACGCAATCAAACTTGCAGAAAGAGGAGAGAAGGAAGTCGAATAAAACAGCAACATAGACATTATGCGAGTAGAGAACTCTCTCCAGTGCACCAAACTTACTTTAGCAGCATAACAAGCTGCACTAAAGAGAAGTCTGTCATCAGTGATGAGGCCCTTCTCCTCCAACCTTCTTTTGATCTGCTCGCGCGCACCAACATAAGTGACCCCATACACTGAAGTCATCACTGTTTGTTTGACAAGTTTCCTGTCCACCTAAAAGATTTCAAAAAATCAGGTCCTTGGATGTGAAAATAATGTCTCAAAACAAGGAAAACAAAGTCAATTACTAGTAAATCTATAAAAAACAAATACGAACCTGACCAATCAAGAGTTTGGCAAGCAAGGCACTCGGATCAGTTTCAGGATCCTTCATACTATCTCTTCTCATGATATCATGGACCCTGAAATGACAGTAACCAAATATGAATAGCACATGTAATGTCAATAATTTTCCAGAAATATATGTCAATAAAGTATGCATGAGCAGGTCTCACAGCGGGTAAAGGTGGCTTAAGAAGCTTCTACAACTCTGATTGATAAAATTCTAGCACTCAATTTGCAAGATAATTAATGTCTTGACCGTCAAATCAACAAACCTCTCTGCAATTTCTGAGTAAACATCAGAAGGTTTATCTTTGGCAATTAAATTGACAGCAGCAGCTTCAAACTGAAAACAATCAGAAAGCCAGCAAAGGGACGATGGATGTCATTTAAATCTTTCAAGTGAGAAATCAATAAGTCAGAGTCGATAATTATTGAAGATACAATAAAGAGCATTCAAAGGGTTATAGAGAGGTCAATAGATAAAATAAAGCAACAGACTTGAAAAAATGCAACTCAGAAAGTCCCAGTCACGTTTTTGTAGGAACCAGATCCATCGTATGCCAGTGCAAACAAAGATAATTCACACAGCATATTGGAACAGAACATACAGTTCAACCATAAACAGGTACCTCAAGAAACTACGCTGCTGGAATAAAAAAAAGGAAATGGTGTTTTGTAGGCATTAAAGTACTTCAAGATATAGCTTTGAAGTGAACAAATAAGAGTTTATCTGTCTATTTCCCCAATAGCTATAAATCATGAACACAACCTTTGGGCACGCAAAGTCCTCCACAGAAGATAAACAAACATGGAACGATGGCTTACACTGTCTCTTCCAATAGCTGCATAGTGCTGCAGACCATTGCATGATCCATCCTAAGTCAGAAATCAAACAACAATTGGAGCAAATGTCATCGTAAAATTCACATGTTCAGTAAAAAATACAACAGAAGGCAACGGTAAAAAATAAGGGGTAAATAAGAAGAGGAAAATATTTTGGAAGGATGAAAAGCAAGTGATGGCAAAAAATTCATTGGACTAAGATTTAAGGAATAGATTGCTCAGGTCATGACGAACATGAAACAAAAACCGAAGCAGCTCTCAAAACCAAGGCTGCAAATAAATGATAAACCAGATAAACCATGCTGTAAATTTGATGGCTAAATTTCCCTTGACTGAATCTCTTGGAATGACAATCAGCAGAATTATAGCCTTTGAGTCATACAGTCAGCACCGTTCTTTTATTTTATTGTGTTCCACCAGTGGTATTTGATAAAAGCAAGAAGGAGACGCGGGTTACAAGTGCCTACCAGATGAATTGGCAGATGTGAGATAACAGTGTGTGGTGATGAACTATTTAGGGCCTCAGCAAGATTTATACACGCAGCTAGGCACTGAAAAGGATCCTCTGCTTTCAACCACCAACAATTTCCATTATGGAAGTTCTTAGCAGAATCTAATATTTCAGCGACATTGGTATCCACAAATGAGAGACGTTCATCATAAGAGAGTTTCTCAACGCCTCCTCCATAAAGGTTTGCCAAATGAATTTTCAGCCAACGTAGCCCAGATTTCCCTAGTGGCCTTCCTTCAGAAAACTCAAGGATTCCTCTACACAGATCAGAACTCAGATGATTTAAATGAGGGTGCATGGGATATGCACGGCCACGAAAATCAAGATTGTGGGGATAATAAAAACCATCCTCATCTTTCATCTTCCGAGCAACCTGATTCACAAAACGTTTGCTTAGAGTCCATCTTTATAGTCTCCATCAACTTGAACAATATTGTCTGGCTTAAACCCAGTCAATGGGCTTCATGGGGAAATAAGTAAAAACTACTGACTTTTTGATTAAATTTACAATCAAAATTATCTCAAAGCTTCATAACTAGATCAATCACCTTTTAACATGGGCTTGAAATCAACCAAAAATGAAAGAAAATAACATACCAACGAGGCTTGCAATTATAAAGCTGATAGAATTGCTGGTACAAAAATATGAAATAGCTTCTTTGCATAGATAGAGCCACAAATCAAAGTCTGTGTTCCAGCTTCTCCAGGTTTGAGATAAAAATTTCATTATTCAAATGCTGGTTAAAAATTGGCATTTCTAAATAATTTTTAGAAAATTGCATCGATGTCTATCTTTGATTAGGATCCAACAGATTAAACTGTCCAAGCTGGCCATTTATAATCTTACAGGTGTTATACTTGTATTTAATTCGACATTTCGACATGTGCATCAAGGGTTCATTCATATGAAATATTGACATCAGCTTATCATATTACAGTCGGTGGTCTATGAATTTTGTAAAAATAAAGTAAACCTATAAACCCAACATTAGCAAAGAGGAAATAATTTACACAATTGAAAAATGATTACCCAGCTAATTTATAACCCCTGGTAGAAAAATTGAATACTTGAAATGCATCGCAGGCACCGGGCATTAAATGAGACAGATGACCACATAAACAAATACGATGTAACTTGAATACTTTTTTACTTTTGCATATTGACAGTTCCAAATGGTTAAAATCTTACCGAAAGCTTGAGTTCGGTGTCACATCTTTGAGAGTGCCTCTCTTGATTGATTTTCTTGGCCTTTCGCACACTCCATTTCCATTTCTTAACTTCTAGCAAATCAGTAGAGAGCAATTCAGGAATTGGAACCTACACCATGAAAACAGTATCTTCTATCAAGACAAAACATATAGCAATCTTATTCTGTGCAGATCAAAGAGTTAAGCCCCAACAGCTTCACGTATCACACAATCTCTGAGAACAGTGGCATCAGTGAGGCTCCTTCCACAAGAGAGAAAATAAATGAATATTAAGGTAGTTACACTTACATCTTCGCGATCTACCAAACCAGCAATGTTGCCTCCACTGGCCCAAATACTTTCTACCACACTTAATATACGTTTGTTCACTCTCCACTTAGTGTTTCCTAAAGTATCAAGCGCCTGCAAATTCAATCGGAACTTAACATACGACCTCATTCAAACACATCTAAATAGAAAGAGAGAACATCCAGCAACAAGTTTCATGGTACAAGGAAGAGGTTCCTCAAATCAAAGAGAACAATATAAGCATGTTTAATTTTGTAATACATAAATTCGTATAAAGTTTAGAAGAGAAATTCACATTTTAACTTCTGAACATAGTGAATATGCCCATATCATAACCTTGATCAATGAAAGGCAAAAAATGTCATTTCACACTTGATCACATTGGCCATCTGAGTGCATAGCACGCCATCATTAAGCAAAGAACACAGGTAGTGCAACACCCACCTCATATACTTTCTGCAGCTGTTTTGCAGGAGCAGCTCTAACGGCATCCTGTTGCTGTCGCGACCCATGGGTTCGCATCATATATGAAGGTAAGAAAAGGTGCCCACCTTTGTCATACCTGAAAGGAGGAGAACAATAGATAGCGGAATGTAAGAACATCAACTGCGAGCAGCCATCATAATCCAAGGTTAGGTCACTCGAATATGTAAGTAGTTAGAGTTGGGTGTTATAAGTCTATGAAAGTTCTTTTCAAGTGCTGCCATCTTATTTTATTAAACTCATTTGTCACTCTAATTTATATCATGAAAGTATAAAGTTTTCATATAGAACTGTCAATTGAGAAATAGAAATCTACCCCTTCCATTTTTTCGGTGGCACCAACATTGGCACATAAGGAATGATCATATGTTTAACCTGGAAAGGGCATAAAATTAGAGATTTCAAGAGAATTCTTAAGACTAACTATGATGCTTGAAGAAGATGAGAACAAAATCAAAAGACGGAAGTTTTAGAACTTCGGAGATCAAAAGGTTACTGCACTCTCACATGAAAGAAACTATTTTGACAAATGACAAGTGACTCTCAACTATATTTTCAAGCATTGCATAAGGGCCTAGTGTCAAGATGAACTTCAAAAACATTAACAGCCGTATTTCAATCAAATATTCCTCATAGAGTGAATGAACAAATAAAATACGAGTCATTGATCTAATCAATGCAAGCCACGTAGAGGAGTGCAATATGTTGAGCAGAGAGCCAAAAACAAGAAATTTGTGCATGAGAGAAATACGGAACATATTAGCTGTAGAATCGACTCACAGTGGTATGAAGCCCATCAAGGACAAGAGGATCACATTCAATCACTCCATACCTCCTCACAGTGCTCTGCCTGAAAGAGACAAGGAGAAAAAACATGAACACCACCACTACCTATCAAATTAACCACGGGACCTATCAAACGAGCTGGTGATAGGTCATGAACTTCACAATCAGAGGTTCCAGAACAGAATGCAACTTCTCGCTGCCAAATTTGCAATGCACAGCAGGCAATGCTTAATCACACATGCTTGGTGAATGGTAAAAATATCCTATTATATAAGATATTGCTTACCCAGCTTCCCTGGTTGCAATCTTAAAGAGGTGCCTAAATGCAGGGCGGACATCAGGGGGACTGTCAGCTGACTGAGTGACTGGAGGTTGAACATAAGCAGTTTGTATTAACAATTGTATCAGACAACAGCCCAACTGCAAGACATCTAAATGGCTGAGAACAAGAAGGTAAAACATAAATGTCAGAAGTCAGTCTACGATTATCATGGAAGCTCCAACCTTAGCCTGTGTATCTCGACCCCATGACTTAAATTCCTCATTTCTCACCAGCTTTTGGACCTCAAACACCCTGTTCTTTCTAATTAGACTCTTAACTCGTCTTCTTAAGAGCGCTGCATCCTTACTTGAATCTCCTTCACTTTCCTCTACCTTTGCTCTTCCTTGAAATTTTTTTGTTTTCTCCAAGAAGTTATGAATCCTTACCTGGAAAAAGATCAATTATAAAGATAATACTAACCTTAATCCAAAAAACATCTCCAGTAAGCTAATGAATTGTGATTTGACAAAAGTGGGAAATGAGAGAATGTCAACAGTGGTCAATTGTTCTAACGTATTCTTTCTTGATTATACCAGGTGCCTAAATTGCTCAATTAGAAATTCAAAGCAGAAAATATTCGTCGATATAGTTGAATCTGATCATTTTCATCATATCAGGGACCTAAATTGCTCAATCACAAATTCAAATCTGCAAATATTCGTTAATATAGTTGAATCTGATCATGTGTATCGCAAAAAGCAAAATAATCCAAAACTGTCTTCAATCAGCTTCCTCAGAACAATATCTGAAATTTCTCTACCTCACGAAACAAGGTGCTATCACTTTATGGGATTATTTTCCTCGTACGAACTCTGAATTATATACACAAAGGACATGCCAAACCATTATTCTGCCTCATAAAACAACTGAATCTCATTCTGAACAAATTAAAACATTAGTTGGTGTTCCAGACATTTGCATAGAATATTTATGCAAATAATGTTCAGCTCAATTCCATCAATAGCATATATTTTGATAATTTAAAACATATGCTGAAAAAAAAATTCAATAACGTATCTAAATAATAAAGATGAAAAACCGACCCTTATCCATGTCAAAGCGATGATCAGCTTAATCACTCATAACTCATACGAGAGTATTCCAGGTGAACCTCGATGACATGTACTTATTGTTTTTATTTTTATTATTACTAATGTTACTATCCTTTTCGCAGAAATATCATAAACTATTCTCATTTAATTCAGAATCATCAAAATAAATTTGTGTTGTACACTAACAAAGAAAATTCGCAAGCGTCTACATTTCGATCCTCATCAAGTAATCAACAATTGACATAAGTATCATTCAAAGAATTCATATCCATGGACAGTAGGGAACGTAAAAAGAACGGATTCGAATATAGTTTGTAATTGGCAAACCATTATGGGCAAAAACAAACTACGTGCCTTAAATCACAAATGACAATTCTGACCTCTTGCTCAATTGCCACCCCAATTTGAACTGCTGCCTCCACAACACGCACATGTCTATCCTCCTTTCCACCCATCATCATCAGCGCCATAATCTTATGCATTACAATGACAGCCATTTTTTCAGCTGGTAGGGCATCTACAAAAGGCGCAAAAGCCGCTTTATTTTTCTTCGTCCTCTGGGACTTCTGTTCCCTCTCGATGGCTTCCCTCAAAGGCTCAAACCACCCCAAAATCAATTTCTTGACATAAGGCAAATTCGGAGCTAGTTTTTTCTCACACATTTCCCTCTCCAATTCTCTATACTCCTCCACCTGATTCTCCCATGCCTCAGTCTCCGCCTTTATCTGTCTCTTCCTCAACAAATAATACCTACGCCTCTCCATTTCTTGAAATTCTATTTTGACCCCACTTCTACTCTTGCTCCTAAAGATCAAATTTTTCATAAAAATAGAGGATATCCAAGGTGGGTCCTGGATAAAAATTCTCTTAGCTTCTTCCTCAGGTAAATTTCTAGGAAACCCGTCAGGGATTAATTGTAAATTCGACAACTTATCCATCTTCTCCGGGAAATTCTCATCCGTAGAGTCATATAAAGGGGGAGAAAGGACGGGTGAAGGGCTATGGAGGGAAGGGAGTTTAAGGGTTCGAGGGAAGGAGGTTGAGTGAGAAAAATTGGGAACTTCGGGGGTTGAAATGAAAAGGAAATTCGGTTTCTTGTGGGGCTTCCATAAAGAAAAAGTAGAAGCAGAAGAAGGAGAGGAGGATTGCTGAAACTGAGCTTTGGGTCTGGGGGTGAATGGAGCAGTGGAAGCCATTGTTGGTGAGGAACTGAGTCTGAGTCTGAGTCTGAGTGAGTCTGAGTCTGTTCAATTAGGATAAGAGGGTTGGAGGAAGAAGACATTCCAGAAAACCTCCCTTAAACCTCGTCGGAGATATTATTTTTTTCTTATATATTTTTTAGTAATTACTTTATTTTATCTATTCTTATACTCATGTATTTCTTAATCATTTCTGAGTTTTTTATTTTTTATTTTATACTCCCTCCCTCACTCCGACCATCACAGACATAATTATTTATGTGTTTTTGATACATATTAAAATCTTCTTGCAAAACGAAATTCATAAAGAAATTTCCTATTTTAGTCTTATTACTATATTTAAAATTTTAATATCTTATCAAAAATGGTGGTAATTGTTAATATATTTAGTGACCAAGTACATTGATAAAATAAAAATAAAAATGATGATGGTAATACTAAAATTTGATATATTTCGGAAAAATGAAAAAAAAAAGTATTATTCGTATATGTTATAGTGGGTTAATTAATTCAATGAAAATATTTAAAAAGTAACTATTTTTTCTCTATTGAAAGTATTAAGTATACCCCCATTAGTTACAAAGTGAATTTTACATTTGTAGGTTTAAAAACATTTTCAAATAACTATCTTTGTTTTAAACTATATTTATTACGGTGATTAGTTATGTTAGAATACCAACAAACTATAGTATCTATGAATAGCTGATTAAATATAAAATATAGTAGCGATGCTGGCAGCTATATTTATGATATCAAAAACAGACATGTTATGATTCAGATAGTTAATTTTTTTGTATTAATATGAAACTAAAATATTTATATTGTTTGAAATTTTCTCTTGCTATTTTTTTATGAACGAATCCTAACTTTTATAAACTATACCTCTCTTGATTGTGGAAGGTAGTAGGATATTTCGATATTATCCTATGGATAGTACACACCCACTCATATGATGGTGGGATTTGGAAAACTCAATTACTATACTTTGATATATAATATGGTTGAAACAAACTTGACCTCTTTTTATTGTACAAATATTTCGATCTTATTATATGTAACAAATTATATAATCAGCAATCATATATTTCATAAATCTGTTAGTAAATTTGCATCTATCAATTGGTCAAAATCTTTATTGACATAAAAAAATGAATGATTTGACTGATAGAATAGGTAGAATTCGAAATTTAATAGAAAGAATTAAACGAAAAGAAATATCACCGTCCTAATAAAACAAGTTATAATTGCTACCATTGGTGAAATGGAAAGTCTTAAAAAGAGGATGGTAGTACTCACTCCCTCGTATAATGGTGGGTTTGATTCATAATATGGTAGAAATAAACTTGACCTCTTTTTATTATAAAAGTTAGGGATACCTCGGATGGGTAGTACACTAGTACTCACCCCTCACATGGGGTTTTTTCTCTTTAACCATATATATACACAATGTGTATAGGAATTCAATTTTAAATCTTAAAGTTAGAAACATGAAATTTTATAGTGATAAAAGTTAAAAAAAGTATAATATTTAATAAAATAGCAGTAATGAACTTTTACTGATCAGTTTTAATTCATAATGATATATTTTTTCTAAAATTTAACTAAAATATATCATGTACAACTTGTATAATACATTCAAATGTACATTAATTTAATTATACTAGTCCGAAAAAATGCTATAACCATAACATAGAAAGAACTTCATCGTTTATTTAATTTTAAAATATATTTTTGTAACTTTAGTGTTAGAATGAGAATCTTCTGCTACAAAAATTGTAGTTGTGAGATTAACAAAATTCGAAAGAAACAATGAACTACGGATTAATAATATTTGAAAGAAGATTGAATTATGCCAAAATTCATGCCATATAAATATAAACTTTTATGTTCACATAGAGAATTAAAATTAAAATTGACATAAATTTTTTTTTAGATTTAGAACTTAGAGAAAATAATATAACAATAAAAAAAATAGCAAACAAAGAAAGAGAAATGATAGGATCGAATTATGACATATCGGAGTTTAGAGAGAATAAATAAATTATGTTTTAAATTTATCATTTCAAACGTTTGAAGCAGATAAGCTAGATCACTAGCTAATTATAATTTTCAGTGTAAGCTGATCTCTTAAATAATAAAAAGATTTATGCAGAAATAACTCAATAACCGGTGAACAAATAAATAATGTGAAAACTTAAATCGGTAAAGAGATAAGAGATCTATTTATGCAAACTCGAAGTAAAGCTTTTATGTCTCCCCATATTCCAAAATGGAAGTAATTTCACTAGAAAACTTTGAATAGTATGTGATATATCCTAATCCGATTAGTCAAACAGTGCCTAAGATGTACTCCTAGTAAATGTGACCTGATAACAGAATACTCTATGCTATCTTTACAGATTGTGTTCGGCTTCAAATGATAGTTCAATGTAATGAACGCCTAAGCTGATTTCAGCTAAAAGTGAAATATAACACCTCAAAAATAATTACAAAGTACATATTGTTTATTGTTTCAAGTATGTTCAAGAAATCTATATTCAAGAATGTGTGAAGCTTAAAGAGTCGGAGAGTCAAAGAGAACTTCCATCTCATCTCCAATTTATAAACTCCAGATTCAAACAATTGTAAATGTATCAGGAGATTATCCGATGAATCATAGTATGTTTGCTTCCAAGAAATTTATGTCTATTTAATATTTGTACTTTGCCCGTACTGACACAATAAATGCTTCTTCCTTTTGCTTACAACAGACAATTTTCGTACACTACCAACTTTGATTCATTCAGATTGTTTACCTGAGTTGTTCAACGACTTTAAATGATCTACTCAAGTCAATGCATCGATTTCAACTCTTATCTGATTAAGACACAATGCTCTAATCTAATATGCTCAATTCATCCGTATTGATCGGTTCTAGTCCTGAATTTATATCCTAAGTTCATATGATATGTAAGATGTTCTTCCTAATCTGATCTGAATCGATCTTCTACATTATCAACTCGTTCAGCTATACTCTAATCTGATATACGCTGTTTAAAATTGGGTTGTCCTTACTCAACTCAACTAACCTCCGATTTGATCCGGAAGAAGTATATTGTTAAGCCAATCCTGATCTGATCTACTAAGCTCTACGCTGAATCATTTGATATCGTCAAAACTCAGAAAAGAACAAAAGGAAAGAGAAATAAAGGAAAGTGAGGAAAAGAAAAAAACAAAAAAAATAACTTAAAAAAGAATAAGTAACATGTCATTTAATGGGAAAGGGGGGAGTAAAGCCGTGTACTTGGATGGCGGAATTCTAGGAAGACAATAAGTATTAGTAGTTAATATGACCTCAAACACCTCTCCTGAGTATGTAGAGATCCTAACCGACTAAATGCTTTCAAATTTATCCAGTGAATTAGAGGAGTAAGATTTTGTTGGTTTTTGGAAATAATATATCTCTCTCACAAATATTGAGTTCTCTTGTAATTTACTCTTATATATAATCAAGTTGCAGTTTTAGGTTTTGGTTTTGGCAATATTGGTCTGTTTTATAATCATCTTACAATTTTAAATCTGTATATTTTAGTTGTTTTGGCAATTTTGGTCCACTATATAATTAAGTTGTAGTTTTAGTCATACATGTTAAATGTTTTTGCAATTTTGATCCTATTTTGGAAAGGAGATGTTCTATAGTCAAAATTTAATGGTTTGACATTAACGTTTTCCTATTTCAATAAAAGTTGGATATCTTTCAGATGTTCAAACTAATTTTGAAAGATTTTCAGTTTTATGTAGCATAAAAAGTTTTTGATATTAAATCATCAAAAGCCAGTGATTAGAGGTTTTTCCGTCTAAAATCGAATCAGAAGTGTCAAAAAGTTAAACATATAGGACTAAAATTACGTGATTATATAGCAGGTCAAAATTAACAAAGACTAAAACACACATTACTAAAACCATAACTTTGAAAGTTAACCCATTAATGGGCCAACCCCGTATATAGGTCAGAGACCCCTTAACCCATACATGTGATAAATCGAGGGATATGCACGAGTAGGCAGGGGCCCGGGGGAGAGGACTCATATAGCGTACTAATTCTTAGAGCATACTCCCACAATATTTCAGTGGGGAATATCCTCCACACGATAATCGAACCCGTGAAGTCGGGGAAGTTACTCCCACATCACCCCAAGTCTTACCAACTCGTCTGTGCCTCTGGGGGCTTACTAAAACCATAACTTAATTATATAACAAGAGGACAAGCATAAAGAACTAAAAAATCAACTTTCCTAATTTATAAAATAATATAATATAATGTATTTCCCTCATCAATTAAAACTTGCATGATTTTCATCACCGTAGTTCAGATTCACCCATGTCAATTTGTATCATGGTAACATTAGATACAATTAAATTTCAAATTACAAATATAATCATATTTTGAAATTCATTTTCCCATTTATATATAGCTCAAATTGAAAGTCAAATAGGATCTTTCTCTGAAATATACAATGTAACGGCGCAGGTTCGCCGCAGATGCATTTCCCTTGTATACTTTAATGAAAAACAGCTTATAAAAAATGTCAAGTGGTGAAATTTTAAATAAAGAACTCTACCAATTGACAAAATAAAAGAAAAGGGACTTAATAGCAATATGCGGTCAAACTGTACTGTCATGTATGTACATGAGGTTGGTATTACTCCATAAACAATAATTACAAATTTTTTTTCTAAATAAAGACAATATTTTATTGGTTGAGAAAAGTCATGCACAGAAATTTCATTAATCTTGAAATGATCATAGTTAGAGTTTTGATATGATGATATGGTCATCGAATCATCATCATCATCAATTATTGAAACTAACAAAATGGGGAGCTCATTAGACCCGTGGTGAAATTACAGATCTCTATGGTATATCTGTCTCTTTACATTTACATTTTTAGTTTTCTATATTTTCAAAAGTGTATTGAGTTTGTTATATGTTTGCAACTTTAGCAATTTTTATCAAAAACTGATATTAATGTGGAAATGCATACATGAATAGGTTATATCAATATTAGGTCACTATCATGTCAGGTGCCATATCAACGATATATCAAAAAATATGACTAAATTATATATCAAACTAAAATTTGATACATAGAATATTAAAAAATCATATACGAGCAAATTATAAAGCTAAAAAATACAATTTTATATCATACCCTATGTGCAAAATTTTATCCAAACTATGAATACATCTATTACTATGAGTAGAACAGGTCCTTCACTCTCATATTTGAAACGAAACCATATTGTTGGATCTGTGAAACAAATCAAATCTAAATTTTGATTAACACAAAACTTGTTGTTATGTTTCTAACAGTTTACTTTAGTACGCATGTGAAGCTAAAAACATCTCTGATTAGATAAGAGCTGAGAACTGAAGAACTATACAGTATAAATGAAGAGTTGGGCTCAGTTGAGAAGAACAACATATCATATCAGAAGTTGAGAAGAGCATATCATATCAGATTAGATCAGCTAAAAGAGCAGCATAGATCTGTTCAAAGCAGAATAATGCAGAACAGAGGAGATCAAAGTAAGCTCATAATAGATAAGAAGAGTGGTACACAACAGATCAGATGATAACAAGAGCAGCTCATATTAGAAGTGCAGTTCATATCGGATCGGATCAGAACATATGAGACCATTTTAGAGAAGCGAATAAGATAAGATCATATCAGAAGAGAGCATATCAGATCAGATCGGTTCAGTTAAAGGTAAAGAGAAGAATAAGAATGCACATTGCATAAAAGAAGAGCAAAACAAAGCCAACAGAACAAAATAAATCAGAACGAAGTTCGATCAGTACAGGATATCAGCTCAGGCGAACAAATCAATTTGAACAAGATTAATGTGAACTGAATAGAAGCAGTTCAAACGGATTTGCCGTATACGACGAATATCAGTTCAAAAAAGTCAAATGTCATAAATTACCTCAACAGAACAGAACAAATAAGAACGGAGTTCGATCAATACATGCTATCATCTCAAGTGAACGAATCAAAGATTACTGTGAACTGAACAGAAGCAGTTCAAACCTATTTGCCGTATATGATAAAGGTGTTCAAAAGAGTCAAAGATCATAAATAGCCTCAACTACTCCTATATGATGAAAGGATGACAATTACACAATGTCAGAACTTTACAGAAGCCTTTTCAAATGGCTAGAAACGTGTATCCAATGTTCATATTAGTATAGATGCTATAAATACAAAACTGAACTGATGCGAGATGGGAAGTGTGCGTGAACAAAGTGCAAATTTAGATGAGAAAAGAAGAAATCAGTTATGCACTAGCAGACATCATCGTAATGTCCTGAAGATCAATTAGGAAGACGACAGTATGTGATATTACATTCGAGTGTTTACACTCCGATTACATCATCTCACACACATACATTCACTCACAAATAAGAGAGCTGAGCGAAACAGAAAATATGAGTTGTGAATCAAATACACAATTCTTGTCTTGGTACAAAGACGTTAAACTTAGTGTTTGTAGTCTTGGCACATAGACGCTAAACAAGTACAAAGTGATGGGTCTAGGAGTTCAGCTTAGGCAGTGTGGTAAGTCCCAACTGAGTGAGTTTTTACAGCTAATTTATGAATCAAAGCCTTCTAGTAAAGTCTTTCAGTTCGAAGAAGTGGAGGCGTAGAACCGGTGGCTTCAAACTTCCATAAACAAATCTGTTTGGGTAATTTATTTACAGCTATGATGCGTACATCTTTTATCTATTTTAAATTCAATTTTAAGAGAGTATGACAGGTATTTTTGGCTTGGTTTTCAGACCAGACCCAATATGTTCTCGGTGCTCAAACATTTCAAGAACCTAGAGCTATTGCAGCCTGTATCTTATTTAAGATCGCGCACGACTTTGCTCTGTGCTGATGGCAAAATGTCTTTAAATTACGTGATCCGATTTTTGTTCCTAATAAGTAGTATCAAACCAAGTTGTTCTTCAAAGATCATTTAAATTGAAAACTTTGTTTACCAAATTTTAAAGGGTTTTGAATGTTTTCAAGCACATATTATGAAGATAAGAAAAGTACTAATTTTTTTATTTTCAATGAACATCTTCGATTGAGTTGACACAAATCAATCGAGAAAGGACCTATGTGGGCGTCATTTTCTCTGCTGTTGTATGTGCTAATTGGTAATTGTAGAACAAGTCAAAAAAATTCATTATGAGATCATCATCTTTCTTTGTGGGCTTATCTGTTCGAGATCATAATGAGATTTTCAATTCCTTGATCTACTGAAACTAATATAGTGACAAGAGGAAAATGTTGAGAAATATGGAAGAGATTCTGTTAATTCGTTTATCATTTATCTGTTAATATTTGTAGATGGAAAAAATCAGTAGCACTTGTTCGGTTTTGAAAATTTATCCCATGCTCGATTTTTTCTATGGAAAGTTCTATTTGTGCTATAAAATATTTTAAATATCTTTAAAACTCATATTATGGAGATTTGGGAAGTAATGACTCTTGCGTTGTGGTGTATATCTTTTAGTTGGGAAGTAATGACTCTTGCGTTGTGTATATCTTCTATTGAGTTGACACAAATTACTCAAGAAGATGTTTGTGCGGACGCCGTTTTCTTTGATTTTGTATGGCTGTTGTAGCAACATGAGGCAAAAGTAGAGAAACATGGAGGAGATTATATGAATTCAATGGTCATTTATCTCTTAGTCTTTGCAAATGAGAAATTTTAGTAAAATATGATCGTTTTGACAACTCATCTCATGCATTCTATTTTTCTTCTAAACTGTCGTCCCTGCAAAAAGTTTCTTTTTAAAATTTGAAAATGCTGTCTTTTAGAGGGGAGTTTTAATTTAAATTCAAGAGAAGACAAGATTTCTTAACCTTTTTTATTCCCACAAAAAGGGAGAGAAATATTTCGAAAATTATTTAAGTTCGTGCTTATTTTTATCCAGGTTTTGTATTAATAAAAAAGTAGATTGTTGGATCAGTAAAACAGATCAAATCTTAATTTTGATGAACACAAAACTTGTTATGATGTTTTAAAAGTTTACTTTAGTGTGCATGTGAAGATGGAAACATATCATATAAGAGCTGAGAATTGAAGAACTGTACAGTATAAATGAAGAGCCGACTTCAATTGAGAAGCGAATATCAGTTCAGAAGTTGATAAGAGCAGTATAGATCAGTTCAGAGCAGAACAATTGAGATCAGTTCAGAACAGATCAGATAAGAGTAAGATCAGAATAGATAAGAAGAGCAGTACAGAACATATGATTCGGAGTAGAGCAACTCAGATTATAAGTGCAGTTCATATAAGATCATATCAGAATAGATCAAAACAAATGAGATCGATTCAGAGAAGCGAATCATATAAGATCATATCAAAAGAGAGCAGCTCAGTTAAAGAGAGAGGGAATAGGAAGAATGTGTAGTGCATAAAAGAAGAGCAGACAGAGCCAACAAAACAATACAGATCAGAACAAAGTTCGATCGGTACAGGCTATCAGCTCAAGCAAAAGAATTAGTTTGAACAAGATTACTAGTGACTGAACAGAAACAGTTCAAACTAATTTGTCGTATACGACAAAGATCAGTTCAAAAAAGTCAAAGATCATAAATAGCATCAACTACTATGTACGAAGAAATGACGACAAGTATACAATGTAGAACTTTACAGAAGCCTTTTCAAATGCTAGAAACTTGTGTCCAATTTTCATATCAGTACAAAGGCTATAAATACAAGACTAATCTGGTGCGAGATGGGAAGCTGCATGTGTGCACAGAGTGCAATTTCTGACGTCAAAAGAAGAAATCAGCTGGGCACCAGCAGACGTATAACATCCCGAAATTCGGATTACGTAGAAATGAGTGCATGACTAGGGAGAAACCTTTATGTTATCATGATTTGCATGTCATTTATGTGTTTATATGAGGATTTTATGCTTTACGTGTGCATGTCACTTTACGGTACGGTTTTAGACCGATAAGCGGGGACGAGTCCGGAGACGACCAAATCGAAAATATTTAAATATTTCAGCCCTTAGACATATTTTAAAGCAAAATATTTTTATTTTATGCATAATTTCCAAAAAAAATGAGATTTCATGCACGGTTGCCGAGAGGTACCCGTTTTTCGCCTATACGGGCTATTTTTATGACTTTTATGACACTTTTAAATTTGAGAGGCCTTATATTACGAAAATTAAAGGCTTGAAGTCTGAATTTTAAACATTTTAAAGCCTTTTTAATTAGAGGAGGGCTGGTATTATTAATGGGCTTTTTAATTCCTTAATAAAACAAGGTAGAAGGGCTTTTTGGTACACTTTTCATGCACCCTTCTCCCTAATTTCGAAAATTACCCTAGCCTCTCCTCTCATCAGCCAACTTCAGCCTCCATCCTCCCCAAGGTGACCGAATTCTTGCAAGTTTTGGATTGAAACTCAAAGGTGTGGTCTTCCCAATTGTCCTCCACTCCGGTATCACGTATCTTCGCTTCTTTTTCGATCAATGCATGTTATATTCTTTCTTTTCTCACCATATAGATCATAATATACTGTTTTTACAAAGATTATGCATGGATTTTCGTGTATGTTTCAGATCTCAAAGTTCATGTTCATGATCATGCATGTATTCTTATGGCACCTCACGGTTTTGATCCTTTTTGCATGGCTTCGGTTGATGTGCTGCTTGAGTGGTCTTGGCTCGATGTTAAGTGGTTCATAGTGGTCCTAGGAGTGGCTTGTCGTGGTTCGAAGTCTAGGTATAAGGGTCGAACCGTTGGCTTGAACACACCGTGCAGTGTGTGTAATCTGCGTGCACGATGCGCCTGATTCCCAGGCTTCGTGCGTCCAGTAGCATCCATGGTTTGGGCCAAGGTTGGTCTGGTTAGAACCGCCTGGACCTGAGGGTGGTCCAGCCGGAAGGGCTCCGACAGTGGTGGCCGGAGCAGGGAGAACGAACGAGAAGACTAGCAGGTGGTCGCGCGGCGCGCAGTATGGCTGGTGCGTCCACTTGCAGCGACCATTTCTCCTTGGTTAGGTCACGGTTTGAGGCAAGGTTGGTCACTTTAGAACCGCCTGGACCTGGGGGTGGTCAAGCCGAAAGGGCTCTAAAGTGGTGGCCGGATCAGGGAGAACGAACGCAAAAACCGGAGACTGGTCGCTGCGGCAGCTTGTGCAGGAGAGTGTATTTTAGGTTTAGGGTTGAGTGTTTGGTTTGGGCCGATGGGTCGGTTCAATCGGGCCGGGTCGAGTGGTTTAAGTGTCGAGTCAAATATTTTAAGTCTGGTCCGACTTATTTTATTTTTGGGCCGGATTATTTTATTTTTAAAGTTCGAGTCATTTTTATCGGATCAAGTCAACTTTTTTTAAGTTAAAATTTAGTTTTGGTCAAAATGATTTCGGGTCAACGATTTTAAGTCAAAACATATTTTTAGTTGCTGGAATTTTAAGTAAAAAAAATTGGATTTTAGCCAAATTAGTGGATTTTGGGCCGATATTTATTTTAATGAGTTTTAAGCCTGTTTTAACGATGTTGGGCCGAGTCCTTCAAATGATTTGAAAAAGGGTTTGTTCCTAGTAGTTGGGCCAAGACGAGTTGGGCTTAGTATTGTTCTAAGTTTGACTTGAGGCTTTGGGCTTAGAATTAGTGGGCCAGTCGCATGAGTACTTGACCGGGCCGAGAAAATAATGCATAGGCCCATGAATATACATTTAATTTTATATGTATCATGTTATGTATTTAAGTATGTAATGTTTTAAGAAAATTAAAATATATTGATGGGCCAAGGTTTTAAAGTTGCATGATTTTTATGAAACGCATGCATCATGAAGTTTAAATTATGTTAAGGCATGAATGAAAAATATTTTGAGAAATTAAATTGATGTGGAGCAAAATAATGATGGGAGTTAGCCGGGTAGCCGGGCCCGGGGATCCCCTGTTAATGTATAACGAGCTTATGGATCTATGTGTGACATCATGGTGAAGTGGCAGCACAGAGGTATGACATATAGGGATCCCGAGGTAAGGTCGGGTGAACCCACGGCCACATACGTTGGTTTATAGATTGATCAATCGAATTAATGGCTCTCACTTCATGGATACGACTCGCATGTTCTTTTAAGTTATGTTATGCTTATGCTATGCCTTAACATATATGTTATGATGACTTATGTACGATTACAGTATGATTTAACGTTTTAAGATCTTTTAAGCACGCATGTCATGAAAATTATGTTCATACGCTTATGTGCCTGTATGTGGTTTTATTATATGTACCTTGTTACTAGCGGATATAGCATGCTGGGCCTTTAGGCTCACTAGGTTTATATGGTGCAGGTGAGCATGATGTTGATGAGCTCCGACCGGCGGTGAGGACGTCTGATGCTCCGCTGCGGCTGTTACCCCGTGACCGCTTAGTTATTTTATGTCTTTGTTTTTAAACATGTTCAGTTTTCGGCAAACAGATTTTGAATACTCTGATTTTTTATGCTAGCTTGTGAGACGTGGATCGAGGATTTTTGGCAGTTGTTTTAACGATCGTTGAGATGTTATTTTAAATGCTTGAAGTTATGTTTTATTATTTTATAGATTTTATTTAAATGTTATTCCACGTTCAGCTTTTCAAAAAAAAATTTTTTTTGAGGTTTAGTATGTTTCAACTTGGTATCAGAGCGATGGTTCTGGTGGGGTACTAGCCTGCTGCGTGGAGCTCGAAAGTCGCACTGCCAGTCTGTGAGTTTTTATTTTAGTATTTATGTTTATGTTTGTCATGCTGCATGTGAAAGTCGCACTGCCAGTCTGTGAGTTTTATTTTAGTATTTATGTTTATGTTTGCATGCTGCATGTTTTAGACCTTGCATGGATTTTGGCCTTAGGGTTTTTAAAAATTAGACGCTTAGTTATGCACTTAGATTTACGTGATAAGGGTTTTGGTGTGCATGATGCCTCCCAGACGTGCTATCGATACGTAACTTAATTTCAGGGACGAAATTTCTATAAGGGGGAGGGGGGAGATTGTAACATCCCGAAATTCGGATTACGTAGAAATAAGTGCATGACTAGGGGGAAAACTTTATGTTAGCATGATTTTCATGTCATTTATGTGTTTATATGAGGATTTTATGCTTTACGTGTGCATGTCACTTTACGGTACGGTTGCCGGTAAGCGGGGACGAGTCCGGAGACGACCAAATCGAAAATATTTAAATGTTTCAGCTCTTAGACATATTTTAAAGCAAAACATTTTTATTTTATGCACAATTTTCAAAAAAATGAGATTTTATGCACGGTTACCGAGGGGGACCCGTTTTTCGCCTATACGGGCTATTTTTATGACTTTTATGACACTTTTAAATTTGAGAGGCCTTATATTACGAAAATTAAAGGCTTGAAGTCTGAATTTTAAACATTTTAAGCCTTTTTAAGTAGAGGGGGGCTGGTATTATTAATGGGCTTTTTAATTCCTTAATAAAACAAGGTAGAAAGGCTTTTTGGTACACTTTTCATGCACCCTTCTCCCTAATTTCGAAAATTACCCTAGCCTCTCCTCTCATCAGCCAACTTCAGCCTCCATCCTCCCCAAGATGACCGAATTCTTGCAAGTTTTGGATTGAAACTCAAAGGTGTGGTCTTCCCAATTGTCCTCCACTCCGGTATCACGTATCTTCGCTTCTTTTTCGATCAATGCATGTTATGTTCTTTATTTTCTCACCATATAGATCATAATATACTGTTTTTACAAAGATTATGCATGGATTTTTGTGTATGTTTCAGATCTCAAAGTTCATGTTCATGATCATGCATGTATTCTTATGGCACCTCACGGTTTTGATCCTTTTTGCATGGCTTCGGTTGATGGGCTGCTTGAGTGGTCTTGGCTCGATGTTAAGTGGTTCATGGTGGTCCTAGGAGTGGCTTGTCGTGGTTCGAAGTCGAGGTATAAGGGTCGAACCGTTCGCTTGAACACACCGTGCAGTGTGTGTAATCTGCATGCACGATGCGCCTGATTCCCAGGCTTCGTGCGTCCAGTAGCGTCCATGGTTTGGCCAAGGTTGGTCTGGTTAGAACCGCCTGGACCTTGGGGTGGTCCAGCCGGAAGGGCTCCGGCAGTGGTGGCCGGAGCATGGAGAACGAACGAGAAGACCAGCAGGTGGTCGCGCGGCGCGCAGTATGGCTGGTGCGTCCACTTGCAGCGACCATTTCTCCTTGATTAGGTCACGGTTTGAGGCAAGGTCGGTCACGTTAGAACCGCCTGGACCTGGGGGTGGTCAAACCAAAAGGGCTCCGACAGTGGTGGCCGGATCAGGGAGAACAAACGCAAAAACCAAAGACTGGTCGCGGCGGTAGCTTGTGCAGGAGAGTGTATTTTAGGTTTAGGGTTGAGTGTTTGGTTTGGGCCGGTTCGTTTGGACCGATGGGTCGGTTCAATCCGGCCGGATCGAGTGGTTTAAGTGTCGAGTCAAATATTTTAAGTCTGGTCCGACTTATTTTATTTTTGGGCCGGGTTATTTTATTTTTAAAGTCCGAGTCATTTTTATCGGGTCAAGTCAACTTTTTAAGTTAAAATTTAGTTTTGGTCAAAATGATTTTGGGACAACGATTGTAAGCCTGTTTTAACGATGTTAGGCCGAGTCCTTCAAATGATTTGAAAAAAGGTTTGTTCCTAGTAGTTGGGCCAAGACGAGTTGGACTTAGTATTGTTTTAAGTTTGAGTTGAGGCTTTGGGCTTAGAATTAGTGGGCCAGTCGCTTGAGCCAGTACTTGACCGTGTCGAGAAAATAATGAATAGGCCCATGAATATACATTTAATTTTATATGTATCATGTTATGTATTTATGTATGTAATGTTTTAAGAAAATTAAAATATATTGATGGGCCAATGTTTTAAAGTTGCATGATTTTTATGAAACGCATGCATCATGAAAATTTAAATTATGTTAAGGCATGAATGAAAAATATTTTGAGGAATTGAATTGATGTGGAGCAAAGTAATGATGGGAGTTAGCCGGGTAGTCGGGCCCGGGTGTGAGACCTGGATTTGTTAATTGAGATTAATCGTGGGAATTAATCGAATTATTGAGGTTCTGTCGGTTGTTTAGAGATTTTGTTGGTTTAGAATCTCTGTTTGTATGTTTGAATTGTGTTTTCGGGTCGATTTCCATCCTTAGAGTAATTCTGGAGATTTTCGAAATTTTGAGTTTAGAGGTATCTGCTGATAGCAGCTCTGATGACGTCATGTTTTATGTTGGCATTGAAGTCGCTGACGTAAGCTTTGCTGCTGGTAGCTTAGCGTGCTGTTCTTTGTTTTGGTAGCTGGCGACAGCAGCGCTTACGTGGATTTCAGCAGGAGAGCGTTATAGATTTCGAAGCGGTGTCGTTTTGAGGAACCAGTCGATAGTTTATATTATCTGCTGATAACAGATATGTCGACGTAAGCATTATTGTTGAGCGTTGTGTGGATGACGTAGACTTTACTGTCGTCAGTCGATGGGTGTTATCGCGTTATTTTTATGCCTGCTGGTAACGCGGGTCAACCTTCCTGTAACGCGAAGAGGATGCGACGTCTTGAGTTAGTTGCAACGCCGCGTATTGATGTTGCTGCTGGTAGTAGCAGGGGGTAGTGTTTTATGTTGTTTTGGTCTTGCGAGTGGATGTCCAGCTGCTGGCAGTCGAGGGTCGTTAATGGTGGAGAATGCGTCGACTATTGCTCCTGCTGGTTTTGTCGGTGGAAATGCGCTCCTGCTGGTAGCAGCAGTTGAGAGTTTTATTTATAGCGAGACTTGGTCTTCGTTGTGGATTACCAGTTTCCATACTTAGAGAAATATTTCCCGATTTTCGTTCTCTGTTCTTCAACCCTGGGTTACTATTCACCGTGAGCTTCTCCGGTAGATTCCCATCGATTTCGGCCATTGTTTTGGACAGTTGAGGTTGCGTTGAACTCCTCTCGAAGAGCTCTTTCATCCTATACCTTTTTTAGAGGCTGTCTTTGGCTGGAGAGAAAGCACGAAGTTGCTGTTTGTGTTCGTGCTTTTCGAAGTACAGGTAGCTTTCGATCTAGCTTAAGATCTTGTTCTAGAACTTGTTTTAAGCTTCATGTTAAATTTATTGGGTAGGAGTGAAGGCTAGTTTGTGCCTCTGATTTCCAGCTGTGAGCTCTTGAGAAATTGGCCGTGAGTTTGGCTGTTTTCCCTAAAATCTGTGTATTGTGTTTTGGGCAGATTTGTGCAGGCAGGGAGTTGGTTTGTTCTTTGAGGAAATTAAGATACGGGTTGAGCTTGTAAATTTCAGCAAGGTGACGGCTTGGATGAATTGTGAGATGGCTTTGCGTGTTATGTGATTATTTGCCTGTTGAGGCTGCCGATCTATGAGATGGCCGTGTGTTATGTGTTGTGTACATGTTGTTGGTATTGTTGTCGTGCATATGTTGATATGCTTGTTATTGTCCAGCATGTGCATACACGTATTTGCATCTCATTCCAGTTTCATTGCCATCGTTGCGTCGTTCTTGTTCTGTTTCTTACCAGGTTGCGAGGGCGAGCGGCAATACCGCACTCTCATCTCCCTGCTGGGTTATGTTAGCCCCTATGCGCCGAGTGGCTAACTACCACAGTTCATAGGTTGGGCAACAGCAGGCCGAGTTGTTGATGCATCTGGTATTTGGGTGTTGTCTCCCGGCGAGTGGTTAGCTACCACACTTGGAACACACCCAGTGGCCACCATTTGTTGCAGATTCAGTTGAGCTATGCATTGATTCTTTGACGTCCATTATCGGTTGGAGTCATCAGTTGTTGTCCAGCATATCATGCATAGCATCTACCTTTTATTCTTGCTGCTTATTTGCTGATTTATATTGCTCTCCGTACTGGGGTTTGACCCTGTCAGGCCTCGTGTTCACAACGAATAAACACACGCGGAAGCTAACAAAAAGTGGGTAAAATTTTCGCTTTTAGGCCCGACGGTTTTAAACATATAATTTAAAATA
>KV005645.1:692260-705092 GCA_001598015.1 Dorcoceras hygrometricum
TTGATGCATCCGGTAAGTGGGTGTAGTATCATGGCGAGTGGCTCACTACCACACTGTGAACACACCCCGTGGCCACTGTACGTTGTCGATGATTCTTGGAGCTATGTTTGAGTTCCTTAGCTCCCTTGTGGTTCGAGCTTTTCGTTGTTCCTTGGCGTCTCATGCATAGCACCTGCATTTTATTCCTTGCTGTTTATTTCTGTTGTATTATTGCTCTCCGTACTGGGGTTTGACCCCATGTCCCTCTGGGGCTTGGTTTGTTTCTTTGTTGCGTTGTTTTCAGGAAACCCAGGTTCTACAGCTGGTCGTGGTTTCAACCCAGCTGGTGGTGCCCCAGGAGGTGGCTAGTGTGTCCCAGTAGCATATAGCATATATATATGTATGTATCAGTTAGCCAGGGGAATGTCCTGCGCTTCGTTGTTGTACCCGTAGGGGATTATGATACATGTTGGACTTATGTATGCTTTGTTGGTTAAACGTTTATGATTTGGAAAACTTATTTTAAGTATTGTTGTATTTTAAATTTTACGTTTAAAACCGTCGGGCCTAAAAGCGAAAATTTTACCCACTTTTTGATAGCTTCCGCATGTGTTTATCTGTTGAGAGCACGAGGCCTGACACCGGGGATCCCCTGTTAATATATAACGAGCTTATAGATCCATGTGTGACATCATGGTGAAGTGGCAGCACAGAGGTGTGACATATAGGGATCCCGAGGTAAGGTCGGGTGAACCACACGGCCACGTACGTTCTGGATACGACTCGCATGTTCTTTTAAGTTATGTTATGCTTATGCTATGCCTTAACATATATGTTATGATGACTTGTGTACGATTGCAGTATGATTTAACGTTTTAAGATCTTTTAAGCACGCATGTCATGAAAATTATGTTCATACGCTTATGTGCATGTATGTGGTTTTATTATATGTACCTTGTTACTAGCGGATATAGCATGCTGGGCCTTTAGGCTCACTAGGTTTATATGGTGCAGGTGAGCATGATGTTGATGAGATTACTCCGACCGACGGTGAGGACGTCTGATGCTCCGCTGCGGCTGTTACCCCGTGACCGCTTAGTTATTTTATGTCTTTGCTTTTAAACATGTTCAGTTTTCCGCAAACAGTTTTTGAATACTCTGATTTTTATGCTAGCTTGTGATACGTGGATCGAGGATTTTTGGCAGTTGTTTTAACGATCATTGAGATGTTATTTTAAATGAAGTTATGTTTTATTATTTTATAGATTTTATTTAAATGTTATTCCACGTCGGCTTTCAAAAAAAAATTTTTTTAGAGGTTTAGTATGTTTCAAGAAGTCGTCGTAATGTCATGAAGATCAATTAGGAAGATGACAGTGTGTGATGTTACATTCGAGTGTTTACACTGTATCATATTACATCTTCACACAAATATATTTCCACTCACAAATACGAGAGTTGAGCGGAACAAATTAGATGAGTAATGTGACTCAAATACACAATTGTTGGCTCGGCACGAAATCGTTTAACTTAGTGCTTATAGTTTTGACACAGAGACGTTAAATAAGTGCATACTGATAAGTCTAGTAGTTTAGTTTGGTCAGTGTGGTAAGTCTCAGCTGAGTGATTTGTACAGCTATTGTATGAATCAAAGTCTTCCAGTTCGAAAGAAGGGGAGACGTAGAAGCGGTGGCTTCGAACTTACATAAACAAACCTCAGATATTGTTTCCTGCTTTACTGCATAAACGATATTTTAAGTTTAGTTTTTAGGGAGTATGTCGGATATTTTCTGCTTGATTTTTCACACTAAACCCTATATACTTTCGATGCATAAAAGTTTAGTACATGAGTTATTACAACTCTATCTTCCTGTCAGATCATGTACCTTATGTCTCTGTTTTAAATGGTTTTTAAACATACGATCTAATCTTTCCTAACACATATTGGTCTATCAAATTTTTTATATATCAATATTTTATTCATCTTTAACTAATGATTAATTAACTTCACCAATAACATACGTTTAAATTAAATTAACGTACTTTGATTCCAAGTACATTGGCTACAACGGCATTAAAAATGTTAGTAACAGAACCTTCTTCACAACCAAATAAAAAAATATAATTAAGTCTTAAGGAGGAAAAAAAGAAAGTAATATCTCCAAAAATGGATAATTGCTTATTATGATCGGGGTTGAATGGAGTGGCAGTTCCAAGATAGTGTGCTAGGCAAGTAGGTTCCTTTTACAAAGGTCAATTTCAACTCTTTATAGGCAGAACACATGATCAGTGCAAACCATTTTTTGGAAATACATTCATAATATATATATATATATATATATATATATATATAAAGGATGATATGGTGGGCACCAGGCTGACGTGACACTTCCTGGTGCTGGCACGTCAGATTGGTGCCCACATATGGTGTCCACCATATCAATTTTGTATATGGTGTCCACCATATAAGAAAATTGAATGGAAATTAAAGTTTCCTATAATTAGAAGGCCTTTTTGATAAAAATAGCTTCAAGATAGGGGTTTCCTGTAATTTTCGTCAACATAATTAATTAATCCATAATAACTCTTAAAATATTCATAGTTATGAGTGGATGGATCACTCACATTTCTGAACCTAGACAAGACAAGCCTACAATGTATAACTCGGGGCCGACATGTATACCAACCCAAAAAAAGTTAATTGCCACAATCATCATCAAAGCTTAAGCGTGACAATAATCAAGATTATCTCACTAATTCCACAACTCATAATCCACTAATCACACAATAGTTAGGTCTAATGACATGTAAACCACCAAATGTCAAAGGGCTTGATTGTGAGTAAACCAACGACGCCTCACACAAACAACATCTTACCACATTTACACACGTGTTCTTTGTCCATTTTTTCAAAGACCCAATGCGCCAAAAAGACTCTGTTCCCATCCTTCAACGGCAGTTAGGCGCAAAAATATATGTATATATATATATTCAAACAGTGTGCTTGCATGTCAGCATGATCTATGACTTGTTCCAAACACTCTATCTTGATTGTCTGGACTGAGTGTTGATCTGCTTGGGTCATCCCATTTCTCGGTGTTTTAGAAATGGGATGTTGCAGGTTTTTCGTATTCGATTTAGTCTCGTTGATGGTGGTTTTCCATGTGGTGTACTCGGAGAATGAGACCGGAATCTTGAGTGATCAGGCTGCCCTCGCCTCGTTCATGTCGGGGATAACTGATGATCCTGAGCATGTGTTGGAGGGCTGGAATGCTGATTCTGGTGTCCATGTATGCAAATGGTCTGGTGTAGGATGTGACATGAAAGGGGATAGGGTGATAGAGCTGAATCTAAGCCATAAGTCACTTAGAGGAATGATATCACCAGCAGTTTTCAATCTCACACGCTTGGAAATTCTTGATCTGTCCTGGAATCTCTTCGAGGGGCGGTTACCGTCTGAGATTGGTGCGCTTGTCTCGCTAAGAGAGATGAGTTTGTCTTCCAATGTTCTTGAAGGGAACATCCCAGTGGAGGTGGGGCTTCTTAAAGAGTTGGTTTATCTTGATCTGGGAAGTAACAAGTTCGTAGGTGGGATTCCGGCTTCCCTTTTCTGCAATGGCTCATCTTCTTTGCAGTACTTGGACTTATCCAATAACTCTCTGAGTGGTGGGATACCTTTCCATAGCCAATGTGAGCTTAGAGAGTTGAGGTATCTTCTTCTTTGGTCGAACCACTTTGTTGGGGAGGTTCCTTTAGCCCTTTCGAATTCTTCGAATATCGAATGGCTTGACTTGGAGTACAATTCACTTAGTGGGGAGTTACCGTCCAAGATTTTGAGCAAGATGTTCCATTTGAAATTTCTTTATCTGTCATACAATCACTTTACAAGTCCTGGCGGTAATGCTGATCTTGTACCGTTCTTCGAGTCTATGGTGAATTCCTCTGACTTGCAAGAACTTGATCTTGCGGGGAACCATCTTGGAGGAGAATTGCCTTCTATTATTGGTGCTCTCTCCACTAAACTTGTGCAGATAAATCTTGATGATAACCAAATTTCGGGTTTAATACCTCCACAGATTTCAAATCTTGTAAATCTGACCCTCTTGAACCTGTCGAGTAATCTGTTGAATGGCTCAATCCCTTCTGAGCTATGCCAAACTAGGAAACTAGAGAGACTATACTTATCAAATAACTCGCTCTCCGGTAACATCCCATCTGCCTTTGGCAACATGCCGCATTTAGGCCTTCTTGATCTGTCAAAAAACAAGCTCTCTGGGATAATCCCGGATAGTTTTGCAAACCTTGTGCAGCTACGAAAACTTTTGCTGTATGAAAACCAGCTCTCGGGGACAATTCCGCCAAGCCTTGGGAAATGCATAAACTTGGAGATTCTTGACCTTTCTCGTAACAGAATTTCAGGGGCAATTCCAAGTGAAGTTGCTGGATTGAGAAGTTTGAAGCTATATTTGAACTTGTCCAGCAATTTGTTGACTGGACATATTCCTCTAGAGCTAAGTAAAATGGATATGGTGTTGGCCATTGATCTGTCGCTTAACGAATTGTCTGGTTCGTTGCCTTCGCAGCTTGGTAGCTGTGTGGCTCTCGAGTGTCTCAACTTATCTCATAATTTTCTAGAAGATCAAATCCCAGAATCTTTAGGGAACTTGCCTTATCTTCAAGAACTTGATGTTTCTGCCAATCTGTTCAACGGGGAAATACCTCAATCTTTGCAGCAATCAGGAACTCTGAAGAGACTGAACTTTTCTTACAACAACTTCCATGGTGTAATAATCCAAAATGGCTCGTTTCTCTCACTAACAGCAGATTCTTTCTTGGGTAATGAAAGGCTTTGCGGTCCAATAAAAGGCTTGCGAAAATGTCACAGAAGACGGACTCGCCCTTTCTTACTTGCACTTCTCCTTTCATCGGCTATCACTCCAATTTTCTGTTTAATTGGATATCCTCTTGTACAGAGAGCAAAAAGGAGGCGGCAACTCCCCATTTCAGATCATGTTAAGGACATTCCTGATGATGAAGAATCGAGAGACGAGGTAAAGTACCCGCGAATATCTCGTCGACAGCTTATTGAAGCTACAGGAGGATTCAGCAGTTCAAGCCTGATTGGATCAGGTACCTTCGGGCATGTCTACAAAGGAATTCTTCACGATAACACGAGCATCGCGGTTAAGGTACTCCATTCAAAAGTAGCTGGAGAGATTATCACTGGTAGCTTCAAGAGGGAGTGCCAGGTTCTGAAAACTACCCGGCACAGAAATTTGATCCGAATCATAACAACATGCAGCCGGCCAGATTTTAAGGCCCTTGTTCTTCCTCTAATGGGGAATGGAAGCCTCGAAAAGCATTTGTATCCAAACCATGGAACAAAACATGTGCTGAATCTTGTTCAACTAGTGAGCATTTGCAGTGATGTAGCAGAAGGGATGTCCTATCTGCACCACTATTCTCCTGTGAAAGTGGTGCATTGTGATCTTAAGCCGAGCAATATTCTTCTAGACGACGATATGCGAGCTTTGGTCACTGATTTCGGTATTGCAAGATTAGTGAAAGGCCGCGATGATTATTCTTCGGTTGATGATTCAGCATCATGTGACTCCACAGAAGGCCTGTTATGTGGATCAGTTGGCTACATTGCACCTGGTAATTATAAAAACATGCAAGTCCTAATATAATTCTGTCACATTTTTACACTGGATCTTTATATGGTTTACTCTTAGTACAGAAATGTAAAGTTACATGTCTATTGAATGTCAATGACAGAATATGGAATGGGAAGGCGGGCTTCGCCACAGGGAGACGTATACAGTTTCGGGGTCCTTTTACTAGAGATCATGTCGGGGAAACGCCCTACAGATGTGCTTTTCCAGCAGGGGTCCAGCCTGCCTGAATGGATCAAGAGTTGTTACCCCGATAAGCTCGAGCCCATCATTCAGGAGGCCACAAAGCTCAGGTCTACACAACTCGACATGTGCCCGTTCGACCAAAATATATGGCGTGACGTAGTATTGGAATTGATAGAACTCGGGCTTATATGCACACAGAACAATCCTGGCACCAGGCCAACAATGCTAGATGTAGCTCATGAAATGAGCCGTTTGAAGCAGTATCTATGCAGTCCCTCAAGCCTAACAAGTGAAGAAGCTTGAGCAGATTAGGCTCCTCTATTTTTTTTTCTTTTTTTAAACATTTTTCTGCAGTTGTAGGATCAGAATATTGTGCTGTATTCCGTTGATTTTTTGTAAAGTGCTTGTTTTAACTACCACCAAGTTTTAGTCAATGAATGTTAGGAATTAATGTGTAGAAACTGAAAAATATTTAAACTAAGCACTTGTGTCGTGTTGTCACATGATGAATGACAGCAAATTTTTTTGGTTTCTAATTCCATACTTAGTGATAAAATAATCACATAGTTGCCCCCAGGGATACAAGCGAGTTGGTAAGACTTGGGATGATGTGGGAGTAATTTCTCCGGTTTCACGGGTTCGATTCTCGTGTGGAGCATATTCTCCACTGAAATATTGTGGGAGTATGCTCTGGAAGTTTCCGTTATATAAGTCCTCTCTCCCGGGCCCCTACCTACTCGTGCATATCTCTCGATTTAAAGACTATATGGGATAAGAACACTCTGACCTATATAAGGGTTAACCCATTAATAGGCTAACCTTTTGTGGAAAAAAAAATAATCACAATGTTACGACAAAATCGAAACAAAGCAAAAGAATGGGCATTTACATGATAAAACCTAAGGCAAGTGAAATAAACCACAACTGAAGATAAGAATTTAATGAAATATTAATTCAAAAACTATTCTCCTAGAAACTTTATTTTAAATTTGATCAATCTTTCACAGAAGGGTGAGAATGTTCTTGGTCATCACTGTGATCATCTGATTATGCAATGTTTTATGAAGACCGCTCCTTTTAGTATCATAAAAACTAAAAGGAAGAAATGATTCTTGAACATTCAACTGGATACTATTACAGGTGTTCATTTAATCAATCAAATAATAATTATGTTAAAGTTCACTAATGATGCCAAGAAATGTGCGCTGCGCACTCGAATTGCACTTTGAGGTCCTCTTCGAGCCTACCATTATTAATAAAAGTACACTAAAACAGAAGAAATAGTGGCATAGAGCAAGTGGGAGGTTGGGATTACCCAACTCACTACCTCCAGATTAGAATGAAATGATTGAGTCCTTTTGCTTTAGGAAGTCATATATCCGGAATAGTTTCGATTTTCGTACACGACATCACAATAGAAATTTTCACAGAAAGCAGATATCTGTTATATAAGAAATGAATAATAATGACGTAATCGAATTTTGCCCAATCAATGAGCTGCCACCACATCAGCTCGTAAGGTCGGGAGATCTGGAGGTCTGTCCTCAAGTAGTGAGCTGAGGGAGATCTGGAGATCTGGGGATCTGGAGGTCAGTTCTCGGGGGATGAGCTTGACGTCCTTCCTGCAATGACATGCAACCACAGACACGGGTCAAAGGACGTCGGGAGCCATCCCGACGAAGGTTCTCCGATGCTTAAGTCAGCTCGGGTGATCAAGAGTATATTGACAATGAAGAGAATGAGTTTGCCGCATGTCTTGTAAAATGAGAAATACTTGGGAATTTATAGGAGAGCCAAGGGGTTGCGTGTTGTACTACCTGGATAATCATGAGTAGGGATGGGTTTAGCAGACATCATGTGTATGCTACCCCACCACATGTACGCAGGGATGAGTCTTGCGGTTTTGTCATGATAGGTCACTATCATAGCAAACCTCTTGCCTTGAGGTCATGTCGGCAGACCGATGCTCGAGCAGAATCGTCACACTTCGAGGTCCCGAGGTGTACTATCGGGTCAAGAGGTCTTCCTGCAAGAGGTATTCCTGGAAGAGCTGAAATCTTCCTGCAAGAGGTGTTCCTGGAAGAACTGAGGTCTTCCTGCAAGAGATGAGGTCTTCCTGCAAGAGGTGAAGGCCAAGATGGAAGATTACCAGTGACGTTTTAAGATGAGCTCTTTTCTCGGGTCCCGGGTTGGAAATAATAGTGGTATCAAATAAGATTTCATTACTTAACTTAGGATGATAGTAATGTAATTAGCATGCATAAGTTTACTGATATTAGTTACTGGTTGCGAATTTGGGGACTTTAAATAAATTTTCAACATAAGATAACAGAAGAGATACAAATTACAAACTGATGGCTTTGCGTATTGTAAGAAGTTCAAAATAGTATTTGACTTGTTAGTCATAAACGACCTAAGCCTGTTTGCATAAAAATCAATTTAGATTTTATACTTAATATATATATATATATATATATGCGTGTGTATGCATATATAACTGCTTTGGAAAATGAAAGATTTTTCAACAAAAGGGAAAAATCATGATCTTCAATGCTTCCATGGGCAAAACAAATAAAATCACGTATTTTGCACCTTAATATGTATATATAATGATTTACAAGTAAGTCTAACTACATATGTATTGGTTCAAAAGTATTGATCAAGCTTGAGTACCTCAGACATATACACTAGTCGAGCACGGTAATGAATGATAAATAAATAAATAAATAAATAAATATATATATATATATATATGACGTCCCTTTTTTAGTAAACTTTCCCACTTCTTAGTAAAACTTTGAAGCCCCACGTATGGGATATTTGAAGAAGCGCAAGTTTGAACCCTATACAAGGGGCTGGTCTCGATCTCGCTTGGTGGTAGCCCTCTCGATGATTGTTGGCTCAACATTGATTTCATGCTTGAGTTGGATTTCTTAAAGTAGAAAACCATCCATCTGAGTCAAATAATTCGCTATCAGAAATTTCAGACCGATGGCTTGATAATCTTTCCAGGATTATGCGACGTTTCTAAAAATCACATGACAAAACCCGCCAGAAGGACTGTTGTAAGGCTTCGAAGGACATACATAATATCATTCTAGAAAAGTTTCCCTCAAATGTGCCAGCTAGTTACATTCATTCAATTGATGCTTTCGCATTATATATATAGATATATAATTAATATGACTGTTGCGTTATGCTGGCGTAAAAGGTTGAGCTAAGTTTCTTAATTGAGCTGATATTTCTAGTTACAAAGTTCTGCAGAATAGCTTGATCAATCGTTAAAAAAAATAAATTACTCAAAACAAATAAGATAAGGCATGAAAAAGTTTATGAAAATTCGAAATATAAACTTTTACGTCTTTTCTTATTCTGTTTCCAGTAGGATTCCACTAGAAAAATTTATTAGTACAAGCAATTTGCACTAACCGACTTCGATTAGTTTACTTTATCTAAGTTGAAACTCCTAATAACTCAATTTGAATAGAATATTATTTGGTCAGTTACAATACTTCATTCAAACTAAGCTGACTCCACTAAAGAATAATATTGTCTGAGTGAATTATGATAGTACTTCAGAATATTAGACTATCAAGCTATTTGAGTGAAATCTAATATTATTCTGTTAGTTACAATACTTTATTCGAACACTATACTTGTTCTGATCCCGAGTTAAGGTGATCTGTAATATTTTTTTCCTTCAAACCGTTCTGGTACTTCAGTTCGAAAGTCGTTTGGTTTGAGCTATTTCAGCTTATCTGATGTTAAACTCTTTTGTATATGAGTCGAACTAAAGCTTGAAATTGATTGCTTGATTGAGCTCGAGCTTGGTTAGACATAATTTAAATCATGTCAATCTGGAGTATTATGTTACTGGTTGACTTGACTCTTGTTCAGCCTAATTATGCATGAACAATAAATAGATATCTTAAACCTTTTTGAGAAAAGATACAATTTGATATCTTACATTTTTTTCTTTGTTTGTTTTTGTTTTTTGTTTTCACTATTTCAAATTCTGATGATGTCAAGATGCTGTATTTGTATTCGATTTCCTCTGTTACGATCTTGTTTTTATAGCGACATTTTTCTCTTTTATACTCTTTCTTGTAGCAACATTGTGAGGCTCTCTGCCCACAATTAATCTTCTAATCTTAATCAGTGGATTATTAAGGTTAACTAAACAAGTTTAACAATCTAATCTGATTTATACATAACATACTAAAAAAAAAAATTTCATATCAGCAGAAGCGTATTCAATTCAGCAGACGTAGAATAAGTTCAACTGGTAGCGCAAACTTGATTCGTGTATACATATGCTTCATAGGTCACTTCGGTTACAAGCTAAGTTCAAGCTAAGTTCCCTAGTACATGTATCTATCTTATATACAAAACCAGAATTGAGCAACCTAACATCCATTATTCAACTATCTAGATTATCAGCTGGTGTTGCGCCTTCCTGCTGCTGATCCTGTGGGATCCGGATCCGCCCCCCGGCTAGACAGCGGAAGAACAATAAACAGAGAACCGGGAGGCGATCAATACGAAAACAATTCTACATTCTACGACATTCATAGGATGTTTAGCATGTTACCTCGCTGGCACTTGTGCCTGGCTCCAACCGTGATTGCAATAATCCGGCTCTTCTCGGTAGATTGCGGTAGATTATCGCCAATCCGGTCCACGACCAGATCCGAGACTCCTTCGTCAGGCTGCACTAGAAGCCCTGACGAGATCAGCACGAACGGATTCTCCACGTCGAGTTGGTCGGAAACCAATTTTCCGGCGAAGACGGCGGCGGCGTGAGAGAAGCACGGCGGCGGCGTGTGAGAGGGAGGGAGGCGGCGGCTGTTTTGTGCTTAGGGTTAAATAGACTTAACAATGGACTTGGACCGGCCCATCGGGCCCGGGTCCAAATGACGATATCCATTGTTGTGACTTCATCGTAACTCCGATCACCGATCAGATCGGACCGATCGATTCAGTTTCCAAAACTGAATGTTATGATATGAAAAATAATTTTTCAGATCATCTAACCCTTAATTGCAAAATGACCGTTTTGTCCCTCAACAGCGTCAAATCCCGGTTTGACCCCTGTTGACTTTTAGGAAGTCGCACTTCCCGATATCCTCTTCTCGTGCTCAACACATTGAGCTGAGTATCCGTGTGGGAATCTCGAATCTAGTACTTGTGTGACCCTCAATGGTTCAGGGATACAGCTAGCCGTGGGCCCACAACCATTGTGGCTCCGGAATCACAATTCCGGACCTGCCCAACGGATCATGGTAAAGCGTCTAGCAACATCGCCCCATGATCCCCTTGGTATCACTGATAGTGCCTGCAAGAACCAGTCGGTCGTGGTTAGCGTACAGTACGGTCCTTTCAATCCATATATCCCGATCAGATCAACGACCATTGGTAAATCGAGAGTCGCTACAGATCCGATAGCTATGCATACATCTTGGAGATCGAATAGTGACATCACGAGTGTAACTAGGTAAACACATTTACCTAAAATACTTCTAGTACTCTGGCCAGAGATTTGAACACTATTATCCCCTCAGATAGCATAGGATATCCACGCATGTCTGCGAGCGGTGAATCCTCGACAACGATGCATCGACTCCTACATGCATCGGGGTCACGACATCGCCGGAAACTCGTGTGGCGCAAGGGCGCGCGCGCGGCGCACGGCCGCGCGCATCATCGTGCAGCCAGCGGCGCAACGTCGCTCGCCACTCTTGCGCAATCGTGCGGCGACCAGCAGCGATGTCCAGCACTCATCGCGCGAGGCGGGCGGGCAGCTATGCGCGACAGTTCGCGCAAGGCGGCGCTCACGTCCAGCCGCCATCATCGCAACGCCCGGCCACAAAATTGCGACGGCGTGCGGGCAGCGAAGCGCGACAACTCGCGCGAGGCGGTGCCTCTTGATCGACCAGCGGCCGCGCGGCCTGCGCGCAAGACTTGCGCCTCGTGTGAGCAAGCTGTCGAGCGGCGCTCGCCTCCCGTGCGCGACCGTCGAGCACGTCGCGCGCGATACGGAGGAGCGCCGCCGCGTGCGGCGGCGGCCCGGTGGTCGACTCTCGATTTTCGTTTTTCGATCTGAAATTTGACAAGTTAGATACAATTATGGCAATATCGTATGATCAGATCCGGGAAACACTGGCTCTGATACCACTTCGGGATCCGGATCCGCCCCCCGGCTAGGCAGCGAAAGAACAATAAACAGAGAACCGGGAGGCGATCAATACGAAAACAATTCTACATTCTATGACATTCATAGGATGTTTAGCATGTTACCTCGCTGACACTTGTGCCTGGCTCCAACCGTGATTGCAATAATCCGGCTCTTCTCGGTAGATTGCGGTAGATTATCGCCAATCCGGTCCAAGACCAGATCTGAGACTCCTTCGTCAGGCTGCACTAGAAGCCCTGACGAGATCAGCACGAACGGATTCTCCACGTCGAGTTGACCGGAAACCAATTTTCCGGGAAGACGGCGGCGGCGGCGGCGTGAGAGAAGGAGGAGAGGGGGGGCGGCGTAATTGCTTAGGGTTTAGGGTTTTAGATGCTTGTGTTGTGTGTTGTCATTAAGTCTAATAATCATTATTAAATAGACTTAACAATGGACTTGGACCGGCCCATCGGCCCGGGTCCAAATGACGATATCCATTGTTGTGACTTCATCGTAACTCCGATCGCCGATCAGATCGGACCGATCGATTCAGTTTCCAAAACTGAATGTTATGATATGAAAAACAATTTTTCAGATCATCTAACCCTTAATTGCAAAATGACCGTTTTTCCCCTCAACAGCGTCAAATCCCGGTTTGACCCCTGTTGACTTTTAGGAAGTCGCACTTCCCGAAATCCTCTTCTCGTGCTCAACACATTGAGCTGAGTATCCGTGTGGGAATCTCGAATCTAGTACTTGTGTGACCCTCAATGGTTCAGGGATACAGCTAGCCGTGGGCCCACAACCATTGTGGCTCCGG
>KV005645.1:710636-814049 GCA_001598015.1 Dorcoceras hygrometricum
TGTCGCCATATCTTCAAGGCAAACACGATGGCTGCTAATTCAAGATCATGAATTGGATAGCGAATTTCATGAGGTTTGAGCTGTCTTGAGGCGTATGCAATCACATGACCTCGCTGCATAAGAACACACCCTAATCCATGGTGAGATGCATCGCAATATACTACAAATCAAAAGATTTCGAATTTCTCACCATACAAATAATGTCGCCATATCTTCAAGGCAAACACGATGGCTGCTAATTCAAGATCATGAATTGGATAGCGAATTTCATGAGGTTTGAGCTGTCTTGAGGCGTATGCAATCACATGACCTCGCTGCATAAGAACACACCCTAATCCATGGTGAGATGCATCGCAATATACTACAAATCCACCAGTACCTACAGGAATTGTTAAAACTGGTGCAGTAGTTAGTCTTTTCTTCAACTCAAGAAAACTATTCTCGCATGCTTCTGACCAAACAAAGGGCGCATTTTTCTGTGTCAACTGAGTTATAGTCTTTGCAATACTCGAGAAATCCTGAATAAATCTTCGGTAATACCCTGCAAGACCCATAAAACTTCGAATTTCAGGCACAGATTTTGGTCTAGGCCAATTGATTACTGCCTCTATCTTACTGGGATCAACTGAAATTCCAGCTCCAGAGATAATATGTCCAAGAAATACAACTCTTTGTAGCCAAAACTCACATTTCGACAACTTTGCATACAGCTTTTCATTTCTCAAAGTCTGTAAAACTGTTCGAAGATGACTTGCATGATCATTCAGATTCTTCGAATAGATTAGAATATCATCAATAAATACAATCACAAACTCATCAAGATATTTTTGGAAGACTCGATTCATTAAACTCATGAACACTGCTGGTGCATTAGTCAATCCAAAGGGCATGACTACAAATTCATAGTGTCCATATCTTGTTCGAAAAGCAGTCTTTGATATGTCTTCATCTCTTACTCGCAATTGATGATATCCCGATCTCAAATCAATCTTTGAATACACTGCCGAACTTTGCAACTGGTCAAATAAATCATCTATTCGTGGCAAAGGATATTTATTCTTTACAGTTGCTTTGTTCAATTGCCGGTAATCAATGCATAGCCTCATTGATCCATCTTTATTTCGTACAAACAGTACTGGAGCACCCCAAGGAGAAACACTTGGTCGAATGTATCCTTTGGTGAGAAGATCCTCCAGCTGATCTTTTAATTCTTTCAATTCAATTGGTGCCATTCTATACGGTGCTTTTGATATTGGTTGAGTGTCTGGCATCAATTCAATGCTGAAGTCTACCTCTCGATATGGGGGTAATCCTGGGATCTCATCAGGAAACACATCAGCAAACTCGCACACTACTGGTATATCAACCAGATTCGGGCTACTTTTCTTTGTATCTATTGCATAAATCAGAAATCCCTCCGCTCCTGTCTGCAATAGATTATTCATTGTAATAGCAGAAATCAAAGGAATTCTGGCTCGTGATCCCTTACCATAGAATTTCCATTCATCAGTGTGCTCTGGTTTGAATCGAACCACTTTCTGAAAACAATCCACTGTTGCTCTATACTTGGTTAGCATATCAATGCCCACGATACAATCAAAATCAGATAATCCAAGCACAACACACTCAAGTTCAATTGCGTGATCCTCAAACTGTAACACACAATTTCTAACAGCAGTGATCGATAACATTCCCTTCCCCAGAGGTGAAGAAACCGATACTATTTCAGTTAGAGGTTCAGCAGACAACTTGTGTGCTCTCACAAAATGCTCGGAAATAAAGGTATGTGATGCACCAGTATCAATTAAGACATAAGTTGGAAAGTTGCACAAGTAGCAGTTACCTGAAATAACATCATCTGGGGCTGCCTGTGCTTGCTCTTCCGTCAATGCAAACACTTTGGCTTGTTGCTTAGGAGGTTGGCTCACTGTCTGGCTTCCTCCTTGTCGATTTTGTTGCAGGTTTTGAGGTTGGTAAGATTGTACAGAAGACCTGTCGGGTGCTGGCATTGTTCTTGCTACTGTTGGATTCTGGAAATTTCCAGAATTACGTTGAGGACATATTCTTGCGAAATGTCCCGGCTGATTACAAATTCGGCAGAGGCCAGATACTCCCCTGCATTGTTCGGTGGCATGTTTTCCTCCACATTTAGTACAATACTCACCACCTTGTTGTCCCTGTTGCATTTGTTTAAACTCGCTCGAGCTGAAAGAACTACTGGTTCCAGATCGTTTGAATTGTTTCCCCTTCCCTTTAAAGAAATTTTTCTTTTTCCCGCTGCTGCTGCTTCCAGCATCAAGGTGAGGAGGTGGTGGAATCGGTGGATTCTCTGCTGCTTTGGCTGCTGCTGGCACAAATTGTGCTCTTCGCTGCCTTAGCAATCCAGCTTCAGCTCCTTTTGCTCTATTCAATGCATCAGCAAAAGTATTGGGTCTTCCAGTATTTACCAAAGTAAAGACATCCGGGTTCAAACCATTAATGAATTGATCCGCTTGAGCTTCATCATTCATAGCAACATGTGGTGCAAATTTCAGCAAACTTGTGAACTTGGCAACATAATCCTCTATATTCCACTGCCCTTGTCGCAAGTTCGCAAATTCCGCTCCTTTATCCTTCCTATAAGAGACTGGGAAGAACCTTTGATAGAAAGTTGTTCGGAATACTGCCCATGTAATCACTGTACCTTGATTTTCAAGTGCTTTCTTTGTTGCTACCCACCAGCTTTTACCAACGCCATGCAGCTGATGTATAATCACCCGTCGCTCATCAGTGTACTCAAGTGCTTCGAACAACTGTTCTATATCTTCCAACCAGTTTTCGCAATCAATAGCACTTTCTGTTCCTGTCAATGTTGGTGGTTTAAACGATTGGAATCTTTTCAGTAAAGTTTCCATTGGAGTAGCAGCTGCGTTTAAAACTTCAGTAGAAGTACTGCCCTGTTCTGTCTGTCGATTCGTGATTCGTCGAGGAGGCATATCTAAGAATCAAACAGACGGGTTTATCATTTCTCATCAAACAATAACAAATCAATTTCAATCCCTCCTCTGATTAGCATACATCATTATACTGCTGCTCAAGAGATCAAGTGCTGATTCATACTTCACTCAATACATGCTGTTAGTCATTTCCAACGCATGTACTTCTCATAGTTCTTCGGTATATTCTTACCATTTAGTCACATGAATCATGTGATATCAATTCAAAAGCAGTAAGACATATACCACACAAGTATGCAATTCATCATAGGAAGAACTCATTCTACCCCACTCATCTAGTTCAAAGATCTCACTATTGTAGTAACAATGCTCTGATACCACCTGTTGTGAGGCTCTCTGCCCACAATTAATCTTCTAATCTTAATCAGTGGATTATTAAGGTTAACTAAATAAGTTTAACAATCTAATCTGGTTTATACATAACATACTAAAAAAAAATTTCATATCAGCAGAAGCGTATTCAATTCAGCAGACGCAGAATAAGTTCAACTGGTAGCGCAAACTTGATTCGTGTATACATATGCTTCATAGGTCACTTCGGTTACAAGCTAAGTTCAAGCTAAGTTCCCTAGTACATGTATCTATCTTATATACAAAACCAGAATTGAGCAACCTAACATCCATTATTCAACTATCTAGATTATCAGCTGGTGTTGCGCCTTCCTGCTGCTGATCCAGCGTCTAGATAATTATCCCTCGCTACCCGTGGTTGCTCTCCCCCTAATTCTTTCTTCATGTTTTCATGCACACATACAAAACAAAACAACAGCCGGATAAACTCCGGTGAGAATCATCTCAATATAATCAGCAGGTACTCATAAGAAAATGCGTAACAGTGTATCAACTGTAAACAAATGCAATAACATGCAATGATTCTAGTTCTCTTCTTCGATTTCTGAATTGATTCTATATCAGTTCGACGCCATCAAGATTCGTATCCGATCTTGACATGAATATTCATCTATCGAAACCATCTCCGGCTTTGAAAATCAGGCCAAATCAGTCCTGGGCATTAGAATCGATTCAATTCTATTCAATATGCAAACTTTTGTAAATATAAAAGATCCACTACCTGTGATGGATCGACACACACATAATTCAAGTTCTAACTCAAGAACAGTAATCATATATGTATGTGATTTCAGCGGAATACTCAAGAACTATCATTCTCGAGTAATCTAATTCCTGACTCTTCTGTCAGATTATACCTTTGTTTCTCTGTTCTTAAAATGCTTCTGTTAACGTTCTTACACTCTGTTCCTTGCTTCTGAAGATTCTTGCACGATCAAAGGTCGATAACTGAAATCAAGATTGTTGGATCTGTTTTTACAGATCCTGATTAAGTTTTGAATTACACAAAACCTATTATTGTGTTTCTAACAATTCCACTTAAGCGTACAGGTTTTAGGAACGAAGAAGACAATCAGCAGCAGCTGTATTTGTCCAGCAGATGGTTCACATTATAAATGTTCAGCAGTTGGTTTGGTGTTCATGGAATCGGCAGCTGGATTAGCAATGGAGACGTCTAAAGTTGATTCACCTGTTCGTAATCAGGCGTAGGCCAAAGTTGAACCAGCTGGAGCATAATAAACCAGCAGATGATGAAGATCAGCTGCAAGCGCTAAAGAGCAAAGTGAACTAGCTGGTACGTGAATAGAGAGCTGGAATCGGCAGCTGGATTAGCAATGGAGACGTCTAAAGTTGATTCACCTGTTCGTAATCAGGCGTAGGCCAAAGTTGAACCAGCTGGAGCATAATAATCTAGCAGATGATGAAGATCAGCTGCAAGCGCTGAAGAGAAAAGTGTACCAGCTGGTACATGAGTTGAGAAGTCTGCTGGAGATTTAGTTCAAAGAAGAAAGACCAGCTGGAAGCGCAAGAGAGGAAGCAATAGATGATGAAGATCAGCTGGAGCGTAAATGTAGATGACATCAGCAGTGACGTCATCTTTCAGCAGGAGCTACAGTGATCAGATGAAGATTCAGCAGATGAGAAGAGTTGTGCTAGATATGGAATGAGCTGTGATGACATCAGCCTTGATGTCATCACAATCAGCAGATGGATTTCAGCAGATGAAGCAAAGCGCGAAAAGCTGAAGCGACGTCGTGTTAAGATTCAGCAGATGGCTTGAGATAACGCAAGAAGAAGCGACGTCGTAGAGGAGGAATTTCAGCAGAGAGCTACTGTTCATCAGCAGATGCTATTTGGAGTTAGCGAGAGCAAAACGATGTCGTTTACATAAGTTGATACGACAGCGTTTTGCTATTGCGATAAAGATTCAGCAGGAAGACTTTGCGCTTATATTCAACCAGTCGCAAGGAATCAGCAGGTAGCAACAGTACTTCCAGTCGAAAGCTTATTTGATTCAGCTGTTGCTACACATTCAATCAGTCGAAAGATTCAGTCGCAAGGAATCAGCAGAAGCGCAAGAGAAGCAGTAGTCGACATGAATCAGCTGGAGCGAAGCAGTTGACAATTTACGAAGAGTTGCGAGAGCTGGATGTCAACTGCTGAGCTCAATTCAAAATGGCGAAAGCGACAGTAGCCTGCAAAAGAAAAGGACGCAAGTACTTTTACTTTACAGAGGAGCGTTGCACTAAAATGGAAAGTAGACAAGATAGCCTTCTGAAGCGCTGAACAGTTTTGGAAGCTTTCCAACGGGAAGAATTTACAGAGGCTATATATTAGAGGCGACGCCCATTGAAGAAGAGACTGTCGGTCGACAATGAGCGAGACACTTAGTGTTCGTTCAGTTGGTGCTACTACATACTGTGGAAAAATATATTGAATATACAGTGCACCAACAGAGGGAAAAATAGAGAGATAGACGAAGCAATCAACCGCCATTAGAGAGGAGCTTTTCACGAGTGTTGATTGCTAAGTCTAGATTAGCTTGTATTAGAGCATGTCCCTCGTGTGTGAGAAAAACAGAGAGTTGAGCGTTCATTGTATCAATCTCACACACCCGGATTCATTCACATATGTTTGTGAATGAATCTCGAAATATGTTCACAGATCTCGTCCAAGCATGAAGACGTTAAACTCTTGTGTATGTAGTTAGTCACACAGTTGCGGCTGTTGTGCAGTTATGAAGTAGTGGATCCTTCCGAGGTGGAAGAAGGGTAGATGTAGGATGTTGATATCCGAACTTCCATAAACAAATAGCTGTGTATCGTGTTCTTTACTTATTCAGTACCTTCGCATTTACAGTTAGCATTCATCGCATAACAGCATTCAGCATTTGCTTTTATTTAGCACGCACAACATTTCAGCACTTAGCACTTGCTTTGATTTAGCATTGCATTTCAGCAGCACACAAGCACGAGTCTTGAACAGATTTATGTTGTACATAAATCTGTTTGAGTTGTTTTAAAATATAGGATTCAGTTCTGGTATTTTCCGCATGTTTTTTAAATCATACCAGATCGGTCTCCGGTGCTCAATTGTGATTTTATATGTTCAAGAACAACGAGCTATTGCAGCTCAAGTTAGTATCAGCAGCGAGAGCAAAATTCTTTAGAAAGGTTTTTAACAAGCGTGCTCTTGCTGCTGATCCTTCTTTTTGATCCTATTTTAAACGGACCAACAAAGATGTTCTCCGTATTTCAAATTCACGCTTATTTATAGACAATGCTCCTCTGTATTTCTTGCAGCATTTCCAACGTATTCAATTCGAGTTCCACGTGTCATGCTGAGTATTCAAACCAGATATACTCCCACCGCTTCGAAAGTGGATAACGATAAACGGATTCCTCAATTGTTGTTCATCGTCCTCAGTCGCTGTTCGACTATCGTTGTTCTTCAGCAGACGCAAGAAGTCATCAGCTGGTACTACGTCACTCAAAAGAACCAGCTGTTGGTCGCACTTCTATTCTAACAGCTGATGTCGCAACATTAATTGAAACGGTATCGTATCGACATTTCCTGTTTATACTCAAAACGGTGTCGCATTGTCCCCTCGACTGGATAATCAGCAGATACCCAACATCTCTCGACTGATTTCCAAATCCTCGTCTGGTTGCTAAACGACATCGTTTCAAGCCTCATAGTCATAAGTCAAAACGCTGTCGTATATTCTCTCAGCTGGAACTAATTTCCCCTCGACTGGTTTCCCTTCGACTGGTTGCATTAATTATCAAAACGACGTCGTCTTACCTATGTCATCCTCAACCAGCAGATACAACAAGAACCAGCAGGTACACATCAATGACCAGCAGATACATAAACCAGCAGATGCGTAAGAAACTCTTGCTGCTGATTTCTCGTGCGTAACAGTAACTAACACGTGGCGCTTTCTCATTGCCCCTTCTATTCGTGCGTCTGTTTCCAGCTGAACTCAACACTAACGCTTCAACTGAATTTCAAAATTCCACCAGTCGCGAGCTACAGTAACCTGCTGTTGATTTCATCTATTCGCTTCGTTTGGTTACTGCGTCTGGTTCTCATACTTCACATATTTTAACGATACCCAGTTCTTGAATCATCCAACACTTCCAGAAGAAATCCGAGCTCATACTAAAACTTCATAAATTCGTAAATGTCGAAATTACTCCACTATTCCACTTCTTAATGATTCTGAGCATTACAAACATCCACCCGTATAGTATTATATCAATATTTTAGACAAAAAATGGTTATTTGAAAGATACGTGACCAAACTCAAATTTGATAATAACTATGATAAAAAAATACAAATAGATAACTGTAGATAACGGAAAATTGCAATTTCCCCTAACTTCAACAATTGGGTTGCATTAGCTATTTCCCTTTTGAGTTGTGAAAAAATATATGCATGAATTTTTTTTTTCTGAAAGACAAATTATATGCATCAATCAGTAAGATGTTGATAGGCAAAAATGTGTGAATGTACATAAATTGTAATTATAAAATATGAAATTGGCCGACGAAGAGCTATAAGTATAAAAATATTAAAAACTTAATTAAGAGCCCCAATTAATGCGACTACATTTGTTATATGACTTGATGGATATTTCGGCCAAATAAGTTGCCAGATAAATATAAATTTGAAAATAAACTAGGTAATAGTATGTACGATGCTGACTAAAAATCAAAATACATACATATATATGACTAAGGCTACATTTGGATAAGTTTTTAAAACCGTTTTTAGTGTTTTTAAAGTTAAAAAAATTTAATATATGTGTTTGGATAAAATTTTTATAAAATGTTTATTTAAAAAAACTAGTTTGAAATACACTTTTTTAAGAACAAGTGAAAGATGGTCTGTAATATAAAATATAGGTCTTACGAATGATAAACTAAATTTTTTTTTATTAGATTAATTGTTTGAATGCTATTTTAATAGTATTTCGTAATTATAAATCATTTTCTAAAATAAGCTATCTAAATATTTTTTAATTTAAAAATATTATTATAAAAAGTTGTCCACGTACGTACTTACCTTTAAAAAAACTTTTCAAAACATTTTATAAGATTTTTTAAAAAATATTTTTATAAAAATATTTTTTAAAAACTTGTCCAACGCCGTATATTTGTCAAACGGGTTTAGTTTTAGTTTGGTTTGGTAATATTATAACTTCACAAAGGATTGTCCACACTCCACACCGTTATAGTCTTTTCAGTGACGTATTCCCGATAATTGTTCCAAATCAAGTACGTATAAAGTTGAAGTTTGCGTTTTGTTGATATAAATAGTACAAATTAAATTTTTATGCTGCTCTCTCTCGAGGTGGTATCGATTCATTCAATTTTCTTATAATCATTCATATTTTACAAACCATATACAACTACCACCGTAAGAATTATGGAGCAGTACTACATTGATTGCGAAGTATATATCATCTTAATTTTCGACTCCGGGTATCACAAACGCAATTGGTTTTAATATTCCTAGGGACGAACCCTTCAATTTATCGAGTGAGGCAAAGGTCATACACCCATATGTAATCATTCAAATATTTATCTTTCATTAGATCAATTATTTACGATTCCGACACCTTGTTTTTTTATTAACCTTTTCAAAATCTGGGTAATGAAACCCCGGATTTCCTTTTTATATATATAAAAATGCGAAAAAGACGGAAATCAATGGTTCGAAAAATGATGGTTTTCTCATGTTTCCAGAATCGCGGAGGTTAAAGCCCGAATTCTGAATTTTTTAAAAAAAAAAAAAAAAACCTATTCGTGTCGTTTTACAGAATCTGAATACGCGGCACGGATTCTGAATCCGTAGTTCTAATACACGGATTCTGAATCCGTAGTTCTAATATACGGATTCTAATTCCGTGTTTCATGTGATATTTTGTTGAACGGTCGCAACCTTCCACATATAAATAGGCTCACAATCTGTACTTCTTTACTCGTTCAAATCTGTACTTCCTGGGTTGTTGGTTAATAGTGAAGGAGTCCGGAAGATATTTCATTTTTCTAATTGTTTAAAAAATAATGATAATTTATGTGAATAACTTTAAAAGCCTAGGTCTATCTTCCACATAAAAATCTAAGAGCTGCCTCTTTCTCTATAAGAGGCACCCATGAGTACTGAAGTTGATCCATCCACGACAAATATCATGAGATATATAACTTTTCATGCATGGACCAATTGATGCATATTCATACTCGCAATGACCTACAAAAGTGTCACAAATTAACATTATGAGATGAATCTCTGATGGTTGTAGTCAGATGTGAAGAGAATTGAAACCAAAGATAAGAAACAATATTGCAGCTTAGTATTCTTGGTACAGAAACTGAATATGTACATAGGAAGGTAAAGTCCAGATATAGATATTGATCATACAATGTTATAAGATGTGTCTACGTCCGACAAAAAAGTGTGTGAATCTCTCTGTTTGTGTAAAACTAAGGGTTAAGAGCTGGAACAGAAGCACCCTCTATCGAGCTCTTCAGAACACATATATAACAGATGCAGCTAAAACAATACTCCTTAGCAGACACAAAACATATCATAAATCGACTCGCGAGGATAAGTGTACAGAGTTTCTCTTGCAGAAATCAGGTGTTGGTGAGGCAGATTATGTACAATGTGTAAGGATTCTGAAGGTTTCTTCATTCTCATCAGAGCCAGAAGTGAACCATGGCCTGTTTTACAACATAAATGCATCACAAAATATTAGGAAAAATGGTTAGTCGAAAACTTTGAAAAGGAAAGAATCACAGAGAAGATGAGAACCTCAGCAAGAAGATGAAAGGAATGGTGGTCTTGCTCGTGGTGTTTCTTGATTTTCAAACGCCTAATCTCATCATGTAATGAATCTAGTTTCTCTGTGATCTCCTTCAACAATTTGATCTCGTCCTCTCTGTTTGCTGATGCTGAGGGCCTCTCAATTTCAATAATCTCTGATCTCATGTTGAGTTGTTGATTCGATCTTGGATGAGATTCAGAAACATTTGTGCTCGTTTGGACAATAGACAAGCGACAATCGATATCAGTGATTTCACCTGGTTTACATAATTCTTTTCCTTGATGGTTGGATTGTAGATGTAATAGTTTATTCAGCCAGACTGATTCATCCTTGATGCAAGATTTCGAATGACCTGAATATCCATCATTTTCGAGGCTCTCACTACCATGATCAAGAGTCTTTCCTCTGTCTCTGTCTACGGTCGACGATTCACAAGATCCGAGGTTCTTTTCGACCTGTGGGACCTCGAAGACATCATAAACACTTGGAGGACAAGAGTAGTCCATGGCAACACCATTGTTAGCCAAATCTGTGGGGTGCTTGATCAGATTGATTTGACTCTCTCCACCTACTTTAATCGTGTCACAACCATTCCCAATGCTTAATTGAGGCGGCGAGGGTGAACCTGTTTCATTCCTCAAGCAAGATGGATCACATAAAGATCCTGTACTTAGTCGTGAAGAAATCGAAGATGGAGTCCGCATCTCATTCTTGAAATTTGAGTTACTCCCTCCTGCTATCTCCTTCACCCGTTGGTCTAATTTCCTTATCTGCTCCCAGTAAGAAGTGATGTCACCTGGAGGGGCGTTATCGATCTTCTTATCTGAATCTGAGGACTTGCTATTATTTTCCTCCATAATCTTACAATCCCAATTAGTCTCAGTGCTCACAAAGCTCTCCTTCTCATGAACAAACTTCTTATATTTAAGAAGGTGAGGTACAGAATTTCTCCTTCCTAGGCTCTGGATGCTTGCTTCGCCGGCCAGAGCTTCGTTTCTCTGCAAGAGATTTTCGGGAAACCTCATTTCACCGATACCAGGATCCACCCAACCCATGCTCAACAACTTGTACCTATAGGCCTGAACTTGGTAATCTAAAGCAGCCACCTCCATCTCCTTCTGATAGATGATATCTTCGATTATCGCCAAGGATTCCTCCGCGTGACACATCTTCTCCTCCGAAAATCTCTTGTATTGCTGTGCTTCCATTTGCACTGCGGCCTTCTCTCTTTGAAGACGCAGTATAACGGACAAAGCTTCGCTCGCCGCAGTGGCGGAGGCCTCTCTTTCTTCATCCAACTCACTGTAAAGTTTCTGTAGAAGCTGTTGCTGAGCACAAAGTGTTTCCTTCAAAGCAGAGACCTCAGCTTGAGACATCACCATGCTATAATCAGCCATTACATATCAAAATTCAGGAACATAAACAAGTTCAACTTTATCTGCGAATCGAGATGTTAACATTAGCCTACTCATCAAATCCTGGGTACATGGAAACCATTTGCTGATAATGAAATCCATCGAGATTTAACAGACAACCAAGAAGATGAAATGGGTTTCTCACCTAACCTGCAGACAATCTGGACCATTCAAAACTTTGAACTCACAATTCCAGAATCTCTTCTTCAAGAGGAATCAAAACGAACAAGATGGCTCCTCCCGTCTTCATGGAAAAGAAGAAAACAAAAAATCCAACACAAATCTAAATTTTTCCAGGTCGGATTTTCGAAAGAAAGGATCACGATGATAAAATGATACTGGTAACGGTTTTCTTGCTTTCTCTTTTGGAAAAAGAAAGCGCATGCGGAAATTATAACTTCAGCTTAATATCAATCCTGGATTCTTGATCCAAAAGCAATTTCATTTAACAATCAATAAATTGTATTTATTTCGATGGGTAGAATCAGTCTTGGAACATTTATATTTTCTAAAAGAGAAGCTGGATAATAATATTAGATCAACCTAACTGATTTGGCAGCACGAATTAGGACCTTATATATGCATTATACGTAAGAATAATGGGAAAAGGAACCCTAATTCCATGCTGCCAAAATGAAAACAACGTATGATTTAATATATCCTCTTATTTACTCGAAGTTATATGGAAAAAACTTCACTTGGGTAAAAGATTTTGCTGAAAAATCTCACGTACACTTGATAAGCACCTCTTATTTCACTTGCATCACTTGAAAATTGTGGTGTTTTTTTAAGATACAGATATCATTTTATTTATTTTTTATTATCTATAATACAAATACCATTTATTTTTTTTAACCTATATTTCGATTTTTCAAACTCAAGCACAAACACTCAATTTACAAATTTTGACAATCCATCACAAATACGATCAATATCCTGTGAATTGATATGAGACGAATAATACACATCGAGTTACATAAATACGAAACCACATCAGATACATTTTACTCATTGTCATTTGAAATTCGCTTCGAATATGTTTATCCAAATAAGTAAAAATATTTTGCAATCAAATTATTTGAATCACAATATCCAATTACAATCTGATTGATTAAAAAAACGCTAGAACCATGTATCGCCTTGTTTCGATTGTCAAATGGTTGGTTTGTATTAGATAAGCTATCGACTTCAGATTGAATGAACGTAGATAAAGACGTGGGAAAAAAAAAATCCCCTATTAAACGTGACTCACCATGTCACTGAGGTAGGTAATTCTCATCGAATGACTTTTTCGAGACACAACATTCTCGATTTTTTTTTTTTTCTAAAATGATGATCAAGATACTTAATTATTCATTTAATAGATTATACACCAATATATACACATGGTATAGAAAAAACGTATAACATTAAATCAAGATATTAAATAACTGAATTTCCTACTTAGCAATGAAAAGATTAAAGGGTCTAGAAAAGTGTAGCATGATCCTTAGGCTAATTATGTTGTCCTTTCATTGGGGACTTAAAGGAACCACAAACATAATAATCATAATCTTCGCATAGATCATAAAATTCTACTTTGGACACCTAAAAAGTTAGGCGCACAATATGTACTCTTAATTACTAAAACCTATATATGTATGTCTGCATGTACGTATGTGTGTCTCTGCATGCATTATATATATATATATATATATATATATATATATAATAACAATTTGTTTATAAACTTGAACTTAAAAAAAACCTATTTTTAATTTTCATCGATTAGTTTATTGTATACAATGTGCTTGAATTTTGATATGTTTTATAACTATAAAAAATAATTTTAATAAATCTCTTGTCGTATTTTATGTAAATTAAATCGAGAACTTTAATAGTCATATTTTATGTAAATTAAATATCTTGTCGTATTTTATGTAAACTAAATCGAGAACTTTAATAGTCATTTCAGAAATATATCCGTTTAGACACGTTTTATAAAAACGTTTTTAGTGTTTTTAAAGTTAAAAAAACTTAAAGTAAGTGTTTGGACAAGATTTTATAAAATATTTTTGAAAAATATTTTTAAAAAACTAGTTTTGAAGTACACTTTTTGAAGAACAAGTGAAATATGTTTTATAATGTTTTTAGAATACAAAATATAGGTAAATTTTATGCGAATGGTCAATTAAATTTTTTTTTTTGTTAGATTAATCATTCAAATGCTATTTTAATACTATTTCTTAATTATAAATCAATTTCTAAAATATTTATCTAATATTTTTAAATTTAAAAATACTTTTATAAAATAGTTATCCAAACACATACTTGTCTTTAAAAAAACTTCCAAAACGTTTTGCAAGAAATTTTTTAAAAACATTTTTCTAAAAATATTTTTATAAAACGTGTCCAAACGAAGCAATAATCATTTCAGTGTCGAAATGCAATCTTGCTTAAGCTATTTGCGATGATTTGTGCAAAAAGTTAATTAACATCAATTACACGTGGGGTCTCGACCAATTCCAGACAGAAAAATAAGTTCTATATTTTTCGAAAAGTCGGTAAAGGGCCCACCTAAACGGCTACAATTACATGCGGGGCCATGGTCGGCGGCCGGTGGCACTACACCAAGGAGGCCTCATCTTTGCAAGACCTCTCATCTAATATTATTTAAGTTAAATTTCAACTTTAAAATTTGTGTTTTTTAGAAAAAAGAATATCAAAATCTCTCAAGACGGCTAACAAATCTGCCGCCCTCATCCTGAGCGGTGGAATAAAAAATTAAATGAAATAAATAAATAAAGAGAGAAGTTTCGATCACTTGAGCAGTGACTCTTGATTTTTGGTTTTAAAAAAATTCAGTTTTACGTGAATTTAAATAAAAAATAGGAGACACTACTTTTATAGTAGTAATTCGGATAAAAGTTAAAATTATAATACTATTAATCTATCCTAATTCATGAGACGGGCTTTACGGAGATTTCCCATGATCCATCGTCACATGAATTGCTAAGATCCAATAAGACCAATATTGATTCCATAAGATGTATGGATTGGAAAAATACAACCATAGTATATCATGTCCGAAATTAACAGTTCGTCCTGTTAGTCCTCATGGACCTTAACTACTCAAATTTCGTGTATGAACTATTTGTGTCAATAGATTAGTTCGATCTAAAACTTGAGATAACATATATAAACCAAAAAAGATTCATAAATAGTTGTGGAGTTGACGTTAAGAAGTTCGTGAAAGTGTCAAGTTATGCTGAATTGCTTCACATATAATTCTGCGAACCTCATTTTCTAAAGAACCAGATACAATCCGAATTGATCTTATAAAAGATCCACTATGTAACAAGATTAGTTTTCAAATTATTAATCTCATCAAGTGCACCCATTCCAATTTGCAATCTCGTTAAATGATCAACGACTGCCCGTTTGTCTCGTGATAACAAAAATGTTTATAATTTTCTAGATCCATCTTCAAACACCATACGTTTCTAACTCTCCTCCACATTTTCATAATCTATAAATTCATTCACTTATTCAAAAGTATAATCTTGTGCAAACGCTCTCCACCGTGCACTTGAAGAAAAAGAATACGCATCATTTGATCTGTCCATTCCACTCTCATTACTAAGTGGTGACATGTCTCCCCATCATCCGCTCTTCCATCTCCTTCAAATCTTCCCACACTTTATCCATCCAGTTTATGGCATGACATTTATATACATATATATCACGTAACATGATTCAAATAGGACACAAACCACCAATCCCTTCCATATTTTGAACATTAAGAACAAGAACCATTTATTAGTGTTTGAAGGATCAAATGTTTCATTATACAAGCAATTTAGTCACGAATACGCCAACTACCGATGGAAACATGAGAAGGTTACACCATTATCTTCTCCGATTAATCTACCGGAACCTCGACTTCCATTTTCATGCTAGAATTGCCAAGAAGCTGCACATACAGGAATCCCCGGTATCGTAAAATCAGGAGTGAGCACGTGAGGCAACAGGGCGACTATAGAACTAGCACTTAAAAATAACCCAGTAACACAAATAAATGAGCTGCATCAATGGTCCAAGATGCAGCAGTTCAGATTTTGGAGACAGAAGAGGCAATTTTTAGCTTTCTCATTAACTCAATTGATAGTATCAAGTTACAAATACAAATCGGGCTACAGCTGAAGCAACGCCTAGATCCTAGAGGAATCTAACAAGAGCTCATGTGAAGCTCATGAATACATTATGGATATTATAGAGTTATTTAACAAACTTATGATTTAACATTAAGATTAATATACTGCACAAGGTACTGCCTAACATTAGGAACTAATGTTTGGGGAAAATGTTGTTATTAAAGCAATTTTTTGGCCACATATAGATGAACAGCTTATCTTAACAAGCTTGAACTCAACTTATACCTAGCTCTATGAATCATCTATACAAAACTTTCTCACGTGAGACGAATTCCATTCATAACAGAATATGTTTATATCTGGCAATCGATGTTGGTCTACAGTTTGAACGAAATCATATAACATGCTTGTTTCTTAGTTCCTCCTCAGTGTAAGATCAACTCACAATCATCTGGCAAATAAAGACTCCCGGATGCTGCTTATTCCAATGAATCTTCATTGCAAAAGGGTGTGGAAAATCTACGAACTTCTTATTCACTAATCAAGAACAAATAGCCAACAAATCTACCCAAAAGGTGATTATTTTCTAGCCTAGCGCATTTCCAGAAGCTTTATTTGCTAGCCGTAGCTTCCAGCAAACAAGTAAGGTTTCCTGCTTCCTGATAGTCTTAGGAAACCTCACAATTTATTAATAAAATAAGGAAGAAATGTGAAATTTTTAAAAATAGACGTGGAAAAAGTAGCTAGGACCTGCAAATACAAGGAAGATTTCAAATTATGGTTTCTGTATGCGCAAGCCCAACGGCAAACCCTACTGTTGCTCAAATTCCAAAGCCCAAGCTCTAGAGCTTCTCCCTACCATCACAAGGGAGTGGAAGGGCCCGTAATTGGAAGATATATTCTGAACCATTATATTTTTTTTTTTAGTAGCTTGCATTATGTCAGCGTCACCTTAATGTTTTCTTACACAGTTCATCACGACAGAGAAATAAGATACCATCACAAAATGCCACACAAGCACTGCACTCCTCCATTAAACCCATATTACTTGCATAACATTATTTTTAAGGTTTCACTTTCTTGAGAAATGAGAAGCATAGATGAGATTAAGAAGAGATTATTGCCTTTACGAAATCAGCTTGAACCAACAGAGAATCCTTTGTGTAGCCTGCTTCCTCGAGGACATGGGTGAGAACTTTCTGAATGAAAATGGTACAAACGGCATGTGAATTAGCTTAATAAACCATTAAGCAAAGTAGGAGAACCACAATCCACCAAAAAGATTTAGAAGGGAAAACACAACATAACATATTGAATGATTGTTCTAACATGACCATTCATATATTTTTCATTTTTCAAGAGATTCATTTTCTTCTTTAGATAACTCGACTACACTAACCATTAAATAAGAGTTCTTAATAGATTGTTCTTCCAGGAAGTAGAAGCTTGATTAAAAACTCTCAGTGTGAACAAAGACATCAAGAGCACATTAAGATACAAAACTTTAGAAAGTTCTTATAATTTATAAAGACAAAAGGCACTGTTTTGATATGCAAGAAAGCTGAGCAAGACTTTGTGCTATTACCCCAAGGATTAGTGCTTTTAAACTGTAATTATCTTTATCGAATAAGATTTACGTGCTCCGGTTTAATTTCTCCCCAATTTATTAGAAGCTATCTAATTCAAGTGACACAGAAACTAGATAATGGAAAACGTAAAGCCATTTGACCTCTATGTTTTTAACTGGACCAAACCGACCGGTTCGTCAGGGACCCGTAAGTTCTCCGGTCCCATTCCAGTTCAAAACACCGTCTGACGAGTTGAACCAGCCAAAAACCAGTTGAAACAATCAAACTAGTTCAACCGGTTTTCACTATAGTTTTTATTTTTTAAAAATAATTATTATTAATTTTTCTAATCCCTAAAACTAATACTTAGTTTGGTTACATATTTACATGTTTATTTATAATTTTAACCAATAAATATAATTTTCTCCATATATAGTTTAGATTTTTAAAGACTTAAAAGAATTATTCATTATATTATATTAATATTCTAATATACCGTATTCTGGTCCGACCGTTCGTTGAACCGGTTGGAGCTTTTTTAAAGCTAGACCAGTTCGATCGCCTGTCCGGTTACTATATGGGAAAAGTAACCACAACGGGATGACTAACCTCTCTTTGTTGTTCAGATATGAATTGACCGGTCAAATCCCGCAAAATGTCCAACATATCATTGAAAGTAACCTTTCCATTTCCATCAGAGTCATAAACCTTAAAAATAACTGGTAAAGGAAATTATATGCTACATCAGCCACAGAGGAAAAAAGGAAATGCTAACAGAACTGAAAACAGATAGGAATGCTACGAACTCTTTGAATTTAAGTCTTACATTCAACTTTTTGCTGCAAGCTTGTTCGAGAACTGAAAGCAGATAGGAATGCTACAAACTCTTTGAAATTAAGTCCATCCAACATCCTCAATAATCTCTGAGTACACAAAGGGTCAATAATAGAAATAATGGGTGACTTTTATGAATGCGAAAAAACAGATTCGCTTTAATAAGCAACATACATATTCAAATATTCAATTGTTCTTTTCACTTTGTTTCTCCAAGTTGCTAGTGTTTCTCACTTGCAGCAAATCATTTCAAGCAGTCCTTATAAGCATGCAACGGCCAGATGTTTCCTATGGAAAGGTCTACAACTACAGCAGCCAGCAGGGACGTGAACCGTGATCAGAGAGAACTGGTTTAATCCATAACAAGTTTTGCACGAAGTACTACCACATGCTAGTATCTCACTGAGTTACAAAAATATGAAGGCAGTAACTTAAGTGTAGCTGGCAGTGACTACCATTTGAGAGCATATCTATTAATCGATGTTTCCAAGTGCCGCTAGGTGCAAGTCAATGCACCTGAAAATGCCCTTGAGCACTCACATCGAAGAGGTACAGGCCTTAACTGAGGCACGCAAAGAGCGCCTGGCGCTCTTGCTTGTCCTATTATTCTTCTTTTTTTGTCACATGAATTGAGTTGTTTAAGTTAGGATTTCAAGAATCGCATCATAACCCACCCTAAAATTACCATCCTCAGACTAGTGGCAGGATCCAAGGAGTTTTATTTTGCATTTCTTAGGCATTTTTAGAGTTAATCATGCTCTTCTCTTGCATGACTCTAGAATTTTTTGGATTAGATCTAAATCTCCAATTGACTATTGAGTAAGATCATTAGTTTCATACTATGTTACACTCTTTGCAATTTATTTTGGTTTTACAGGCACAAATTTTGGTCTTAGAGGAAAAAAATTATCACTTAATTTTATAAACATACTTATCGCTAATAATCTTAATTCAGTAGTTTATTCTTATTTGAGGTTAGTATTTCATTCTTCAATTTTGAAATTAAATCATTATATTTAAATTTGATAAAGAACTGCAATGACATATATCATGTATCCTCTCAGTGCCTCCCATATTTGAAAGGCATGCGACCTGCGTTTTATCTTGTGCCTTGGGCTCCAATCTGGCTAGATCCATCAGAGTTTGTATGCAACCCGGCACATCTAGTAACTACATTTTATGAATTAAAAATCTCCTGGCTGCTAATTGCTTGGGCATTCAATAATGAAGCATCAAATGATCATGGTAGATGTCCTCATTTCTGTCGAATCATCAATAAGAGGTACCTTGGCTCTTAGTTCCAGAAATTCTACATTCATCACCTCAGAAAGAAACTAAAAAGTTCCCTATTTTCCCCGATTCTTGACTTAGCATAATGCGACTAAAAAATAACAAAAACGTCTAACATCGGAAAATTAAAATAAATTGTAAAATCATGTTCCAATCAACACATGCTCATAATGACAATGTAATGGTTTCATGATTCATAATTTCCTCACTACTTGGATCTATATATTTAACCATGCATTTTGTGCCTCTGCGCGATACGTTGTTTTCCCCTTTCATAAGTTATACTAACATTTAAATTTCTAGACAAGGAACTACGAGATAAAAAGAGGGTTCCAATACAGCCATTCATATAACCTGAGAGAGGGGATTAACAGCGAATTCAGGGACAGTCATGATCTCCTCGGCAGAGATAAAGCCTCCCCCATTTCGATCCAATTGGCAGAACCGCTGATACAATGACACTATCTCCTGCTGCGAAACTATTAAGCGCGCAGCACAATCACTAAACTTTGTTTTCATAAACTGGGAAGAAAACAGATGATTCCTAAACAATGATAATCAAGAATATCATTTGTTTAAAATTTTCTCGGCATTATTTCATCTAAACTACTGCAAAACAACGAGAGAGTATTTGTAACGAAACCCATAAATCTACAATAGTTGTGACCAGCAAGATAATATCTCGGAAACTTTTACGAAGTAATCAATTTATTTTCTAATCCAATCACTTCAGACCCATGAGAGAGCGTATGTACGAAGACCCAAAAAATCTACTTCGTAAGTAATCAACAAAATTGTTTCTTTGCCGTGTTCTGAGAATCGTCGGCCAAAATAAGCCAAAATACAACAAAACCCATTAGAAACCATACGCATAGAAACATCTAGGAAATAGAAAGTAGTTATTTGTTCGTGAGCTGAAATCCAAGAAGTGAATTGGAACTACAGCAGATATAAGAAGCGGAGAGCAAATTAAGCGTGTTTACAGGCATTATTGCAGTGTTCTTGGACTTCTTCAATATCGTATTGGGTGAGCATGGAAGAGGTGTTGCCCATTGTGCTCTGATTGAGGAAGCAGAAGCCAGAAGAAATTATTTTATTTATTTTAAATTTACCTGGAGAAGCTTGGTTTCAAGTTTCAAGAAAAGGGCGATTTTTGATTTCGTAAATAAACCTCAATATTTTTTTGGTTGATCCTCGTTGAATCTGATTTCCATGAATTTGACTAACGTACGGGGAAACAATATAGCAAAACTTATACTGTGTGCAACTGAACATATTCCAACTAATTTGAGTAATTTATAACTATGAAAAAATTAGATTTGAAATTTATGGTACCAATTAAATTATTAATCCTTCTTTTAACCATTTATTAGTTGTTATCTATTGGATGTCTTTATAAAGACTCCTGCATTAAGAACAATCATAATATGTGTAAACTGGTATCTCTCCAAAATTCTAATTTCTACACTATCTCGAGTAGGTATTTTGTGGCATCAATTCATATAGCTCAATCTTTGATCCCAATCCAACCATTTCTCAGTCTCGAACCACGTTTTGGTAACCATCAAAATAAATATAGATGCAGCGGTCTTTCAAGGTTCACAGCATGTTGGGATTATTGTTGTAGCTCGGAATGATCTTGGAATTGTGTTAATGGCTAGATTGATGTGGTTTCCGAGCATGTTTACTTCCTTTCTTGCAGAGTCTATAGCAGTTAAGGGGGGGAATTTTGATGGCATAAAAAAAAAATCAATGGCATAAAGTCATTTTTGAATCAGATGTTCTTAATCTGGTGTTCTCTCTCTTTAATCCCTCCATATTCGCACCAGATATAGCTATAGTTTCAGTAAGAACTAGTGTGACCAGGCTTTCAGAGAGCCAATCAAATTACACACTCTTTGGCATTTCATGACTACTATAGTACTGTTTCCCAAGAGTACAGGGATATTGCTCTTATTTTTGAGTATTTTGTAAACCAAAACACTTCTTTTTAAAGAAAAACAGCAAGGTGCACTCTCTCTTACAAAATCAGTTGCTCTAGTTAACCTAGGCTTTTATTAAGCATCTATGGAGTCGAGAGCGTTATAATGTTTTTACCATGCAATTACAAAGTACTTATTTTGCTTGTAATGTCCGCCCATATGAGAAACTGTTTCTTGGACATAGATATGGTATTAGTTCATTTTCATCTCAATATCATATTAGACATGGTATGGTATTAGTTCATTGTCATCTCAATATCGTATTAATCATCATGAAATCGATAAAAATATCATTGTTAGAGATGATGAATAAATTATTCACATCTATAAAGTTAATTTTATTATTTATATGATGTTTATATGATTTATATTAAGCACTTCGGAACCAAGATATACAATTTTCTAATAAATTTTTACATGAAATTTCATTTTTAGTGATCAACCTCAGTGTGAATCGATTAATATTATTGTGTGGCTATCGAATATCTTCATACAAAAAGTTAATTTATTATTTGAAGAGTACTTGCATGAGTTTATTGTAAGCACTTCCGAATCTTTATATAAGAATTTCATATTTTTGTTTAGAAGTTTACTTAAGAAAAGAAAATAGTTATTTATATTTATATTTATCTTTATCCAATAAATCAATACATTTCCGTAGCATTCGGGTCATTTAAAAAAGTATGGCAACGTTCAGTTTTATTTAAAAGTAAGGAAGTTGACTTTTGTTTTTTAAAGAAAGAAGATGAGTTTGTTAATGTTTACTTAAAATTGTTAAAAAGAATATTATTTGAACAACTATTTTTTATTCGAAATTATGAATTTTCCCACCAATCCTACCAACCACTAACGCCCCCGTTAACCAAAAGGACAAAATTAGACAGTGTTCGATTTTCTCTAGCAGATTATTACTTTTGTTCTTGTTATAGGTTCTTCTATTCTTTATTTCTCCAATATTTGTTATTTTGTTCCCCGAAGGAAAACGAAAGAAATATTAAAAGAAAGAGCGAGTAGTAGTACTGAAACTATTTTATCATGTTGGGTCGCGTGTTTAGGTCGTCGATAAAGTGGGGTCGAATCTTAGAGTTTGGTTCGAGTTCCATATGTAGTTGGGTCGAGTTCCATACGTATCTGGGTCGAGTCATGGCATTTGTTGCGTATACTGTCAACTATGGGTCAAGTTTGATGTGTCCTGGGTCGAGTTTGATAATTTGTTGGTCGAGTTCGATAATTTGTGTGTCGATTTGATAATTTGTGGGTCGAGTTTGATAATTTTTGGGTCAAGGTCGATAATCTTGGTTCGAGTTTTATTCAGAGATAAGATTTTGATGTTATTTTTTGCTGAATTTCATCTAACATATTTTATATATTTTTGTAGTTTATACCGACAATCATTATTTTTTATTACGATGGTGCATGGAAAAATAATGATGATGATATCTCTGTATGTAAATGGTGTTCACGATCTGATGGAAAGTGGGCAGTGATCCCTGTTGATAGTGCAATTTATTATGTTGAATATTTATGAACTGAGATGTACAAAATTATGGGTCTAGTCGGCAAAGAACTATTGAGAATAATTTATGTATTGGATGTGAGACACTAGCATATATGATGTTCGGTGCGTGAATAAAGTTTCTCCATGGAGAATCTGGACTTCAAAAGTTAAAGACTCCACACTTTTTTCGATTCGTACATACTACAACATACATGCATGTGATTTGACAGGAAGACGTACGAGACAACGACAATCAGGTTCATACGTTTTCTGTGAAATATTGGTGGAGAACTTTCAAGGACAAAGCTACCCACCGAAATTTATCGTGACCATGATGCGCAATAGAGGAGTTGATTATCTATTACAAAGTTTGGAAACGTAAACAACTTGCTTATGATATCTTTAGAGGTGATTCAAAACAAAGTTTTGCTGTTTTACCTTCTTATTTGAATATGGTGGAAAAAAATCTTTAGAGGTGATTCAGAACAAAGCTTTGCTATTCTACTTCTTACTTGAGTATGATGGAATGAATACAGGTAGCATAACTGATTTAGTATTTGATGAGGATAGTTGTTCATGGATATGGTACTTGTGTAAAGGCTATCGATGCAGAGAAAAGTAGTTATCGTTGATGGGATATGATTGAAAAGAAAGTACGAAGGCACTTTACTGGTAGCTTTGGCTCAAGATGGATATTTTCACCAGTATTCATTGGCTTGAGGCGTTGTTGATGTTGAATCTACTGCTTCATGGAGTTAGTTTCTGACCAAGCTACTAGAAGTACCCGATGAGAATGAGTTGATGATCATCTCTGATAGAAATCTGAGGATCCTTGCTGGCATTTTCGGAGTGTGCCATAACGCGCATCATGGTCATTGTATATGGTACTTGTTACAAAATATAAAAATCTGTTGCAAGAATGAATGGTTGCACGAAAATGTCTATGCATTTGGCCAAGATCTATAAGCAAAATGACTTCAACACCGAGCACGAGCGTTTTAAGAACAGGTATCCCAAGGCCAGAAGTTTTTGGAAGATTGTGGTTCTTTAGATCAAAGGACTCAAGCCTATAGTCTAAGATCTCATTACAATATCATGACAAAAAATGGGGTTGAGTCAATAAAAGTAAGATTACGTGATGACAGGCCGCTCCCAATCATTGCATTGTCAGAATCCTTGCAAAAACTAACCACATCTTGGTTTGCAAGGTATCGCAATGCATCTATTTCATCTACTACAAATTTCACCCCTGCAGTTGAGACCATTTTGTGTGATAGATTTGCTTGTGCTCGGGAGTATCAAGTTTTTGAATTGGTCATCTCGAGTATGAAGTCCAAACAGTGCACATACTTTCATCATGGACCTGAAATCCAAGTGATGCACATACCGATAGTTTCATATTGACAGGATTTTATGTTCACATGCAATTACAGTGTATTGCACTGTTGATTTTTTATTCATTGTGCTTAAAATATTATTCCATTATGTTGTGGTCAATAGCGTTTGCTGACCAAATTTATCTAGTTCCGGATTAGAATGAGTGGTCACCTCACAACATTTTAGTTCCACCTCATGTTGTGAAGATAATACGAGGAAGAAAAAACAAAATAGACTTCATTCTATCGGTGAATTTAGTAGAAGATGAAGTTAAGATGTTTCTGTAATTATTGCAAATTCTTGAGATTTGTGTTGAGGTGTCTATAATTGTGATTTGTCTTGATCGAGAGTAGTTTGATTCTAGGTAGAGTGTGGGTCGTGGGTCACATGGGTTGAGTGTGGGTCCAGTGTGCGTTGAGTGTGGGTCCAGTGTGGGTTGTGGGTTGAGCCTGGGTCAAGTTTGGGTCGAGGTTTGGGGTTTGGGGTTTAAGGTTGGGGTCGAGTATGTGTCGAACATGGGTTGAGTTGGGTCGAGTTTCCATCTTGACTCTATTTTACTTAGGGTTTTTGTGATTTTTACTGATATAAAGATATTATATGACAAAGTATATATATAAAAATGAAATTTATGGCATATATATGATTAAAACATATAATATATTTGACATATAATATGATAAGCAACATATAGTATAGAGTTAATTTATAAAGTTTTGGTAAAGATAAATAAAATAGGTTCTGGAGGAGGCTTACAGCATTGGATATAGAAACCAGATCAGAGCAAAGTTAACTTGGTTAAGGACAAATCAGCTCGAAGTATTTACTTACGCTGGAAATTAAGCTGGTTAAGGTCAAACCAATCCAGAGATGCTTAGCTGGTTAAGGACAAATCAGTTGAGCAAATTCGAGCTCGGGAGAATAGAAGCAGATTGAAAATTACACCAATTCAGAAGAGCAGATAAACAATGGTTTTGGAATAGTTGAGAGAATAGCTCGAAGCGTATAACAGACCAGCTGGAAGACCAATTGAATAAACCAGCTCGAATTAAGGCTATTCTACAAATGTTATCTGATTGCAGAGGAAAGTGTACAAAGATTGCTATCTGAATCAGTACAGAACAAAGACAAGAGCAGATCAGTTCAAAGCAGATTGAATTTTGATCAGACTAGTACCAGATCGGGAAAACAGCTGAGTAAGGACAACTTAACAAAATGGATTTCAGAATGTTTGAGGGTACTTGCAGATTGATGTGATATGTTTGACTCTCTGCATTGATTTGTAGTCGTTGGAACTACTTTGAGCTAACTCCAAATATGCAGAGATTTGGTTCAAACTTCAAACTGAAGACGACGCAAAGTTGCTAAAAAGGAAAATGCATTTAATGGAGCTATACGTACATAGTACCTGCTCTTGCTCCAAGCTGGTGAACCAGCTTGGATGTCTGCTAGACTTCTGCTGACCAGCTTGGCGGTCTGTTGGACCAGTTTAGCTTTCTGTTGCGATCTGGTTGTCCTAAGCTGGATCAGCTCGGGCGTCCCCTCATTGTTCTAGCTTGGACATCTTCTCAAATTGCACTTGGTTCGACGCTATCAACTTTCGTCTACAGTACTAATCTGGTTCACAACTGATCTGCTACAGTTCTCATCTTTGGTGCGCGATCTGATCTGCTACCGTGCTTTGTTCTGATCTGAACCAGCTCAGACGTGAGCTGGTTCTCGCGATAACGCTGCGCACTAAGTTAAAACTGTTAGAAACATATGAACAGGTTTGGTGTACATCAAAATTATAGATGTGATATGTTTTACAAATACAACAGCTTTCCAAAGATATCACACATTTATTAATTTCTATCAGCTAACACAAAAACATATGCAAACACAAATTTAAATAAATTGAATTCCATACTTACCTCCCACCGGATACTACAGAATGTAGTAGTGACATCAATGAGTGAAGAGAAATGGTTCTTATGCCATTTCCTCATCATCCAATGGTACTTCCCGGACAGTGAGACGTCTATATCCTCTCTCTCAGAGTTGCAAAACCTCACCATTGCCATTGAATACTTCATATGTCAAGATCTTAAAAATAGAATAAACCATATATTATAATGAACATATCAAATTTAAAGAATTAATCTATAGAACTTATAACATTTGTATATCTGCAACGGATGAACAAACCCACTGATGTGGAAGCTGTCTAACCCACTGAACATTGGATCACTCTTCCGTTTTTTCACCAATTTATTAAAATCTTCAAATTTACCTCCAAGGTCTTTTCAAAGACCAGATACAGCTTCCTCGTAGGCCAGCCTATCCCATGAGTAGGTATTAATACCATCTAAAGCATCCACTAGCATAATCCATTGTGGGTCAACCTCTTCCATCTTCGTTTTCCTCCGAGGACCCAATACAAGTGACACGAAATATAGACTAGCCTATTTTCTCCATGTTCACCTCTCCATCCCCAATCTCTCATTCAAAATCATCAATCACGGCCTTTAAATCAAGTAAAGAAATGGTACTCATCCCATGAAAATGTGCGCTATGAAATCCATCATCCTCAGGAATCGTAGGATAAGTTCTTGAATACCCCCGTGATTAGCTTATACTCCAGCAATGAAAAACTCATTGACCTCTAGTCAACTATCTGTCTGCTCATAAAAACCATAACAACTTGTTCGAGTTCAGATAATCTTTGGAAAATCTAATCAGATGGCCAAACTGGCTATCTTCCACCATTCGTTGCATTCCATGTTCACTCAAAAATGATAAAATTCTTTCATCTGCGTATTGCGACCCCAATGTTAATTTGCACTCAAAACCTTGATCCTTCTCAATTTTTGTTGGAAAATAAAAATTTTCAAGATAGAACATAAAAAATTCAAATAAAATTAAGCAGAAAATTGGTCGAGTAATGTTCATCTGAGTCGATTTTTCAATCTGGGTCGAGTTCTGATGGAGTCTGGGTCAAGTTGTGTGGAGTCCTGGTACATCTTGACCCACACCACCTACACTCGACCTCAATAATCATGACTCGACCAATAGATTTTGAACTCGACCCATAGATTAGATATCCGCCCATAATTTACCTTTGCTCGACCGAAAATCAAGGGTTTATGCTTCTAAGTTTTAGGAAAACTACTACGCCCAGATTCGACCTACACTAGTCTCGACCCTAACTAGACACGAACCACATAATACTCAATCCACAACATGCTTGACCAACAGCATGCTCGACCCACGGTCCCACACACTCAAATCAAGAACTAACACAACTCGACCCATGAAATTCGAAAGTCACGACATAAATTTTAAAGGTTTTAAGTTGTTATACATATCATGTGGTTATTCCTGACTGTATTCTCTTGTACTTCAACCTCCACAACTTGGATATTTGCCTTTCCCCATTATTAAAATCACGAACAACTTCAATTGGTGATAATTTTGATTTTGGATGAGTTTTCTCGGGTTTCTCGGACACGAGATTGAAGGGAAGGTTAGGGAGATGTGTCGCGGGCCTTTGATATAAAATGTACGTTTGGTTTCAAGTTTTCTATTTTTAAAAATTGATGATTTTTTAATTAATAATTAAGTTTTTTAAAATAATAACCATTTCCGTATCCCATCCGGCCACTGCATCCGCATCAGCAAGGCGAAACGCTCCAGCTATGCTCGAAATCTGTCATCTTTCTTTTTCATTGAAAAATCTCTCCTTCCCAAATTCCGAATACCATTTTCCCCATACCAAAAGACCCTTTAAGTTTCTGAAGTTCCTTCAAATAACTTGTGAAAAGAAAGCCAAAAGGACTGGAAAGTTGAGGTATCCATCTGAGAAAAAGAAGCTGAGGCTGCAGCCACAGAATCAAACTGATGTTAAAAGGGAGTTTGAAGGGGTTTGGAGGATTTCAAAGCTCGCAATTCCGGTTCATGAAGACCCCGGAAAGGACCACTGGGGTGTTTCTGAGGCACTGCTCCGAGAAATTGCCATAGTTCTTGAGTTCCCGGTAAAAACATTGGAACCTTAAATGTATCTATTGAAGTTGACGGTTTGGTGAATATAATGTAACAGTTAAAAATCTACTGCCATGATGGTGGTCTAGTGCGTTTCAAATTTCATAATGTAAATATATGTAGTTATTCATGCACAAGTTTGCACTAAAAGTGCATTCAGTTGCCGCCCGGAAAATTCCTCGGTAGTCCTTTCATATATGTTCAGTGTTGGATAACGTGCGGCATTAGACTTTTGCTTAGATTTTTTTGCAAAACTTTTGTACTTGTTTATTGATGTAGTGGATATATGGACTTTTGATTTCCTTAGCTTTCAGGTTGCTTCAATGTTGCCAGCGGAGGCATTCACGGTGATCATGGTAGATGTCCTCATTTCTGTCGAATCATCAATAAGAGGTACCTTGGCTCTTAGTTCCAGAAATTCTACATTCATCACCTCAGAAAGAAACTAAAAAGTTCCCTATTTTCCCCGATTCTTGACTTAGCATAATGCGACTAAAAAATAACAAAAACGTCTACGACTGTGGACTATATATCCAAGGAGTGATTAGTTTGTGAAAATATGTTTTTATCAAATAGCTATATTTTCTGCATGTGGTAACGTAAAGCAATAAGGTACGCAGAACTTTAAGGAAAACAAGAGTGTTTAAAGCTTTCAAGGGTAGCTTTAAACTGGTTGTACCTTATACTCTTTTGTTGATCTTTATTTCATGTTGCTAGCTTTCTTATACGTCATACTTCTTTAAAGTGTCGAATCTCGTGTGGATTGTTAGACTTAAAAGAGCACTGATGCATTGAGATTGTCAAGATCTTTCTTTTCTGAGGGGATGCCAGTTAGATAGACAGCGATGACTGCGGGAAGGAGTAAAATAAACTAAAGAGCCAATAATTAATCTGCCGTGATTCATAAGATTTTCTAATTTGGTCAAAAACTTCTTGTTAAGATCATGGATTTGGACTAATTCAACCCCAAAAGCTAATTGGAGGCGGTTGTTCTAGTCTATATATATATATATATATATATATGCACACACACAATATGTGACATCTAACACACCCCCCACACTCAGGAATTAATAATATGAAGTGTAAAGTATATCAACGGGTGGCTCAATAGGCACAAGAATTAACAATTGGAAGTGTGGAGCATATTAATGGGTGGCCCAATAGGCAAATAAATTAGCAATTGGAAAGTGTGGAGCATATAAACATGTGGCCTAACAGGGCAGTCCAACATATAACGGGAGCCTAGGTTCTGATACCATATTAGAATGATGGACTTAGATCTAACTCAACCCCAAAAACTAGCTCTAACGGATGTTCAAGTCTATATATACAAGTCCATGGGACTTTATCCAGCCGATGTTGCACACTAACACCTCTAAATAACAGAAAATAAAGATTCACTCGCCTCGTATTATCTATTGTTTATATATCATCATGTTACTTTTAGATTACTAGAAACAATTGTTTATACACTTATCTTCTGAATAACCTCAGTTACAGAAGGAGCCAAAGTTTGTGTACACAGTGCATATGGATGTTAATAAACTCCTTAGCTTTGAACCTCGTACCTGGGAGTTCATTTCTGAATTGAAACCAAAAATTGGACATCTGGAGTTTTTGCAAAATGACAGTGTTTTGGGTGATCTAATGAGCACAATAGTCACCAACAAAAAGGTGAGCGAAGCTACATCTTCTACAGGAGTTGTTCACAGAAATCACATGATGGAAGATAAAAGACAAACTACTACTGTGAAACCCAAAATAGTAGTTGTCGGTAGTGGTCCCTCAGGCTTGTTTGCTGCTCTTGTACTTGGTGAACTTGGTGCAGATGTTACACTTGTAGAAAGAGGGCAACCTGTAGAACAAAGAGGTCGTGACATTGGGGCTTTGGTGGTCCGTAAAAAGTTACAACTGGAAAGCAATTTCTGCTTCGGGGAGGTCATATCTTGATCTTGCTCAAGGTTTTTCCAGTATCTATGTTTCATTGTTATTGTGCAACAAGCTTGAGAGCATGTAAATGAAACTTACCTTGATCGAATTTTATGTTAGATGTTAGAAACAATTAAGAAGGCGGTGGAACAAATAATAACTAGACTTCAAAATGATTTGAGTGCTTCAATAAAATATTTCAGAATAGATATAACTTTAAATTCTGCTTTTCAACCGAATCTGTGTTCCATGCTTCTGGTCCTGTATATTTATTACTTAATTCTGGCAATGGTGATCTAGAAAATAAGTTTTATTCTAATTTCTTTTGTACCCATGTATTCTTGAAGATAAATGAAAGAAAGCAAAAAATGCTGTAAGTATTATTCCACGAAAGTTCGTAGAATGATACATCCTTATAAAGAAGAAAACTACTATAATAAAAGGAAAGTATTCAATCCTATATGTCATGGGATATGAATAAGTCAAATACTTGAATTATGGGATTGTGATTTCCCATTATTTGTCAACACTCCCCCTCAAAATTGGAGTGAAAATGTCTGTCATTCCCAACTAGCTAACTTGATCCTCAGATGATTGTCTTAACGGTCCCTTGGTAAGGATATCTGCAGGCTTTGCGTGCTTGGAACGAATGGTATACAAATTTTCCCTTTCACAATCTTTTCTTTTATAAAGTCTTTATCTGTCTCTACGTGATTCGTCCTGTCATGCAGAACAGAGTAATGGGCAATGATGATAACTGATTTGTTATCACAATATAACCTTATAGGTAGAATCACAGGCCTCTTAATATCTTCTAAAACTCTCTCTAACCACATTATCTCACAAATTCCTTGAGCCATTGCTCTAAATCATCCTCAGCTCAGCTTCTAGCAACCACACTTCGTTTTTTACTTCTCCTGGTTACAAATTTGCCCCAAAGGAATGTACAATATCCTGATGTAGATTTTCTGTCAGTAATTGATCCTGCCCAATCAACATATGTATATGCCTCAATTCCTTTTTCATCACATTTCTGGAAGAAAAGTCCTTCCCCTGGTGAGCCTTTCAGGTAACGAAGAATCGATAAACTGCAGAAAGATGTTCTTCGTATGGTGAGTGCATGAACTGACTGACCATGCTTACTGCAAAAGCAATGTTAGGACATTTGTGGGATAGATAAATCGGCTTTCTCACTAATGTTTGATCTCTTCCTATGTCGACTTGGTGTCATCCTTTGCTTCTCCCCGTTTAAATTGGTATGAATTGGGGTGTCAGCTAGTCTGCAACTACTCATCTCAGTCTTCTTTAAAAGATCTAAGTTATTTTTTACTAGCCCTTCTTCTTAGCCCAAGTTCCTTGGGCCCAACTTGTAAATAGCCTAGATTCTTCCCCCTTTGTAGAGATATGTAGACTCTTCTAGATAAGCATTGTAGATACTTAGAAGAGTAGGAGGTTGTTGAGAATTCTAGAAAGACCTGGCCTCCACCGTTGGATCAAGTTGATCTCCGGAGGTGGATCACTAGGACTTCATTTGTAATCATCAAGCAAGTATTCAAGCAATACAATCACTTTCCTTCCAACACTTGTGCCTTTTTTTTCTTGCCAACACTTTTAGCTCATTCAAGCATTTTTCGGGAGAGGCTGACTTAGCTACCACAAGGGGTGGAAAGAAGCTAAGGTCGCACGAGACATTGTTAAGGGAACAAGTCCTTGACAAGTATATTCATGTGAAATTGAGTTTGAATCATTTGATAAAATTTTTTAAAAATATCCGCAACATCAAATTTGTTCTCGGACAAAAAAAACCAAGTAAAACGAGAATGATCGTGTATGAAAGAAACAAATCAACATTTATCAAACACAATTGAAATGCGTGCAGGACCCTAAACATAACTACTGATTATATGTTAAAGGGCTTCTTGTACGCAGCTGAGGGAAAAGAAGTTCGATGGTGCTTTGCAATTTGACCAAATTCACACTGAAAAAGGGAAGGGCTTTTATTAGCAAACAACTTGGGAAACAATTTTTTTTTAAAAAAAAATAGGATGCCCTGATAATACCAATATAAAAGCTCAATATTGTTAGAAACAGAGACAGGGCTGAAGCAAGTCAATCTAGAATCTTTATCAAAATTGAATCCGGGGGGGGTGTAAGTGATAGAGGCCATCATTCTCCTTAGCATCCCCAATCATCGTCCCCGAGATCCTGAAGTTGACAATGTGAAGATAGAAAATTAACCTAACAATTAAAATCTTTGGTAATTTTGCTAATGGACAGGAGATTATATGAAAGTGAGGAGACATGCGAAACTTCCCTAATAATTAGAGCCCTAAGAATTAGGGAGGGGGAAAGTGGAAAATTCCTTTCCCCGCAACCAGGGCGAGAGATTTATCACGGATTTTAACTTTCTGATTTCCTGTATTAGGAATATATGACGAAAAAATCGAGAGGAACCGGTCATATGATCGATGGCTCTAGAACCTAAGATCCACGAGCTACTCGAGCGAATGCAAGAAGCGGAAATAAGTATACCTGACTGAGCAACAGAACATGAAACATTCTGAACGCAGGCATGGAGGAAAGAAAAGAAATCTTTTTATTAATCGTGGTCCTTAACAGCTTACACTCACCCATTATAAATAGGGAATGAAGTACCAACCTAGCAATGATAAATCCCTACATCTAGATAACTACATTATCTCCTAATCCTATAACTGAAAGATAAGATAAAAATAAAGATAGGATAAAGGGAGCTTGAATCCCTTATCTTTAACACTCCCCCTCAAGCTAGTGAATAGATATTTATCATTCCTAGCTTGCGTGTGAACTCGTCAAACGTTGTCTTTGAGAGGGTTTTAGTCAGTGTATTTGTCACCCGTTGGCCTGAAGGGATATAAGTCATGCAAACAGTGCAACCTTCTCCGTAATGAAGTGCTCATCAATCTCAACGTGTTCTGTCCTGTCGTGATGGACAGGATTGTGGGCAATATTCACAACAGCCTTGTTATCACAGTATAGGCGCATAGGTTCTGAATTCGGCATCCTTAATTCGTGTAGTATTCTCTTGAGCGATAAGCCTTCGCAAAGGCCGTGAGCCACAACTCTAAATTCGGCTTCGGCACTACTTTGAGTCACGACCGATTGCTTCCTGCTTCGCCAAGTGACAAGGTTACCCCATACATAATTACATTACCCCGTGGTAGAGCTCTTATCCATTATTGATCCAGCCCAGTCAACATCCGTGTAGACTTCATTATTTTGCGATCATATCTGCCAAAGCAAATGCCTTTCCCGGGGTTTCCCTTGAGATAATGCAGGATTCTACATGCTGCTTTCAAATGCTGGGTACTCGGGTCATTGCATGAATTGACTGACAATGGTTGCAACAAAAGCAATATCCGTCTGGTGTCAGACAGAAAGATCAGTTTACCGACCAGCCTTTGGTAACATTCGCGGTCAGCCCTAGGCGCCTCGTCTCCGGGACATTGGTTGGAATACTACTCCATAGGAGTCTCAGCTGGTTTGCAGCCTAACATGCCCGTCTCTTGGAGTAGGTCTAAGGTATATTTCCTCTAGGAAATAGTGATCCCGAGCTTGCTTCGAGCAACCTCCATGCCCAGAAAATATTGGAGGCTTCCAAGTTCTTTAATTTCAAACTCAGAAGCCAAAAAACACCAGAGTTCTGCTGCTGCTACACTGCTGTCACATGTGACGATAATATCATCCACATATACGACCAAGATTGTAATTTTGCCGTCTGTTGAGTGGTTGAAAAATAAAGTGTGATCGGACCGTGATTGATTGTATCCTATTCCCTTGATGGATCGAGTGAATCTCTCAAACCATGCCCTAAGTGATTGTTTGAGGCCGTATAAGGTGTTCTTTAACTTGCAAACTCTGTTCTCTCCCTCATCTTGAAAACCCGGAGGAAGCTTCATGTATACTTCTTCATCATTCTTCACATCTAATTGGTGCAACGACCAATCTAAATTAGCAGCCAAGGAGAGCAACACTCTTCTGTATTTAGTTTTGCGATAGGTGCAACGTCTCGTGATAGTCTATGCCATGGGTTTGGGTAAACCCCTTAGCCACCAATCTGGCTTTCTTTCTATGCTTCCACCTGCTTTATACTTGATATTAAACACCCATTTGCATCCCACAGTCCGTTTATCCTTCGGCAGTGTGGTAATGTCCCATGTGTCATTTCTTTGCAAGGTATTCATTTCGTCAAATACAGCCTGTTTCGACTATGGTATTGCAAGAGCATCATGTTTGCTCTTAGGAATCTGAGTGCTGGAAATGTTACAAGTGAAAGCTCGAACACTAGGTGAGAGTTTTTCATAAGACATAAGATGTGAAATGGGATGAGCCGGTCATGTTCTCACGCCCTTTCGAAGTGCAATTGGAATGTCTAAGGGTGTCACCAGCTGTTCAATGGTTTGTGGAGCAGGATTTGGTTCGGGCTCTTGGCTTAGCTGAGCTTTGGTTGTCTCTAGTCCTGGAGCTTGCTTTCTCCTTGAATAAACGATTAATTTTGGCCTTGCTTGATCTCCCCCTGTTTCCAAATTTCCTGGCAAGGACAGTTCTGATGGTCATGGACAGAGACACTAGGAGAGGAATTTGCCATGATAGAAGACACGCCACTCTTAGTGGATGTGGATCTACCACTGTCAGAGGAGGAAGAGCCCATCATGGCAGCCTTAAAGTCCACTCTCGAACCCTAGTGATACCATGAAGATAAATGAGAGAAAGCAAAAAATGCTGTAAATATGATTTTGATACAATGATACAGCCTTGTAAAGAAGAAAACTACAGAATAAAAGGAAAGTATTCAAACCCATATGCCATTGGATATGAATAAGTCAATTACTGAAATTATGGGATTGTAATTTCCCTTGCAACAATTCTAAATTTAAAGGATACGGATGTATAACAAAATGCATCTCATTTACTATTTAACTTCCCTTTTACTATCTGAAATTTTTATTCGTTGCAATTTCTATATTCCTCCTTTTCTTGATTTTTGTTTATTAAAATACTTATCGGTGACAGGGTGGTGCAGGTACTTGGAGTGACGGGAAGTTAGTAACAAGAATTGGAAGGAATAACAGTAGTGTAATCACAGTCAGTGTTCCTCTCTCACGGCATCATCTAATACATTTTACTGTACAGTATTTTTGAATTTTTCTGCGGTTAATTGATGGCCTTTCTTTAAATTCTCTTTTACATCTTTAGGTTCTGAAGACATTGGTTCATTTTGGAGCTCCATATAGTATATTGGTTGATGGGAAACCTCATCTGGGAACTGACAGATTGATTCCCCTTCTTCGAAGTTTTCGTTTATACCTGCAGAAATTGGGTGTGAGTCCATCATATGATGTGCTAACTGTAACAAGATCATGTACTTCCTGTAGTTGTTATTGTATGCTAGTCTTCTCATTCTTCACTTTTGTTCTTTTAATCAATATGCTCAGGTGACTATTAGATTTGGGACAAGGGTAGATGATCTGGTTGTGAAGGATGGGTGTGTCGCAGGTGTTAAAATGTCTGATTCCAGAGAAGCTGCATCACGCTGCGAGGAGTTAGAATGTGATTCGGTTGTTCTAGCAGTCGGGCATTCTGCACGTGACACTTATCAAATGCTGCTTTCACACAACGTGGACGTGGTTCAAAAAGAATTTTCTGTGAGCTTTTGCATTTTACTTTCTTTGGTAATCGAGCAACTATACTGTGATATTTTGTTATTTTATCTGTTCAAATTAGTTGAACGTCTGAACCAAATTGCTGTTATTATATGTCTGCTATGGAACGTGGATGACAATTTTTTTAAAAAAGTTACCCAATTTTCCTTATGCTTCTTTGCGCAATATTTCTGACAGAGTGAACAAGAAACTGTACTTCATCTTTTAAGTAAATGGTTTACTATCTGATATTTTCTACTGCGGTGGTTTTGCATTAGAATGCTCTGTTGGACTTGCACTACAAAAGGGTGATTAAATCAAGTGTTGCTGTTGCCCTACCATTGCTCCATGTATTTAAACAAATTGTCATTTGTCTTACTTTCTTTTAACGTAACAGGTTGGCCTGCGGATAGAACACCCTCAAGAATTGATAGATAATATTCAGGTATTTTGTCTTGTTAAATTAAATTACTGTAGATATCCATCATTTTAAAGGACAATTTAAATCAACTAACTGATGCTTCCCGGTTTTAGTACCTGGATACGCATTTCCAACTGCTTGAATGGCACAGAAACTGAATCTGAGTTTATTTTTTACAATATTCAGTATTCTGGGTTGGCTGGTGAGGTTCAGAGAGGACGAGGTAAAGTACCTGTGGCAGATTACCATGTTGCAGAGTATGTATCTCCAAAAGACAGGGATACAACCTCAAACTTCAATGGAACAGGCCGCAGCTGTTACTCCTTTTGCATGTGTCCAGGTGGCCAGGTAGACGAATCCTCTACATCATTGTTTGTTGAGCTACCAATGGTTCCATTAATGAATTATGAGAATTATCATTCTAAGACAAGAGTTTTGCATTCGAAGAAGTGGAAGCTAAATATGGCTATTCCCTTCCTTTTTCTTTTAGATTTTGTGCCGCCAGCCACGTGAAACAACACAAAAAAAGTAAGTAGAAACCACTAATTAAACTAATTTGATGTGAGTAAGGCAAAATTGTACTGCCAATGTTATCCTTATTTGTTTGGAAAAGAAGTTATGCACTCATATGGACAAACATATATCAATATGATTATTTTGGTGCAGTCTGAAATATAAACTGCCAGACCTATGGGTTTATTTAAACAAGCCCAAGATCAACAATCAAACATTAAATCCTTCAGGTGCAATGCAGTTCAGGTTGGGCCAATTGGTTGGAGTGATAAATGATCCTTCGTTTTATTACACTTCCAGCTTTTTTATCCAAAATCAACCAAGTCCATTTTCCAGGTTACTACCTAATCAATAGTCTATAAAAAGTTGTTCACCAGTTATAAAGAAGTTTTTATACTTGATGAATGTAGCTTTCTTCAAACTTCAGTCTTATCACCAAAATTGATAATAATGAGAGATCATGATTAAAAGAATGCTATTTGTCGGAGAATGAGAAAACCATAACCTCCACCATTCATTTATTCGACCACTAATTCTATCTTCTTTTGAACTGTGAACTACAAATCAAGCCTATATAGTCAAATCAAGCCTATATAGTCGTTGGCCTATAGCTTGAAATGAGACTTATTCGAAAGTTAAAAGGCTCTTTCATCAGATGAAGTCATTTTTTGACTTAATTCACATTAGTTTGTTTCCTAGCTAACGTTTTCCGTTTCTATAATCATGGAAATCCTATAAGGAATTGTCTGATGGAGTCCTATTTTAAAGTACGCATGTTATAATTAAAGCATTTGTTGCACAGTATTATGGATCTCAAAGATTCACACATAGGTTTAGATAAACATGTAGATAAACCAAAGCCCTTTGTAACCCGGTATATAAGAGAAGGCCGAGGGCCCATAGGGGGGAGAGAGGTTGATAAGTGAGGGAGAAGTGTAGGAGACGTTTACGCAAGATATGCTTTCGGTTAGTATCTGGCCTGGCTAGAGGGTCATCTGATATCATCCCATCTGTAATCAATACATAAAAATGGAAATGAAAACTATTCTATTCAGTCACCTTTGAATTCTTCATTATTTCTTTTACACATGTTCTGTAGTTGTGATTACATCATAACAATTGGTCCGACCTACCGGATCCATTCTACTGAGCGGGGATGCAGCTACACGTTCGGAGTCCAAGTTGGAGGTTCTCGAGAAAACGGTCAGCGCGGTACAAGGTAACATGAGCGGAATTCAGGAACATATCGGTAGCTTAACCAAGGCATTGGCTGGGATGGCGGAGTCGCAAGCGAGGATGGAGGAGGCGCAAGTGAGGATGGAACAATGGGTTAACACCAAGAAGGGAGAAGAGGGAGGATATATGCCAGGAAGGGGAAATCGGAGAGGAGAGGAGGAGACCAGGGGTTCTAATAGGGAGCCTAAATCAGGTGGGGGAGGCATGCGCTCAAGAGGGTTGAGATTCCAGGCTTTGATGGGGTTGACCCGAGGGTGGTTAGGTAAGGCAGAGTACTGATTTGAGTTGCATGAAACATCGATGAACAATCGTCTCAGGCTGGCGCATATCCACATGATGGTCGGTGTACCATTGGTTCTAGTGGTTCCACCCAAAAAAACCAGATATCAGCTGGGGAAGGTTTATCGAGGAACTGATTAAAAGGAACGGAGGCAGGAGACAATCAAACCTGTTCCTACCGATGTCATCTCTGAAACAAAGCGGGCCGTCGTTGGACGCCTACATCGAACAATTTGAGGTGTTACTAGCGCAGATAGGTGATCTGCTGGAGGATCAATGTCTTGGCTATTTCCTGAGCGGTTCGTGGGAAGACATCAGTAAGCGGATTGGGATACATGAACCTCGCACCATTATGAGAGCCATGGATCTTGCACGGTGATAGATAAAGAAATGTTCGGATGCTCAGGGTACTACCGTATGGGATCTACAAGACAATACGAGATCAAGAGGTGGGAGGAACCTTCTAGGAGGTACAAATCGGCGAGGTGAAATGAATTGGGACGGCATGATAGTGTCGCAGCAAGAGTACTTGAAGCGTACTCACTGTTACACAAATCGGCGAGGTGAAAAAAGGCTATGTTTCAGATGTGGGTAAGCTTACTCACCGTTACACAAATGTGTGTACAAACTCATACATGTAGCGTTACTCGCGGACGAGCTTGAAGAAGAGGAAGAAGCAGAGGAGGTGATAGAAGAAGTGGACGAAACTGAGGAAAACATCAAGGAATATGGGATGCTGAAACTACCTCTCTTCTCTATTGGCAGCGTGAGCCAACCACAGACGTTGAAGTTGAGGGGACGAATTGAAGGGACAGGGATGGTGATAATGGTGGACAGTGGAGCTAGTCATAATTTTGTATCGCGAACTTTAATGGAGAAGCTAGGGATCGAGATTGATGAATCGGTGCTATTTGGAGTATGTCTTGGGGATGGGGGCAAGGTGTTGTGCAAGGGGCTATGCCGCAACTTGCTAGTGGACTGGGGGCATGTACATTGACTCATAGGACACCTTTTTTGAGCTTTGAGGGGTGGATGTCATTCTCAGGGTGGATTGGTAGAGAACGTTGGGGGAGGTGATGTTAGATTGGAGCCAAGATTATGATCAGATTTAGGGAGGGAGATCAAGTGATTGAACTCAAGGGGGACCCGACTCTATAAAGGACCATGGTGTCAATCTAAAAAATCACAGAGGTAGAATACTCAGCAACTCTTTTCGCTGTGAACAGAGGCGACATGAGTGGATTCCTGGGGGAAAGGGAAACGTGTCTTCTGGATTTGGGAGGTAATTGAGCAGTACAGGGAGGTATTCATCAAGCCGCATGGTCTTCCAGCTGAAGGATTCAGGATCATGAAAGGAAGGACGCGGACCTGTGCAGGTACGTCCTTATCTTTACGTCCACCGCCAAAAAAATGAGATTGAAAAATTGGTTGCGAAGATGCTATCGGCAGGGATCATACAACCAAGCAATCGTCCGTAGTCAAGCTCAGTAATACTAGTTAAGATGAAGGATGGGAGCTGGAGGTTTCGCGCTTTGAACGAAGCCACGGTCTCTGATAAATATCCATCCCAGTCGTCAAGGAGCTCTTGGATGAGTCGCATGGATCCATATATTTTTCCAAGCTGGATTTGCAGTCAGGTTACCATCAAATTAGAGTCGGGCTGGAGGATGTTACAAAAACCGCGTTTAGGACACATTTGGGACACTATGAGTTCCTAGTTATGCCGTTAACGCACTGTCGACATTTCAAACAACCATGAATGAGATTCTGAGGCCTTACCTGAGGAATTCGTTTTCGTATTCTTCGACGACATCCTGATTTTCAGTAGGAGCTTGGGCGAAAATGTGAAGCACATCCATGCGGTGCTGGAAAGTCTCAAGACCAACCAGCTATTTTTAAATGGAAAAAAATTGTTGCTTCGGGTTGAGGGAGATGGAGTATCTAGGCCGTGTGATATACGGGGAGTGCGTAGCAATGGATAAGAGGAAGGTAGAATCCTGGCCGACTCCAACTAACATCAAAGGGCTCAGGGGGTTTTTAGGGCTGATAGGGTACTATAGGAAATTCTTTCGAGACTACGGCGAGATCGCCAAGCCGCTCACAGATTTATGGGGTGTATTCAATCAATGACATTTAAGTACTTTTATAGACTTCAATGGATTTCAAAGTCCATAGGTATTCAATTTAAACCTTAGGTATCCAAAGTAAATTTTCATGAAATTTTAAAAATTCAAATGGTATTCAATCTTGACTTTTTAAAACTTCATTGTAATATATAGATATTCAGAATTACGATTAATTCTATGTCATTTTAATGAAATTCTTCATGTACAAACTATAAAGTCATAGGTACAACTAAAAAAATAACAAATTGTTTGGTTAGACTTTTATTTCAAAACCAAATTCATCCAACTTTCTCTCTCAAAAGAAATGCGCCTTGAAAGTAGAGGCTTCTTAGAAGGCTGACAGGCAATTCATATTCTTGGATTATGCTTCCTCTTCAATATTTAATATAATTTCTATTCATATTTCTATAAATCGATCGTAATCGTAAGTTTCTAATGTGCTACATTACAAGCAGAGCAATATAATATTGATTTAATAATCAAATAACCTGATGGATTTGGACGAGGGACAGTTTTCTATTGACGAAGTTTTTTGAGGCTAAAGTCTTCTTTTGAATTCTTGATTTGTTTTACGTTTGAGTCATTTTGTTGTTAATTCAGCAAACCGCTCATGGGTTAGTCGTCTTTATTCACTTTTTGTTGGTGGTCAAACCCTAGTTTTGCTGTATATTGTCTCCAACAAAGGGACCTAATTATCTATTGTATTTAGATATAGGAATCTCTTAATCGGCTTGCTACCGAATCTATGTCAAGTTGAATTCGATTCTACAAATCATTTTGATATGTGCAAAAAGATTGAAATAGAGGAGATTAAACTAGAAATAATTTTACTTTAGTAATTAAAATTGGATATGAATTGTTTGTTGTAGTGTGAGATCGAAATAAAAGAGATTTAATTAAACTAAATCATTAAACCATGTGGACAAGAAATGGTATAACCCAGTTCAATTGACCGAATTTTCTCTTTTCTTTTCTTTTTTTTTTACATAAAATTTACCAAAAGTTTGGTAAACAAGCAAACAAGTGATCTACATATTGACATTAGATATTAGTTAAGGGAAATTATCAAAAGGTTTGATACCCTTATATTTCTCTATATTTGATCTTCTCAATATATAGAGTTGCACAATACATGTGTTTATTGTTGATCTGCAATTTGCAGATTTGTTCTCTAATTTGGTATTTCTGGTTTTGTTTTGGTTTTGCCTCTCCTCTGTTTCAAATGATTTAATACTAGATATTTAGCAAATTTTTCATTGTTTATATTATTATTTATCTATAAAATTTATTTTGTTGAATTAACTGAAAAATAGTAATGAGTTTTGTGTATTAAATAGTATTTCAGTAATCATTTTTTACTGAAATGCACAGATGTAACTTTTAGATAAGTATACTTGGCCATATTACTTAACAATAAATTGAAAGGTCATATATTTATAAGTTCAAAAAATAATAATATAAGCAACAAAAAATTTGATAAATATCTGTATTAATTAAAGAATAATTAATATGAAATCCAAAAATTTCTATTAAAAAGTTAAAAAAAGTTGATTCATAGGAATCTCCTTAAAAATCCATAAAAAACTCTTTAAAAGTCTACTGATGAAATTTGTTTTATAACTCCATAGGATTCCATCAAAGTCTATAAAAATTTATAACTCTACTAAAAGTCTTTCATTAAATAAAGTTATTAAAAATCATTGAATCTCAAAATTGAATACACCCTACTTATTGAAGAAGGCCAGTTTTGGGTTGAATCTTGAAACCAACAGGGCCTTCATGGAGCTAAGGAAAACATACGATAGCTCCGGTGTTGAAGCTCCCAGATTTTGATAGAGACTTTGAGGTGGTGATGCATTTAGGACGGGGGATCGGAGCTATCTTAGCTCAAGAGCGCAGATCCATAGCATTCTTTAGCAAAGCTCTAGCTGATGGAGCGCTAACCAAGTCTACTTAAGAAAAAGAGCTATTGGCGCTGGTATTGGCAGTACAACACTGGAGGCCATATCTTCTCGGCCTGACATTTGTAGTATTGACTGATCACAAGGCTCTTAAGAATCTTCTAGAACAGCGGGGGATTTGAGTTTCAGATCATGTACAAAGCAGGGTCTTTAAATGTCGGCTGATGCATTATCCCGTCGTCTTGAAACTGAGATCAATAGCATTTCAGTAACTCAATGGGTGGAGGTAGATGAGATCAAGGAGGCAGTAATGAAGGACCCAAAACTGAACGAGATTATCACAAGGATGCATTAGGGAGATATATCGGACTCCCCTTATGCGATGCTTCATGGGACCCTGCTATACAAAGGGAAGTTGGTGCTACCTCCAGAGTCGAAATGGACTACCCAAATCATGGAGGAATGCAACGGTTCGGCTGAAGGGGGACACACTGGTGCTTTTAGGGTGCTAAAGCTCATCGTTAACAGTTTTTTTTGGAGGGGATGAAGAAGGCAGTATACACATTGTAGCTGAATGTCCAGTTTGTCAAAGGCACAAGTATCAAGCCACAAACCCGCAGGGTTATTACAACCGCTGCCAATTCTAGAGCAAATATGGGAAAACATATTAACGGACGTCATCACCGGGTTACCCAATTCAATAGGATTCGAAGTCATATTCGTGGTGGATCGGTTATCTAAGTATAGTCATTTCATCCTGCTGAAACACCCTTACTTTGTTAAGGAAATGGTACGTCTTTATGGGGTTCCAAGATCGATCGTAAGTGATCGAGATTCAATCTTTATGTGTGTTTTTTGGAATGAAATATTTCGTCTGCAGGGCACCAAACTAGCTATGACCTCAGCTTACCACCCCAATCCGATGGGCAAACTAAAGTTTTGAATCGGTGTGTGGTGACATATTTGCGTTGTTTCACATCCGAGCAACCTCGAAGTTGGAGCAATTGGGTGCATTGGGCAGAGTATTGGTACAACACGTCATACAAAACAGCCGCGGGAATGTCACCCTTCGAGGTGGTTTATGCGCACAAGAATATGCTTTCGGTTAGTAAGTGAGAGAGAAGTGAAGGAGACGGTTAGGCAAGAATATGCTTTCGGTTAGCATCTAGCCTGGCTAGAGGGTCACAGGGTGTCATCCCTGGGTTTTGTGTTCTCTGTAATCATATATAAAAATGAAAATGAAAATTATTCTCTTCAGTTACCTTTGAATTCTTCATTATGTCTTTCACACGTGTTCTGTAGTTGTGATTATATCATAACATACGGATTATCATTGTGGACCATCTTGTGTTCACTCAATTATCACTCCAATAGAATATATTTCAGAATTTGTGTGTTCCTCCTTTCTGATGCCTTGATTTTTTGCACTCGAAGTGGATTTATAGTTCAGGTGTCATGCAGGTGGTTCTCACCTCTACAGATCCATCAGAAATTTGCATTAATGGAATGTCATTTTCTCGACGTTCCTCTAGATGGGCAAATGCAGCACTTGTAGTGACCGTGTCCTCAAAGGATTTTGAAGCTTTAAATTTTCATGGTCCTCTAGCAGGTGTTCAATATCAGGTGAACATTTTGTATTGCATATTTTACCTTGAACTCGCCTGTTTCTTGAATAATTTTGTATTCAGTCACGATCTCTTTCAAAAATTTATCCGGTGCTAAGTTTGTGACTCTTAGATTCTGGTTGAATTACCTTATTTTGCATTTTAATTTTATTATCATTTTAGTCTCTGTCCTTCATTTTGCAACCATATCTCATTTGTTTGTGAACTGATTTAAACCATTCTATATACACTATTTTAGAGAATGTTTGAGCGAAAAGCGGCTGTAATGGGTGGTGGCAATTTTGTGGTTCCTGTGCAAAAGGTGACCGATTTTCTGGACCATCGATTATCAGGTGGAACTATTTCTTTTCTCCTTGCTTTCTATTTTTTGTGTCCTGCAGCTGTAACTTTCTTCTCATGAACTGTACTGAACTTCCTTTACTTTGCAGGCACACCAATGCCACCATCTAGCTATCGCTTGGGTGTGAAGCCTGCAAACCTTCATGAATTATTTCCAATTGAAATTACTGAAGCTTTAAGCAATGCAATTATAATGTTCGACAAAGAGGTTGCGATTGATCACCTTTTATTTCATACTTTCTTCTTCATTTTGAACCTCTTATAAATTTTCATTGAACTGGAAGCCACACTAATAATATATTTAAACTATTTTGGATCTTGCAGTTACCAGGATTTGTTTCAAACAATGCCCTTCTTCATGGAGTCGAGGTATTTTAATGCAGTCTTAGTTTTTTTTTCATGCCGTATCATTAAAGAGTTAATGGTATGAGTTTCTTGTTGCTACAGACTAGAACGAGCTCTCCCATCCAGATAACTCGGAAAAGTGATACTTGGGAGAGCACATCACTAAAAGGGTTTTATCCTGTCGGAGAAGGCTCTGGGTTTGCTGGTGGAATAGTGAGTGCTGCAGTTGATGGGATGCATGCCGGTTTTGCTATAGCGAAGAATCTCGGTCTCTACACTGATGATATTGAGTCCATTGTGGGAAAGGCTCCGAAACCTGGATTTGTCAAATACTGACTCATTCTTCACTCCTGCTTCCTTCATTCTGTCATTTATTTCACTTGCATGAGCTGGTACTTTACTCAAAACATCTACCATAATCATCCTCAATGCATAGTTGAATAGCTTTGGAAGTACATTAGTTTTTAAAAACTCTTCATAACTATTGAGGCACTATTCAAATAACATGAAAAATTGTCTTGACATTCTTATATATTCTAATTCAAATCTTCGGCTCCAAATGGATTTTTAGTAAGCTTACAATCTGGAAACGTGTTAAAGGGTATCGGAAAACGCTAACCATGCATAATATTTTTTGACTGAGAGAAATATATTTTCCATCAAGCGCTGTGTATTTTCTAGTAAATTCAGTGGTGGGCTGGTAACAGTTCAATATTTCAGGTTCACACAGAGCAATGGAGTGCATCAGTGCCGGTTAGGCACACGGCTTTAATTTGTTGATCAGACAACAACAGTTTAGCTTTGAGACGACAACAAAACTGTACTTTACAACCTTGGGACAATCAATCTAGCAGTCTTTGCTATCCGCCAGGCTTTCCTGTGTTTCACTCAGCTGATAGAAGGATGAAGGATCTGATTTATGAATGGTTATTTAACTTGTTTTGTAGCTTAAAAGAAAGAAAAAGGATCTGTTGTATGAACGCTTGTTTCTATAACAAACTAAGCGTTTTTGTGATGTTAAAAACTTTCAACAGATTGATTTTGGTGTTATGTATCTTGATTTTATGAACCAACCAGTCAGTAAGCACACAAACTACTTCAATATGGTCAAAATTATATCTGAGTTTAAATGGTCATATTGATATCACTTCCTATCCAGAAATATTATTGGACACCTGATGATATGGCAGTATAATATGTTTTTACATATCATCGTAATATATATATATATATATATATATATATATGTGTGTGTGTGTGTGACCTGATGATATGACAGTATGATATGTTTTTACAGACATGAAATTAAAATTACTCTGTTGATTTTTCAATTTTCTTCTTTTCGGTTATTGAAAGTTTTTGCCCCATGGATTTAGTTGCCTTTTTATTAAACATTAAGAATGAGTAAATTAAATTATAAGTTAAAGACAAAGACAAACATCATTATAAATGATTTTCGTACAAAAGAGTCAAGCCCCCATGTGAACTCATCATTTCCTAAATACATATATTTTTCCTGAACATGGATTAGGGTAGTGTCAAACTCAGTAATTTATGTTGGCATAGTTTTTATATCAAATATAATATTTATCTCCAATCAAATTATTTCAAAATTTTACGTCAAAAGATATATTCTCAGAAAATTCATATTAATTTTTATTTATTAACATATCTTATATTTACATATTATATTTAATAATTTAACAATATAATTAATATTAATATTTAATTATTATTGCAATAATAAATTACAATAATGGTATTATTATCATTTTATATATAAGTTTTTTATTATTAAAATAGATAAATAATTTGAATAGATAGAATTTAATAAAAACCATAGTAATTTAACTTAAAATATTTTATTTATAATTTTGTTAATAAGTAAATACTTTTTAAAATAACTAAAAAATGAAGTTCATTTAAATTACTAATTTATTTACAATTAATCAAAACTTATGAAAATGGTAATAAAAAAAAACATAGATATGTTAATTTCTATTAATTGTTAGCAAAATTAATTAATTAACTAAATTATCATAATCTTGATTTTTGAAATTAACACCAAAATGGTACTTTGGTGCTAGATTGGAGAATGTTTAAATCAAAACCCACCTAGCCGACAAAAAAAATATTGTTTCTTTTCTCAAAATAAAAAATCAATAATTAAACTAATAAAGACTGCAAAGTAAAGTGATCCAGCATTTTTTTTAAAAAAAAAATGATGGATTAGATTAAACTTTCCAAATAATTAGTTGCAACTCTATAAAAATTAGATCAACTGCCACCTTTTCATCTTTACAGCTTTCTTTTTCTTGATAGGAAACAAAAAAGTTCCAATAAAACTAAGTCGATAACATGGGTTGAAATGATCTTGTTGGGAGTTATTCGGCAAATCAGTTGGCTTTTGGTCCACTACATAAACAAAATGTCCTTTTTCTCCATTAAATTTTCGCACTTTACTATTCAACTTTATATTTATTTAGGCCACTAAGATATAATATTGTGAAAATTAACTAATTTTCCTTGAATAACCTAGTTAATTGATCTAACCTTTTTCACATAAATTCTCAGCACTAGGTTGGTCGGAGTATTCAAATCATCTGTAGGGTATTATTCTCAGAGTTTCAGAAATATTCGCATACCTGCTATGATGTTAGTTTGGGTTTTGGATCATCCAACTGAGATAAAAAAAATATTTAACCAAAAAATATGCGATTTAGTAACTCCGAGATAAATTTTGAGCACAAATTTTCAAAAACAATGTTTTAATAAAAGAGGAAAAATATAAATGGAAAACAGTAATTACTGGTTTAATTATATTATATTTTCCAGTTTTAAACAGTGGGTTGAAGATGTGAAATGATGTGGGTGAAATATTGAAAAAAAGTAAAAACTAATGATTTTTTTTATCTGACCGTGCCTGGGTGCTTATGTGTTTGAGAGTGATGTCCTTGTGCTTATGTGTTTTAAAGTATTTTAAAAAAAATATTAGACGCAGAATCAGGTGTTATTTTGCAATTATAACGTGTTAGTATCAAACGATTATCATTAGTACCAAAAACTATAACTATTAGTCAAGGTGCAACTTTATTTACCTTATAATATGGCAGCGTAGAGTGCACCTATTGTGTGCGTTATGGTTGAGCTGTTAGGCCCATGAGTCCGGGAATATGCGTGTCTAACTGCTGATGCTGTCTCAATTCCCTAGAGATCAGTCTTACCATTTTTTGACCGTCGGTCCCATCCCCAGCAGAGATAGTATACCCGTTAAGATCTGGCGTTACACTTTTATAGTTCACCTAGTCAATCAGATCAAGCGACACTACGTCAGCAGCTTCCCCATCCCAAGAATGAAGACATGGAAGAGATGGGGTGTTTCAAAGCTAAAAGCTTAAACATTTTACAATTTACAATAAGGAGTTTACCGGGACTAGTTAAGTGGATCCAGATTCAAAACAAATACCCAGGAAGCTCATAAAACGCCATAAACAAGGCAAGGATGAGCAGAGGGGTAGTACATGGATCTGAAACCACTTAAAATTATCCCGAACCTTATAAAAATTTAACCATACCATCTTCTCATCTCTTTCAAGAGAGTTATAATACCATTGTCATAATATAATTAAGATTATGATCTACCAAATAACACTTAACCGATCATGAGGCTTAGTAAATGAATAAATAAGAATTTAAATTTTAGAGAACTTACAGAGAAGAAGCCAAATACTTCAAGCTTTTATTCCACAGAGAATTATTTTACAAAGAGAGAAAAGGTAGAGAAAACTGCTACTTAATACAGAGATAGAGGCACACATATATAGGAAGAGCCGGACATCAAACCCTGGATTCCAAAACCTAAAATTAAAAGATAAGATGCTATTTCACCTAATACATTTATAAAAGCTACTTTATAAAAGTAAGACGACAAAAGAGGTTAATTATTGATTTGTTTTTTAAGGGATGCCTTTAACTTTTCAAAGGTAGTGTCAATTTGACTTTCTTCCAGCTGTTCATCTTCTGGTGCTTGAGAATCTTCCATATTCATTAATTTAACGAATTGATTTTGGCTATCATCATAGGTCATTGAGTGATCTGATTTTGAATCAGAATGTCCAAAATTTTTGAAGAGATCTTTCTTCATTTTTTTTCAACATATAAATCAATCATCTGATTTTTTGTATAAATTTCTTGATATTTCTGGGTGATAATTTTGAAAGACTAATAATTTCTTTTTGCTTTTCTTTATCTTCAGAATTTTTTCTGATATTGAGAAATGGCCTCCTCCATTTTGAGCAATATTTCCATGCCATATGGCATTCCAGTGTCAGGGTCAATCTTGAGTAGTTTATCCCAAAATTTGGATAAACTCTTTCTCCATAAGCAGGGGATATTGTGATCCGTATGACCGAACTCTGGCTGCCATTTCCATATCCAAGGGATGCCAAACTCAATAAAGAAATTACAGGACAAATTTATGCTTGGGATCTCTTGAGGAGAAAACTTGATCCATTTCTCCATATAACTTTTGTATTCATCTGGGAAAATGGAAGATGATGGCCAAAGAATTGCCACCATTGAACAAACCAATTTGGTATTAAGTTATGAAAATTATTTTCACAAATTTTTAGAAACCAAGAATGTTTTCTTAGAATTCTCATAAAATAAAGTTTTATGAAAGCTATCAATATAATCCCAAAAATTGTATTTGATATTTATTTGTTTCTGGGGGAAAAAGAATTCTTTTTCAGAGAGTGGAGATATTCCCCGTTCTTCAATAGAAATAATCTTTTTGACTATGAATTTTGAAAAACTGAAATTTTCAGTATGTTGAATATTACTCTGAAAATGAGTTCTACTGTTTTTGTAGAAATCAGAAGATTCTCATAATATCCTCTTGGCTTATATGCCCCATGTACATATGATGTTTGTGATAAATATCTGTCCATAATGACCCATGGATCATTCTTCCATTGCGTATCTTTTTCTTATATAAGAAGAATAATTTCTTTATGTTTATTGACAGTATATAATACTGAGTCAGTGTCATGCTCTTTTGTAATATTTGCATAAGAGTCTTCAGAGTCAAATATTACCTTATCTTTATTCTTTTGTTTAAAAAATTCTTGAAATTCTCCATATAATGGATCATCTTGGTGAATAGGATTGCTACTAGAAATGGTTGGCCTATAAGGCGTTGGCCACCAATTTGTGCTACTAATCTTTGATTTGGAGGTCTTCCTCGAGAACCTCTTCCTCTATAAGAGGAAGTATCACCTCGTTTTCTGTTCATTTCTGTAAATATTCACGAGTTAAAAAATCAGGAAGATAATTTTCTTCTCCTTTCTTATAAATAATTTCAAAATCAAAAGGTGCTAAATTTGCCTGCCATCTTGCAAATATTTGTTTGGAAACATCATGTTTGAAATCTTTATGAAACATATATTTGGCAGATTTACAATCAGTTTTTATTATAAATTTCTGGTTATAAAGATCATCCTGGAATTTCAAGATACATTTAACAATAGAAAGAATTTCTTTTGCAACAGTAGAATAATTTTTCTGAGCAGAATTCCATTTGCCTGAATGAAATCGTATAAGATATTCTTCCTTACTTGGTGTTTTATTTGTTTTAAAATACCACCAAAGCCTATATCAGAAGCATCTGTTTCAACAATTTTTTCCCAATTTGGGTTTGTTAAAGTTAAACAAGGAATAAACTTTAATTTTTCTTTGATTCGTTTAACAGCTTGAGTGTGCTGTTCAGACCAAGGGATGGGGTTCTTTTTCAGTCTATCATATAAGACAGCTGTATCTTGCGACAAATTTTTAATATAAGCAGATATATAATTTAAACTACCTAAAAATCTTTGTAATTGAGTTTTATCAGTAATAATATCTGGAAATTTATTACTAAACTCAATACTTCTATAAATAGGAATAATTTGTCCTTTGTTTATGTTATGTCCTAAGAATTTTATGTTAGTTTGAAATAAGATCATTTTTGGTTTGGAAATTACTAAACCATTTTGTATAACCAGAGATTTAAAAATCTTCAAATGTTTAAAATGACTTTCAATATTATTAGAGAATACTAAAATGTCATCAATATAAACTAGTATAAAATCAGAATAAGGGATAAAAATATATTCTTTTTATAGGAATAGGATGCCTAATCCATTTTAAAACGATGTTTAATGGTTTATAATTTATAACCGATCTAGGAGTTCCTTTTTCAATTTCAGAATGTTTATTAACATAAAAAGCTGTACAAGACCAAGGAGATTGAGAAGGAGTAATTAATTTTTTATCTAATAAAGATTGTATTTCTTTTTTGCATAATTCTAAATATTCAGTGTTCATTTGACAAGGCCTAGCCTTAGTAGGAATAATTTTCTCATCAAAATTATCTTCATAAGGAAGAGAAACTATATGTTTCTTTCGATTCCAAAAAGCTTTGGGGAAATCATTACAAATATCAAGCGAGAATTGATAATAAAGAGTTTTTATTTTGTCTTGTAATTTAGGGTTTTTTAAAAGATCATCTATACTTAAAAGATTTATCTCGGTTTTTAAAGAATTTATATGAAATATTTTTCTATCAATTTGATCCTGTATAGAATTTAAAATTTTTAAATATGGTTTAGTGATAAACTCAAAATGAATAGGGATACCTTCATAAGTACCACTAATACATGTATAATCTATAGATGTGATAGGATATATATTGTAAAAAAAGGGTAATCCTAGAATTAATTGATTAGAAAGATTCTTAATTATGAAAAAACTAGTCTGAATGCAAACTTTATTTCTGCAAATATATGCTTTTGGTAATTTATAATTTACCTGTAATTTTTCTCCTCGTGCATGAGATAAAGAATGAGAAGTTTTATGAAAATATTTTGAAGGGATTAATCCTTCTTGTATAACGTTTAGATCAGCGCTGCAATCTATTAAAGCAATAAATTCTCTTTTATAACTATTATTTATTAACAAAGTAATTTTTGTATACCATTTTTGTGTCTTGATAGTATTAAGAACAGATAAATATTGTTCTTGTTCTGTCTCAATTCTAATAGATTGTCATATTTATTGTTAATAGAATTTTCTAAATAAAAGACTCTCTTATTGGTATTAATGTTATCATTTCGAAGAATATCTACCCGTTGTTTTAAATTATCAATTTTGGTTTTTAAAGTTTCTATAGTAACAGGAGTTTTTGTTTATGTTTTTCTTTTAAAAGGGTTTTAACCTCTTTTAAAGAGTAAACCTGATCATTTTTCAGAAGATTAGTATAACTAGTGGAGGCTTTGTTTTCAATATTATCTATTAAAGAAGCCCGTAAATTTGGATATTTTATTAACTTTAAAAATTCAATTATCTTGTCATCAGATAAAATATTAATGTTTAATTCTATGAATTGAGATTTTAATTTATAAAATTCATCATTGTCACTAATGTTATTGCAACAATCTAAAGATTGATTTTGAATACAATTGTCACAATCTTCAGAAATATCAGAATCTGTTAAATTATCATCAGTAGAACTATTGTCAGAATAATCAGTCATAACAATCTTATATAAAGTATTTTTAAGATTGTCATCAATATCAAGGGCTTTAATTTTTTCTTTAGCGCAACATTGATTAGCATAATGCCCATCTTTACCGCATTTATGGCAAATAATTTTATTAGATTTACGTCTTGTAGGTATAGATTTAGATTTATCCATATTTTTTCTAAAATATCTTTTCTTGTTATGATTTTGTGATTCACGAAATTCTCTTCTTTTTTGTTTCCGTGCTTTCTGATTATCAGATAGATTTTTCTTTGTAAATTTTTTAGAAGAATTTTGCTTTTTGGGTATATCAATACCAAATTGATCACAAAAATGACCAAGTTGTTTTCTGTCAATAATATTTTGTTTCTTTAGTTGATTATTTAATTTCAAGTCATTACATAAAGATAATCCTTCTTGGATACAAGTACTAATTAAATTACCATAAGTATAATCTTCATACTGTATGGAATATTATCTTTTTTTTAAAATTTTTCCAACTCTTTCAGCAAAGAGGTGAGGGAGACCATCTATAAATTTGGCCTTCCATTGGCTGTTCTCATATATTCTAGAAAGAAAAGTATCTTTATACCATCTAAAATCAGTTAAAGTTTTACATTTCATGTTACTTAATAGAGTGCGAATATTCTCACTATTATCAGTAAATCTACCCGTAAAATGTTCAATAATAGTCATTATAAGACTATAAACTACATTTTCTACTTGATTATTATTCTCAACTTTTACTGATTGGAAAATATCATTTTTCTGTTGTGCAGATAAATAATTATCCCACCAACCTTTGAGCTGTCCCGTAAAACCAGAGACAAGCATACGAGCAATATTCTTATCAGAATCGAGGATGAAGCAATAGAGACAATATTTTTGTCCTTTTGTGTTGGTATATGAATATCAGCTTTTATTTGTTTTATAACATGGAAAATATTTTCTATTTTCTTGTTTAAAGAAACTAATTCTTCTCCAAGAAGAATAAGATAAAGATTAGTATAATTTTTTTGTTCAATAATACCATTTATATGATCCCTAGTAACAGATAACATAGTGTCATCGAATATTTTTGAAAAGACATTAAAGTTAATTATTTTGTCATTCTTTTCTATTTGAAAGAATGTTGAGGAAGATAAACAGATCTCTGTATTTGTCCTGAAGAAAGTTTATAATTTCTTTCATTGACTGAAATATAATAAAAAAAAAAAGTTTTTATAAACGAACGGACAAAATATAACATTTTATTATATTTATTGCAATCCTCATAAAATCTGATTACTACTTGATTAAGCTCTTTTTTATCAAAATTTTTGAAATACCATGTCCTAAAGGGTTCTCATTTGGGATTATTAAATTCTTTATTAATACTAGCTCTAGCACTAGACCCTTTTTTAAAAGTTTATTTTACTATCCATTAAACAAAATTCATTTCTGAGATAGTATCTGTTTCACAAATGTTCTGAATATTTCCATGAACAATATTATTTTTATTTATGATCTAGTCAGGCAAATAATTTTTATTTTGGAATTGTATATGTATAGATCCTTCATTTGATTGTATGACTTGATGTAAATCAGAATTTAAAATTGGATTTCTAGGAATAGTATTGTCAAAAGTCCAATTTAGAGGACAATCTATTTCTTCCAATTTAATGGTTATCGTGTAGTTATTTTTTATTTGTTGAAATTTGTTTCCATAAGAATAGTTTCATTATTCTTTTTATCAATTCTTTTACACATAGGATTTATAGTATAAAGAGATTTATAGTAAATACGATAACAGATACATATTACCTCTGTTCCTTCCAGATAATTATATCCATGGGATTTATATTTAACATTAATGCATCTAAAATATTGACATCAGATAGAGATAAGGAAATATTAGGATAACCATCAAAATATACTGGACCATGAGCCAGACTTGATTATATAATACCTATTAATGATTGTTTCCAAGATTTCTACCATCACGTAAAGCGGCAATAAAACTTTCAAGTAGACCTTCTAAAGTGAGCGGTCTAAAAGCAATCTGAATAAGACCTATATGCAAGAATTTATATTCTTTTGAAAAGCTTAAGATATCTTTCTAGATAATAAGTTGATCATCATTTCCTCATTTTGAAGAGGAATAGAAGATTCTTTTGTTTTAACAATTTGTTTAAAACCAATTTTCTCAAATGTTCCTAATTTATTAATTAATTTAGGTTCTACTTTTGGAATAGTCCATCTATTAAATAGATCTAGATTCTCAGGAATGTCATATTCTTGAGTAATACTGTTTTGAACAGTATTTTTTAAACGAAATATATTCATATGAAAGAAAGAATTTAATAATAATAATAATAATATGTACAGAGCTAAAAATGCAATATAATGAATAAAATAGAGCCATAAAATTGTATGTCGTGTCATTTTCAGTTTAGTCTCGAAATCGATATTAATCGTGCTGTTTTTGACGTATTCACATCAAATAAATTTGTTTGAACGAAAAAATATAAATCTGCCACTATCATTTTATATTCAGTCACCGTTTTTTTTTTAAACTATGGGATGAGAAGACAAATCAACAATTGAAACACAAGATAATTTAATAGTTTATTTTTAAACTTGTCAAATAAATTAATTTTCTTTACATATTTCTTAGGAAGCAAGCGAGGGACATTCGCATTTAAAATACTTGAAATACATTATTATTACAAACTATAACATAAAATGATAATAACTAGCGTTGGAAGATTATGAACTATAATTAGTATAATTATCATAAATAAGAGTTAGAGAACAATCAAATTGATCCTACGGACTTTTTTCGAGTTTTACAAATAATATAATTTTAAAATCTATCACATGGGAAACAATATATCATAGAATAATTATGTTATTATATAATATCTCCATAACTGCAAATTAATACAAACAAATCTTTCTTGATATTTTAATTAGTTATGAAGATATATTATAAGAAACAATTTAAACAAAATTCTTATGTTAATATAATAATTTATTATTTCTTAAAGTAACATTTAAACCAGTTGTTCAATTAAATATATATAATAACGATAAAAAATTAAATATGTAATAAATAATCATGTGGCGCGAACACGACCGCCGACTCTTCGATCACACTCCCAAATCGTGCCGTAGCAAAAACTTCCTCGTTTTCAATTTTTCTCCTTCTGATTACTTTAATTATCTAATTTCATATCATTTTTGCTAATCCCTCTCTATATTCATATTTTTAAAGAAAAACGAGCGTTGATCTATGGCTTACAAAATTTTCGGGCTTTCTGATCACTGATCTTTGTCGCCAGAAAACATAGGTATGTTCATCATATGTGTATTAATCATTATCATGGTTTTGGTTTAATTAGAATAAGTTGCGATTTTCTAGAAATATAATTGATTTCTCGACGTGTAGCTCTGGTTTCAATTTCGATCGTTGTGTATGGTGTACTTTTGATTGTTGACTTCTTATATTTTTTGATTACAAATGTGAGAAATTACTGTTGGAATATAATTTCTGCTTGCAGGACTTCGAGGAATCTTAATAAATTTGACGTAATTCACCGATTTCGATTATAATGATGATTTTTATTTCTTTATTATTATTATTATTAAGTTGTGGAGGTTATTATAATTAAGAAGATTACATGAATCTACGGATGCTTGAAAGTTAAGGCAAAGAAACAACAAATTAAGGCAGATAAATGAGTACATGGAATTGGTCGTTAATGCAAACTAGTTTCTGCTTGAAAGTTAAGGCAAAGAAACAACAAATTAAGGCAGATAAATGAGTACATGGAATTGGATCGTTAATGCAAACTAGTTTCTGCCTTTTTACCGAGATTTATGTAGATGACAGAAGATACACATAATGATGCTTAATTCATGTTTATTAATGGCGAGTCCTAATAGTGATTAAAGTATTATTATGTTTTTTTTTTATGCGTAATAATGATACAGTAGTTCATGGTGAAGGACACTGAGCTCTAGTTGCACGTGGCCTCCTTGTCTAAGTTTCTGGATATCTTTGGTTAATCTGAACTTTTTTCTTATTTACTACAGACAAGTACCATGTTGGAGTCAAGTGTAATACACCCCGCTTGTTTATTGCTTCTCGAACACTTATTTTGATTAAACTATTGCTTCTCTGGAACTTATTTTTTCTTTAATCTATTTATGAAAAGTAAGACGTTTTTTCACGCAATTAATCTTGCAATGCGGTTGACGGAGTAGGAAAAAGTGTCATTTTCACTGAATTCCTTTCATGAAAGGTTGGTTGAGGGTAGGACGAACGCACAGAGGGGCAGAGAACTCTATTATTAAATGTGAGTTTATTTACTGAATGTGTGTGTGTTGCGTGTGTGTGTGCTTGTGAGTTGTAAACACAGTTCCAATTCAAAGAACCATGGCCTTCCCGTGAGGAGGGGGGACAAAAGGTTGGGGACCATGAACAAAGAGAAGGAAATAAAATATAAATGGTAAAAGTGAAAGCAAGAAGGGCTTTCTTATCCTACCTACACCCTCCCAATCCTATACTACTTTTCTGCCACCATTCTTCTAGTCGTCCCCAATTTACCGAGGTTTACTGTATTTTCTTCTTCTATTGTGATTTTTTACTTCCCTCCCTTTTTTCGTTTCATTTAGTATCCTCTTAACACTGTTGCTTTGGTTTGCGATCTGTCTGGAATTGGGCCAGGTTGTATGGTATTAAAGGCTCTGTTGATTGAAGTTTTCTCGTTCAACTTTGTTGAGATCTGGTTTTCTGTAAAGATATATTCTTTTGTGCATCTTTTTCTTTTCATAGTTCCCTATTCTCTTCTTTTCTAATTTTCCCATCTCTGGTATCTCACTTTTGGCTGCAATTTTATGTGGCAGATTTTTAGCGTGGGAGAGAAGATACTTTATCGCGCTTGGTGCAAGTAAGAATAAATTAATTGGGTTTAGTGAGTCTCTTGAAAAAGTGTTTCTAGTGGTAAATTGTGTATGAAACGGGACATCAATGTGGTGTATTTATGGATGTATGTGAAGCAGAAGCACTTCAGACGCAATCTACAGCAGAGACATCGAGACCACCACTAGTTCCTGCTGATAACAAGAATGAAACCACCCATCGGTCTCGAACCAGAGAAGTTAGTTCTAGGTATAGGTCACCTACGCTCTCTACAGCCAATGGACCAAAACGCTGCCCTTCACCTAATGCCAGTAGGACATCACCAACCTCAACTGTATTGGCACCAAAAAGAGCTATTTCAGCTGAAAGAAAACGCCTCTCTAGACCATCATCACCACCCAGTCCGATTCCATCAACACCGTTGCAGGATACATCTGGAGAAATGCTATTGGCGTCAAAAAAAGTAGTGGGTAATAATAGATTGTCAGAGTCTTTGTGGCCATCTACGATGAGGAGTCTCAGTGTTTCTTTCCAATCTGATATAATCTCTGTTCCTACGAGCAAGAAAGAAAAGCCAGTATCTCATACTTTTGCTGATCGTACTCTGAGGCCATCGTCTAATATAACTCGTAGACAAGCTGAAACGCCTGCTTCAAGAAAGGCCACACCAGAGAGGAAGAGGAGTCCAGTGAAAGGAAAGAATTCTGATCAATCCGAGAACTCTAAGCCCTTTGATATCCTACATACCCGCTTAGTCGATCAGCATCGATGGCCTAGCAGAATCGGTGGAAAAATTTCTTCCGGTACTTTGAATAGAAGCATTGATCTGACAGATAGAATTAACAGAACTTCATCTTTACCCCATTCAGGAACGGGTGTGCCCTCCCTTCGTAGGTTATCATTGGATGGGGCAAGCAAACCCTTACAAAAATCTTCAAGTGATTTGTTAATGCTATTATCCCGTGATGATAGTGGAAATAGATGTTCAATTGATGACAATTCCCTGCGTAGACAGAAATCCGGTTCTTCGAGCTCATCAGATAGAACACTATTGATGAATTCAGTCACTAAAACTCAGTCCATCACAAATCCTGGATCACGCCCTCCATCCCCCTCCCGCTCTTTGTCCAGAGGGGTCAGTCCATCTAGATCTAAGACTACCAATCCTTCTAGGGCACCAAGTCCTACTCAGTCTAGACCATCCAGCCCATCCAGACAACCTCAGAGTTCTGCTTCTGTTCTTAGTTTCATTGTCGATGTTAAGAAAGGGAAGAAAGCTGCAAATCACATTGAAGATGTTCATCAGTTGCGCCTGTTATATAATAGACACTTGCAATGGCGATATGCGACTGCCCAAACTGATGCTGCATTGCATTCTCAAAAAGTAAAAGCAGAGGTTTGAGACTATCTACTGAAACTTTGGATTACCTAAAATGCGTTGAATATCTTATTCTAGGTTAATTTTCATTATTGTTTTTTTGCTATTATCCATTTTTAAGTTAAAATTTTCAAGTTTCTTATCCTTTGTGCAAATGCTCACGTGTTGCATTGTGATTTTTTATATACACAAGATTCCTTATCTCCTGTGTTGCGACATTTTATTCGCAACATTTTGTATCTCCACATAATCGTATTTGAACTAAGCTAATTCCTTTTCTCTCAAGTATGAACAATAAAACATAATTTCATGAGGTCAATTAAATTGTAATGGCGGATTTGGTATTGTCTCCTTCTTGTTCTTCATCTATAAATCAAGTATCTTTGTCTATTATACACACATGAGTGGATTTCATGATTCAGGATATGTTGTATAGCGTGTGGAGGACAACTGTAGATATGCTAGACTCGGTAGTGGCGAAAAGGATTGAGCTCCAGCAGCTGAGCCTCCATTTGAAGATTTGCTCAGTTTTGAACGATAATGTACTCGATCTCTACTTCTTAAGATGTTTGGATGACTTAGAAGTTGACCTATTCTGCTTTATCAAACAAATTTATTAATTAATCAACGTGGTTTAGTTTCAAATGCCTCTTGCTCTTTATGGAGTAGATTCTAGGAAGCACAATATATACCAAACGCAAATTAAGTTACAAATACTCCAAATTTCACGTGAGAGACGTGATTTTGACAGGGATAGAAGAACTAGAAAAATTAATTTGGAACATGTGACTTTAACCGTCTGATCTGTGGTGAAACTGCTATTTGGTGACATCTTTTGGCTTCCTTCACTGCTAATTGGTGACATCTTTTGGCTTTCTTCAAGCAGAATATCAGTTCTTATGGCTGTTACGTTTTATTAATTTGAAAGCATTCTCATTCAATTAAGGATTTCCTGTGGGCTATTCGGAATACATGTTTCTTGATGTTATATTATATTGATACCTGTGCTAATATTCCCTCTGTAAAATCATGCTTCCGAGGGAATGTTTTTAGATTCTCAATTTTAGTTTAATTTATATTTATAAATTCTTACCATGGTGATTGTTCACCTGATCTCATGGAATATGGTAGTTTCTGAGATGCAGCAAAGCTATCCTTTTTGTTTGCGTCACACGATGTTTTTACATACTTTTCCTTGCATAGAGCTCTAGTAGTTACTATTAGGAGGGAACTAATATTCTAGATAAGGTACAAGAAAAGCTATCTGCTCTCCTGCTACAGTGGCACTTAAGTGTATCTTATCCCAGAGTGAGTGTGGTCTGACAGAGATGAGTCTCATGGATGATGACAAGAAATATCTCATGGAGTGGATGGAAGAGAATTCAGATAGTGGTGGATTCTAATGTTAATAAAATGAGATTCAGTTATTTCAGGGGCTGCGACAGTTGATCATGCTGATAATTACAAGCTTATCCTTAACAGCTAGGCACTATGATAAGTGCATACATGATCATATTAATACATTGTCAGCATGTTTATGCATCAACATGTTTCAATTGGTCTTGTTTTACGTGATATTCCTACAGTATGCAGATACATGCATCCAGCTACATTTGTTTGACCTCATAACCAGTATTTGTAATACAGTCAGTTTTTAACTTTACCAACTGAAATGCAAACTCTCAGCTGGCTGGTCTTAATGAGTGGGCTTCAGTTGAACGAGATCATACTATTTCATTAACCTCAGCCATCCAAGATCTGCAGTCTAGCACCATCCGCATTCCAATAACTGGACGAGCAAAGGTATCTACCTGACGATTCCTTGTTGCTAAATTTATGATTCGAAACTTTAATTGATAATATTTTCTAGGGAGATATTGAGACCGTCAAAGTAGCTGTATGCTCAGCTGTGGACGTGATGCAGGCGTTAGGATCCTCATTATGTTCGATACTTCCACAGGTCCGAGAAATTCTACTTTTGTATACATCACATTCAACTGTTTGCTAACAGAAGGGGTAGAATGTTAATTCATGCTATTCCCTTAGAATGCACATCGATTGTTATACCATATGTAGAATTTATGACCACAATTACTGAAATTCCCCAGCTACTATCTGCAATCAAAGGGTGCTTGGTCTAGCTGGGCAATTGAGGGGCCTTATCAGGGATGATGTATAATTTAGTTTGAGTTATGCGAAGCTGATATAATGAAGCTACTGACTTTAGAAGGATAGTGAGCTGGATAGATAGGAAAGTTTTTGCCTTTCAAATTATTACACACTTTTTTGGCTTGTAGCTAGTGGTTTGTGACAAAAGTTTTAACGTCTGTAAAATATTAAAAGAAATGAAACTTCAGAAGAAAGTGTTTCAACATTGTAACTTTTGTATATGCACAATAACATTGACACCACAATTACCTTGATGTCTTCTATTTGGGGTGTATAGTTGATATGGTGCATACCACCTAGTTTTTAAATGCCATGATTATGGAAGAAACAGCGCATAAGTCATTTGTTTAAATGTTTTCACACTCCAGTACATAATTGTGGTTATTTGGTAAAGGGAGAGCATTAGCATTTTTCGTAGTGAAATCTTTCTAGCTGGTTGAGTGCGGGCTGAGAAGATGAGACTATCACCTGGTTGTGTCTTATTAGTTTTATGTCACTATTTGTTTTCACATGTGGTGTTTTACCTCATAAGTTTTATATTAGTTGAAAGTATTGTTTTAATTGGAATGTTTATTATTTTGATCTCTTGCATTTTTTATAAATAGAAGGGAAGCCTTGTTGAGTCCTTGTTTCCCAGTATTCATGCATTTGTTTGCTTTTAACATTAGTTTGATTTGATTTAATTTGTTTAAAGAAAACATTATTTGATCTTTAGCTGATTATACCTATTATAAACTTCATTGTGCTTATGCGTGGCATATTCAAAAGGTGGAGGGTATGAATCACTTGGTTTCTAAACTTGCTGATATATCAGCACAAGAGAGAGCCTTGCTTGATGAATATGAATCACTTATGGGCTGTTCCGCTGCATTTCAGGTTAGGACAAAGAAACTTTTGTTTGGTATCAAATTCGTTCTTTACCATTCCCCTTATTTACTTTATTGCTAGTGTGTGTAAGATGACAACACTGAAGAGTATTAAACTATTAGTGTAACAAGTGGGAAGTTCAGGTGCCTAGTGAGAATCATTCTGAAGTTGATCTTTCTTCCTTACTTGCAGCTTAGGGTTTCTGTCTGATGTTAGATAAAATGTTAGGAATCTTACATTTTATTTATTTTTTCATTTCCTCAATTGTTGGTATTGAATTTCATCTTTTGAGCTTTACTTCTGGGCTCTGGCTGCGCAGCTGTGTTAAATTTCCTACTGTTAATTGTACGGCAATATAAGGAATTTCAGATGTTACTGTATACACATCATGAAAGGATTTGCCACTTCTTCCTAATTTGTGATCCGGCGTTGTGCTTTGCTTTTTTTGCACAAGCTGATGAGCTCGACTATGCCTGGGCAGGTAGAAGAGCACAGCCTTAGGACTCATATATTGCAGATGAAAGAGAAGCTATGAGAAATGGTGCAACGGTGCTTTGTATCAAGATCGTGTGGGGAAAAGCTCCCCCCTCAAATGGAAGAATTATCAAATTTTATTTGAGTTCCTACAGAATTTTCATTGAGCCTTCTCAAGAAACACTAATCTACCTCGCTCGTCAAAATTCTTGAAAGGTCCTTGATTACGATCATTCAAGATTGTGAAGAAACACTTTCAAATTCTTGTTACATTCATCAAATGGAGAAAACTTCAAGTTCTTGGAATCTTCCAGACTAAGATGATTCAAGAGTTTTTCCAAACAAGATGCTAACAGTTTCAGTTGTGTCCTGTAGTACCGGGACGGATGAGATGAGCAAGTTATTTTACTTTCTTGCCTTCTGATGATACTGTGGTTTAGGTTTTGGCTCTAGGCGTCTAGGCGTTGATTCGACTACGGTGACCGCTACCTTTTGTGTATAGCTGATAGGTTCGTTTTTTATTCATTTTTATCTGTTATTAATAGTTTTTTTATTAGATTTATTTAGAGTTTGTGGTCCTTGATTGTTTCTGTTAATCCAGAGGCTCAAGCTTCTATTATTTCCTCCATGTGTTTATTCTGTAAAATAAAACTAATCTTAAAGGAAATGTAAAAGAAAGCGTTGACTCATAGTCATCTTCCTTGTTTTCCTGGTTCTGCTCATTCGATTAGGAATAACTTTGGTCAGATCTTTCTCTAGATGACAAATGTTTAGGCATCTCGATGTAATTCCAGGGCAGTGACTCTACATTAGATATTAACCTCACCGTGGATTTAGTGGCCAAATAAGATATATATATATATATTAAAATATATATTCATGGAAAACTCAACCCTTTGGTCACTTATTCATATAGTTGAACATATCAAAGAATGATATTTTCTATTTTACTTTGGAAGTTATTGAGTACTATATTTCACTGAGAAAATACCAAAATAAAGAAAAATATACCTAATTTTGCTTATATGATACCATGATCGCACATGAAAAAATACAACTAGAATTCGGGTGCGGATCATACAAGTTCATGTTGTGATTTTCATTTAAGATCGCATGCTCATTCATTCATTACTTTGAACATACTTTTGGATTTCATACGTGTTGGTGAAAACAAAAAAAAAACTAATTATAAGACAAATTAGATTGGACACTAAGCGAACATATCAAGCTAGAGCTAACATTGTGTTTCGTTCAAATCAGATCAGGGCCAAGCTGAGTAAGGATAACTCAGCTTTAGTAGTCAGATCAGAACAGCTTACATTAGTTCAAGAACTGATCAACTCGGAGCGGAACAGTTTAAGAGCAGAACAAGAGAAGAGAAGATTAGTTCAAAAACAGATCAGTTTAGAACATTTTGAGATTAGAAACAGTTTCGAATTCTCGGACCAAATCAGTTTAGAACAGAACAGCTCAGAGATCAGTTCAACTCAGACGAACAAAGAGCAGCCCAAGACTTCAGTACGCAATGTGTTAAGTCAAATCATTACGATTGTTACATGAGGTACACTTTCGACTATTTCTTTAGAAAATTCAAGAACGACAACGCTATCAGAGTTGCCATTTTGAGCAAAAGATGGAAATCATTTAATGTACAGTACGAGGTACAGTATGAAAATTAAGTGCGCAGTCATTGAGATTGAGACATCAGCTCAGGTTCCATCCGAAGCGTCTACTGGTAATATTTACTATTGTTGGATCCGAAATATAATACACACGTGAGAAGCGACGACGAATTCTTAAGAGCAAATTGAGCTGATTAGTTGACATATTTTGTTCAACGAACCAAAAATTCTTCATATCTTTGTATAAGTTTTCAGCTTGTTGCAGAATCCTTAGACATGAGATTCGACTTGTATTCATTCAAAAAGCCTTAACACAGTCTACGTGTTGTTGTGAGTTGTGAGACTAGGACTTCTGCTCGGGTGTGGCCCGATTGATCGGATTAGAATACACTATATTCTTGTCAAATTTTCTAGTGAAATCTTTCCTTAATTGGAAGAAGGGAAGATGTAGAAGTGTTGCTTCGAACTTTAATAAACAAAACTCATATTGCGATCTGATCTAAGCTTTAGCATTGCATTCACATTCTTTTGTTCACTGTTCGATTGAGATCTTTCTGCATAAAACTTTTATTACTCAAGATAACAGGTTATATTGAGTTGTAGAATCAGCTGGGTTGCCATCTGATCTTGAAATCTTTTAAAACACAAAATTATTTCAAAGAGTTTATTCAACCCCCCTTCTAAACTCTGTGCTGTGTTTTTCGATCCTAACACATATGAAAGAAAAATGTTCCCAATATCATCTTAAAACATTATTGAGTTCTTAATTTCAACAGAAAAATATCAAAATCAACAAATAATACTCAATGTTGTCCATATAATACCACGATTGCACATGAAAATATAGTTGAATTGGAATGCGGGGCATGCAAGTTCATGTTGGGATTTTCATTAAAAGATCACCATGGTCACTCATTCTTTATTTTGGGCGTATGAAAGAATGATGTTCTCAACTTCATTTACAATGTTATTGAGTACTTAGGTTCCGTTTGGACATGCTTTATAACAACGTTTTTAGTGTTTTTAAAGTTAAAAAAACTTAAAGTATGTGTTTAGACAATATTTTATAAAATATTTTTAAAAAACTAGTTTTGAAGTACACTTTTTGAAAAACAAGTGAAAAATGTTTATAATGTTTTTAGAATACAAAATATAGGTAAATTTTATGCGAATGGTCAATTAAATTTTTTTGTTAGATTAATCATTCAAATGCTATTTTAATACTATTTCTTAATTATAAATCATTTTCTAAAATAATTCTCTAATATTTTTTAATTTAAAAATATTTTTATAAAATAGTTGTCCAAACACATACTTACCTTTAAAAGAACTTCCAAAACGATTTGCAAGAATTTTTTTAAAAACACTTTTATAAAAATATTTGTATAAAACGTGTCCAAACGGAGCCTTAAATTCATCTGAAACATACCAAATTGAGACAAATGATATCTATTTTTTCCTATATGATGTCACGATTGCACATGAAAATAAGCTGAAATTGGAGTACGGAGCATACAAATTCACGGTGGGATTTTCAATTGAGATCACACATGGTCATTCATTCATTACTTCGAACATATGAAAGAAGGATATTCCCACTCATTTTGTCAGTGAGATTAAGTACTCACTAATGTCTAAAGTGAAGTTTGGAGCATCCCTATTTCATATATTCAAGTGTATGAATAATGAGTGACTCAGAGTGATCTTTAATGAAAATCGTAACATGAAATATTTTCATGTGCAATCGTGGTACCATGTGGACAAAATTAGGTATTATTTATCTCGATTTTGGTATTTTCCGGTGAATTTAAAAATACTCAATAATGTTGTGAGGTGAAGTTAGGGACATTCTTCTTTGATATGTTTAAAGTAATGAACGAGTTACCATGTGTGATCTTAATGAGAATCCCAACATGAACTTGTATGCTACACTCTTCAACTTTTAGTTGTATTTCATGTGCAACCGTGATATCATATCGGCAAAATTAGGTATCATTTATCTCGATTTTTGTATTTTTCGGTGAATTTAAGTAATCAATAATGTTCTAAGGTGAATTTGAGAATACAATATACAAGAAAATCTCCATGCTACATCAATAAGTATATAAGCCAGATCAGAATTTTCAACATCAATATAACGATTATTTTCAGACAAGCTGAAATTCCTGCACAAATTTTCAAAATAAAAGTTTATCAAAATGACACATTTGACCAAAGTAATGAAATTTTTCAAAAGCCATTTTCTCAAATGTGGTTAATTGATACCAAAATATATAATACATTGTACAAAATATTTCGGCAATTACCCGTCACTTTATCTGCAAAAACTATCAATTTCTATAAATATTTTCGCTTTCTTTTTTCGTTTTTGTTTTCTTCTCTCATTTCCTTTTATTTCTTTTTTAATTATATTTTATATTATAAAGAGGATACAATGATAAAAGTCAAGCTAGGAGCAGTTAAAACAAAATGGATTGATTTTTAATGAATACCTAAGGTTTTTTTATCGTTAATTAACCTTTAAAACAAACCCCTCCCGACAATAAAAATTCTCTTTTCTTAAATCTAAAGGTCGCTTGCGGTGACATGGATGAGTGAAGCGCCAGATGTCGCTGATATCTTCAAACATCTCAGCAATCACACACATACGTCACCGTTCTCAACTCCGTTTACCGCCAAAACAATTAATTTCCAATAAACTCCTCCTTACCTCCCACTGTGCTCTATTTCCTCAAGGGCATTTTCGGAACGGAAACAATTCCACTGTCCAGTCCAGTCCGGTCCACTCCAGAATTCTCCATCTTCAAGTTTATCTCTACTGCTTTATTACACACACACACATGTGGGTTATATATATATGCAGTTGATTCTGATCCTTCATTTGTCACAAGCTATTAGTTTCGAATTAGTGAGGGATTTTCAAGTGTCTCTGTGTTCTTTTAGTAGTTAACAATGGCTACAAAGGATAATAAAGCTATCGGCATAGATCTTGGCACAACCTACAGCTGCGTCGGAGTATGGGTGAACGACCGCGTGGAGATCATCCCAAATGACCAAGGCAACCGGACAACGCCTTCCTACGTTGCTTTCACCGATACCGAGCGGCTGATTGGCGACGCGGCCAAGAATCAGGTGGCCATGAATCCACACAACACCGTTTTCGACGCAAAACGCCTCATCGGCCGGCGAGTAACCGACCCTTCAGTGCAGAACGACATGAAACTCTGGCCGTTTAAGGTTGTCGCGGGGCCTGGAGAGAAACCCATGATCATTGTCTCGTATAAAGGCGAGGAGAAGAAGTTTTCTGCGGAGGAGATTTCGTCTATGGTGCTGATAAAGATGAAGGAGACGGCGGAATCGTTCCTGGGGTATCAGATAAAGAACGCGGTTGTCACTGTTCCGGCTTATTTCAATGATTCCCAGAGGCAGGCGACCAAGGATGCTGGGTCTATCGCGGGTCTGAATGTGCTGAGGATCATCAACGAGCCTACGGCGGCGGCGATAGCGTACGGGTTGGACAAGAAGGCGTCGCGGGTGGGTGAGCAGAATATACTTGTGTTTGATCTTGGAGGTGGAACTTTTGATGTCTCTTTGCTGACTATTGAGGAGGGAATATTCGAGGTGAAAGCTACTGCGGGGGACACTCATTTGGGAGGGGAGGACTTCGATAACAGGCTGGTCAATCATTTCGTTGCAGAGTTTCGGAGGAAACACAAGAAGGATATCAGTGGGAATGCGCGGGCGTTGCGGAGACTGAGGACTGCGTGCGAAAGGGCCAAGAGGACTCTGTCTTCCACGACACAGACGACCATCGAGGTCGATTCTCTGTTCGAAGGCATCGATTTCTACGCGACCATTACGAGGGCGAGGTTTGAGGAATTGTGTATGGACCTCTTCTTCAAGTGTACGGAGCCTGTGGAGAAGTGTTTGAGGGACGCCAAGATTGACAAATCTCTGGTCCATGAGGTTGTGTTGGTGGGTGGATCCACTAGGATCCCCAAAGTCCAGCAGTTGCTGCAAGATCTCTTCAATGGGAAGGAGCTTTGCAAGAGTATTAATCCTGATGAGGCCGTGGCCTATGGCGCGGCCGTGCAGGCTGCGATTTTGACCGGAGAATGCGACGATAAGGTTCAGGAGCTGTTGCTGCTCGATGTGGCGCCCTTGAGCCTCGGCCTTGAGACTGCTGGTGGAGTGATGACTGTTTTGATCCCGAGGAACACCACCATTCCCACCAAGAAAGAACAGATCTTTTCGACTTATTCAGATAATCAGCCTGGTGTTTTGATCCAAGTGTATGAAGGTGAAAGGGCCAGGACTAGAGACAACAATCTACTCGGAAAATTCGAGCTCTCCGGCATCCCCCCTGCACCTAGAGGCGTCCCACAGATCAATGTGACATTCGACATCGACGCCAATGGTATTCTAAACGTGACGGCAGAGGATAAGACAGCGGGAGTGAAGAACAAGATCACAATCACCAATGACAAGGGCAGGCTGAGTAAGGAGGAGATAGAGAAGATGGTGCAGGATGCAGAGAGGTACAAGGCGGAGGACGAGGACGTGAAGAAGAAAGTCGAGGCCAAGAACTCGCTCGAGAACTATGCGTATAACATGAGGAACACGGTGAGGGACGAGAAGTTCGCGTCTAAATTGAGCTCCGGCGACAAGGAGACGATCGAGAAGGCGGTGGAGGAGACGATAGAGTGGTTGGATAGGAATCAGTTGGCCGAGGTGGATGAGCTCGAGCACAGGTTGAAGGAATTGGAGAGTGTTTGCAATCCCATCATCTCCAGGATGTATCAAGGTGGTGGGGATGTGCCGATGGCTGACAACGTGCCGGGAGGCGGTGCAGCCGGCTCGGGTGGCGTTGGCTCCGCTGCGCCGAAGATCGAAGAGGTTGATTGAGGGGCTTTTGTTCTTGAAGTGGGATGTGTTCCGGGTGATGGTTTTGTTGTTTTTGCACCAGTGCTTCGAATCTTGTGGAGGTGATGTTGAGAAGTTACTGTTGTATGTGTAGTGCATAAAAATGTAGTATTTGCAAGTAGGAATGCAATAGTTTCTGTTGACTGGAAGTCCTCTTTGGTTCTGACTTCTAGTTTTGTATATGTCCGAAATAAAACTAGGTTACATTATTCATGTCGGAAAGTGGCATACTGTAAAATACATCTAACAAACATAATTTCCTTCCTATTCCAGCTAAAGGGAAAAGTTAGCCCACCTAGGAATTTTTTTTTAAATGGAAAACAAAAAATTATTTGAAAACTTATCTGTCTTTACAATTTAATTAAAATATGAATTCTCATTTGTATTAATTAAACATATCTTCTTCATACTATTCTTTAATACAAATCTTTCTAGTCTTTTATAATTTAAAATTATTTATATTAACAGTGATGACTTACTTATATCATACCACTGCCCCAGGGACGAAACTAGGTCCGTATAACAGGGTGGGCTAGAGATTGGTCCGTGAAGCAGTGTGGGCTGAAGATTGAGTTTATTAAATGCCCATGTTACTTAACAGTTAGCATGAGTGAAGTGGGTACCTAAAGTGACTGGGCTGGAGATCTTTGGTGGGCTTCTATCCTTATCAACAGGAGTATTTAACAGCTAGAATATATATTATTGTACCCATATAACTGAATATCAGCTTGGGCTGAAGCCCAGGCCAGCCCACTCCTTGGACCGCCCCTGCACTGCCCCCACTTATATAGGTAAGAGAGCCGAATTCTGAAAATATATAACAAGGAGCTGTGGTTGAAATCATTATTACTCAGTAATTTTAGTGTTGGGACGTCATCTCCAAAGGGCTGCGTCATTTCTGCCCAAAAAAGGGATCGACATATTTGGTTAAGAGAAAGCTCCGCGCCAAATCCATTCCAAATTTTTAAAAAAAAACGTTGTAATTAAAGTAAAGAAAATATATTTATTTGAAAATAATTTTAAAAATAAAATTATAATAAATTAATTAATTAGTTTATCTAATATTAAGAAATATGTAAACTATTTATATTTTTTATATATTAAATTTCTATTAAATGCATATAAAAATTAATAATTTTAATTAACTTATTTTTATTTTAAAATATTACTTAATTAACAAAATAATTAAATCAACTGTAGATTCTATTAATGTGAGGACTGGGTCCCACATAAAGTTTTAAAACAAAAAATAAATAAATATAAATATCAATGTCTTACGTTGTGATTTTCTTTGATGTCTCGTACTCGGGTTACTGACTCCTAAAGGGGCTGTCGTGTCTTTTGTGTGTGGACATGACAGGTAATACAGGTGGATCTACTTCAGGCGCTAGAGATGAGGCGTCAGGAAGTACCAGAGCTCCGTGAGAGTGTGCTCATTTGTTTTGGGTATATCTTTCGTTGTCTCCCAGATAGTATATGTACATAGTTGACGTTGGTTTTGTACCGGGGAATACCTTGAGTAACTGTAGTATGTATTTATATGTCTCGTACTCGGGTTACTGACTCCTAAAGGGGCTGTCGTGTCTTTTGTGTGTGGACATGACAGGTAATACAGGTGGATCTACTTCAGGCGCTAGAGATGAGGCGTCAGGAAGTACCAGAGCTCCGTGAGAGTGTGCTCATTTGTTTTGGGTATATCTTTCGTTGTCTCCCAGATAGTATATGTACATAGTTGACGTTGGTTTTGTACCGGGGAATACCTTGAGTAACTGTAGTATGTATTTATCAAGCCCCATCGGTTATGAATTTTGTTGGGATTTTCTTGTTATAGTGTTAAGGTTGCACTAAATTACTTGTTCTGTTTGTTGAGAATATATTTGCGTTATTTTGAGTATTTGAGTTTTCTGGTATGCTCGATTTACGGGGAGGTCATGGCAAAACAAATATTACAGGCCCAAAAACACGAAAAATTTAACCCGTTTTTCCGTTGTTTAATAATTAATCCTAATTGCATGTTAATAAATTCTGATTAAGATAACAGCCCTCACAACTAATTAAAATATTTATAATAATTTTATTGTTAAATTTATTAAAAGATAATACATGAAAAGTATAAGTTAATATACAGAAATTAATGGGAAATATTCCGAGAATAAAGTTTTTTGTGTAAAATTTGAAATAAGTTGGTTGGAGATAAATATTGTATTTGTTGCAAAAAATGCACTATTTTAATCTAGAAATTGCTTCAAAAAGAGTTTGGTTCAGAGATCGTATATTCTTTTCAATATTTTTTATTTATTTTCAACTAAAATATTGTTAAACCAAGACGATAAGATGATGTCTTATATGGATCTGGATTTTTGTGACTACCTTATACTAAATTAATCCCAAATTACGGGTTTGGAGAGATTTTTAATAAAAATGTTTCGTTGTATAATTCAGTTCGGTTGAGTTGAGCATCTCTAAGACACTGCGGGTGGTCTCCTAGTTGACGTGGATATAAAATCTTCATATCAGAGTGTATCCAATATAACACCATTAATTTGAAGTTTACGGATTTGTTTATGAAATAGTTCTAAGGTAGTTTTCAAGGATTCAAATAAAACCTTTACATGTTCAAAAAACTTGTAAATATTTTATATTTCTATGTTTTTAAAATTATACACACTAAGGCCATATCCAACCCATTGCACTAAAATAGCGCAATTTCTACACTAAAGTGGTGCAGTTTCTGCAGCAAATATAATATCCATCTCCAACTCATTTACTTCAAATCTTGCACCAAAAAAGTATATTCTCGAAATATTCCCAATAATTTATATTTATTAATTTCTTATATTTACATTTTATATTTTAATAAATTTAACTATATAATAATAATTATTATTTTAATTATTATTCTAATAATAAATTTCTTTAACGATTATATTATCATTTGATATAAATTAATATAAGAGAGTTAATTAAAATTGATAAAGAACTTGAATACATCGAATTTAATTGAACAACATAATACGAATATGACTTCAAACAGTTGAGAAACTATATTCCTCCCATAGATGATCGATTAAAGCATTTCATAGTGCATAGTGAGCATCTTTGTCTTTTATCTTTTTATATCGACTGAGAAACTCTTGAAATCTGACATGCTCATCAACAACCATTTTTACGTCCGGAGCTGGTGCTTCTCTCATTTCCTCAATGGGCGCACTAAGTCACGTTCATCTTCACTAATCATATTATGCATTATAATACATGATGCCATTATATCATGATGTTTCTTCCAAGTACGGGCTGGCGAAGCAACGATCACAAATCGGGACTGGAGAACACCAAACGCACGCTCCACGTCTTTTCTACAGGACTCTTGTTCATAGAAAAATATTTCTTTTTTGGACCACGCGGATCGTAGATAGTTTGGACTATAGTTAACCATTTTGGATAAATACCATCAGCTAAGTAATATCCCGTATCATATCCTCCAATTGTATAATGAGACGGAGGAGCAATACCTTGTGCAAGGTTGGAAAACAGATTGGACGAATGTAAAACATTGATATCATTGTTCGATCAACGCATACCAAAATATGCATGTCATACCACTGATCATAATCAGCCACAACTTCTAAAATGATTGTTGGAGATCCGCTGCGACCTGCATATTGACCTGCCCAAGCCGTCGGAAATTTTTTCCACTTCCAATGCATACAGTCAAGACTGCCCAACATTCCAGGGAATCCTAATTGTTTACCAATATAGAGTAATCTTGCAATATCATTGGCAGTGGGTGACTTCAAGTATTCCGCCGAGAAAATTTCAACTATAGCTCGACAAAAGCGTTTCATACATTGATTGCAGTTGACTCTTCAACTTTGATGTATTTATCAGTAGCATCAGCAGGTAAAGCGTAGGCTAGAATACGCAATGCAGCTGTTGTCTTTTGAAGTGTCGATAGCTCAAGGCACCCCACACTATCATGTTGTTGTGTGAAATAGATATCATGATTCTTAACTACGTCAACTATACGAAGGAAAAGATTATGAGACATTCGAAATCTTCTTCGAAACATAGCTTCGTTATATGTTGGATTATCAGAGAAATAATCATCGAACAAATTACGATCAGCGATTTCTCGTTCACGATGAATTACTATATGACCTGGAATTTAACCACCATGTATCACTTCTTGCTCCTGTTGGACGATGTACGTAGCAACCATCTGTTGATCTTGAGCTATAACATTCAATATTGCTTTTCGTTTATTTTTATAATTCTCAACATCATTCCAATCCATCTGTGTTTCATCTTCAATATGTGAAAGTGAAGATGAACTAGATGATGATACATTAAACTGAGAATGAGAAAACATTTTGGTGTTAATGAGAATTTAAAATGTGGTGGTTTAAAGTATGATTATCAATCCATATATAATGACTTAGAAGATAAGAATGATTTCGGATCTAAACAATGACCGTCGGATTTGATTTTCGGATCTAAATAATGACCGTCGCATTGGATTTTCAGATCTAAACAGTGACCGTTGGATTGAATGATTTCGGATCTAAACAATGATCGTCGGATTTGATTTTCAGATCTAAACAAAGACCGTTTGATTGAATGATTTCAGATCTAAACAATGACCGTCGGATTGGATTTTCAGATCTAAACAATGACCGTTGGATTGAATGATTTCGGATTTAAACAATGACCGTTGGATTAAATGATTTCCATTATAAATAAACTATCACGATTTATCAAGTATTCGCACCACAATTTATACTATGTTATCTCTTTGCTCCAAGAAAATTAATGGCATTCAATTCAAGAAATGCTTCTTACAATGTTGAAGAAGATAGACTTTTATTCCATATATATCTAGACATATCACAAAATCCAATTATTGGTATCCGACAATCTAAAGATCAGTTTTGGTCTCGTATCGAAGAAGCTTACAACCTCAACAAATCAGACAACCTACAAGTACGTAACAAAAGATCAGTGCAGTGCCGCATGAGAAATATACTCCATGACATTTCAAAATTAACAGGATGTGTTAGCCAAATTGAAGCTTTTAGGCCAAGTGGCGCACCTGAAGAAGATATTGTAAGTATTTATTATTCAAAAATTTTGATATTCACACGTATGCTTTCTTATATGAGATTAATATTTTTATGCAGTTGAACCGAGCAAAGGATTTGTTAATGTAAGATATCGAATTTTGTAAAGGGTTCAAATTTGATCATGTATGGCACATCATGAAAGATTTCGCCAAATTTCGAGCGACAACTATCCATCCAAAACACGAAAAAAATACATGAAACAAATTTGGACTCATCACAGTCAGATATGCCAACGTCAATACTCCAACATCAGGTTCTACTGGATTACCTTCTTTTGAAATTAATTTAAGTAATAATAATACTGCGGGTGACACTTCATCTCAGCGACCTCTTGGGGTCAAAAAATGCAAATTAAAGAAAAAAAAAGGACAATGTTCTGGGTTTAATATCAACTGTGAAAGAAGGACATCGTGATCTTATGAATGTATTACAGCAGGGATCCACTGACCTTCAACAAAATTACGAGATTAAAATGTTGGCATTACAAAATGAGAAAAAAAAGTTAGAAATTGATGAAAAAAATTGAAACTCGTCAACAAAAGATAGCATTGACAACCCTTCAAGAGGAGAAATGAATTATGTACATGGATTCGACCACGATTGGCGATCCAGATATGCGTGACTTAGTTCGAAAAGAACGAGCAAAAATCATGCAAAAAGAAATGAAGCACATGATCAACGTGAACATGACGCCTTTGGAAATTATTTTGATGATTTTGGAGGATCTATATCTAATTTGGGGGACTACTGATGAACTATCTTATTTTTTTATGTTGTGTTTATGTCTTTTAGTTATCTCTGTGTTTCAATTATAAGTATGAATTTGTAATTTGATTGTGTTTATATGTATTTATATTTTAGTTACTTTTTTAAATTTAGTTGGGAAATCTAATTTTGTTAATTAAGTAAATATTTAAAAAAAATTAAGCTTATTTTAATTATGAAATACATTTAATAAAAAAATATAATAGTTTAAATTTATATTAATAAAATTACTTAATTAAGTTAATTTTCTATAACTTTGATTTTTTAATTTTTTTACATTAAATATTTATTTTTAGTAATTATTATTTATAATAACTAAACTAAAAGAAAAATAAAGGGAAAAGCTTTGGCGCTCGGAAAACTTTGGTGCAACTTTCATTGCGTCATTTTTGGCGTCCAAATTTCAGTGTCAACATCAAATCTCCAAATTGGTGCAAAAAATGGAGTAAGGTTGGAGTTAGTTTTTTACACCAAATTGGTGCAAATCTTCAAAATAGAGTAGGGTTTGAGATGATCTAAACACTTTCTCACGGGAAGATAATTGATAAAAATAATGTACTTTATCTTACAAACTATTTGAAACAATTGGATTGTTTGTAATCGACAGTGATATAAAATAGAAATATATTAGATATACATATGCCTGTTCATCTTAATTACATATAGCAACCAAAAATACCTTAACTCAATCATGCATCGTATATTTTAATAATTGTTTTTGTAAAGAAATCAAAATGCCAAATAATATTATATTAAAGTTCATAGTCACAATATATAATTGTGGCCTTATTTAATCCAGCCATCAAGGAAATTATGAATACTATCCGGTTATAATTCATATTTTATCTAAGCAAAATTATTAAATTTACCTTAATATATAACTAAACTCGAAGGAAAATAAGGGTTTCTCTCTCAAAACTTCTCGTGGGAGTATATATAATACAGCATCCTATCCAACTTCTTCTTCCTCTCCTTTCTCACCGTTAGAGGGAGGAAACCCTAAACATTCTCTCTCAATTCGCAATCAATCTATCTTTGTATCTTGCCTGTTTTCATACAGGAGTTTGATCAGAATTCTTGCAACAAAGTTTGTGGTTGATTTGACGGCGGAGAAATTTGTCTGGTTGGATTTGGAATTATGCAGTCTGATCAGTCGGTGTTGAGCTTGCGACCAGGCGGTGGCAGTCGCAGCGGTGGCAGGGTATTGGGCTCGCGCTTTGATTCATCAACAGCGGCCAATTCTGATCTCCCGCTGCTGCGTCCTCATGGGGCTACCCCTGCAACTTCACTCCCTCTCTTCAAGGTTGGATTTTTTTATTCAGATCCAGCTTTTTTTTTCATTCTGAATCTCTCGTTTGAGAATTAGGTGGTATTTTTTTATTCAAATTTTCCGAGCGTTGATGTGTTCTGATACTTGTTTTCTGTGTTTATGTTAATCGGCGAGCCAGTTGTATCGGCTTGTATTCTGTGAGTTTTTTAGTTTGTGCAGTCCGTGAACAAATCATTAGATGCGCGTGATTAATTTCCATGTTAAGTCGCATATAAGGCAATGTTGCTGTCGAAAAAACAAAAACATTACTTTGGATAGTTAAGCGAAGTCACAAGCATGGGCAGTGAGTGACTCGGGATGGACATATTGGCCCTGATTGTGCAGATAAAATGTGTGTTTTATTGGATGACAATTCTAGTTCATTGAAACCTAGTGATACAGAACACATGTGCATGAACCTTTTTTGTCGAATCTGTCGATATTGTGCTCAATAGATTCCCAGTATCTTGGTACCTTTTGATATGTAATTGATAATTAATTTTATCATTAACTTTTTACCAATTATATGCAAGCGTTAAAACTCAATTTAAAATTTCGATAGACAGGAGAATCTCAATTTGATGGTCATGAACGGATTCAGTATACGAAAGACCAGCTACTGCAGTTAAGGGAGGTAAGGTTTATTTATGTTCTGTTTGCCGTTGATTCGGTGGTTTGTGTGTAACAATTTGCGTTTTCTGGATTCTTTTGCATGGTTCTAGTATTTCATGAGCAGTACTTCAGAATCTATTCGATCAGTTCTGTAACTAATTTTATTGTACGTATGTATCTTAATTAATTTTACAGTTCGGTGGGCCTCGAATCTTTTCATGGATAAAAAATGTAGAATTCGTGGTGTCACTTTGAAAGCTTGAACAATCATTTAATATTAATTAATTTTACAGTTCGGTGGGCGTCGTATCATTTTATGGATAACAAATGTAGAATTCGTGGTGTCACTTTGAAAGCTTGAACAATCATTTATGAACCTACGCATTCTTTACTTGTGAGTTAGTGACTTTAGGCGAAGTTTAACCTCTTTATTTTATCAATTTGCTTTAATGATACCTTTTGAGCTATTTACTTGCTGTTGATATCTGGTTCTAGCCATGGCGTGGATCTTAATTTCTTTCACGTGTTTGGTTGATTTTATGTAGGTGATGATTATTCCAGAGGATATTCTGAAAGTCAAGCAAGAAGTTGATTCTGAATTTTTTGGTGCAGATCCAAGTTGGATTCGAGGAGAAAATAATGTAATTGAGTTTGTCCTTCTTTGGATTTTATTTGAGTGTGTTTAACTTTTCTCATTTTTTATAGTGTTTTGTTTCGATGATAAATTAATACAACTTGTTCTCTCTGCAGCTCCCAAATCAGGTTCAGAGTCGCTACTCTGAACCAGACAAACGTGACTGGCGTAATCGTTCTTCACAGTTTTCATTGCCTGTTGATGAGAGATCCTGGGAGGCAGCGAAAGAGAAAGACTTTGGGAGCCATTTTGACAGTAGGCAACAAAGTGCAAACCAATATAAGCAAGAGCAGCTGAACTTGCAGTTTTCAAAAGCACAAATTGCTTCCAACCAAGGGGTAGTATATCTAAACTAGAATTGTGTTATATATTCTCTTACTGTTTTTGGCTCTTTTTAAATTTGTATGTCAAATCAGCATTAACATTCGTGCATTAACAAACTAGAGAACAAAACTAACTAATTAATAGTTATCATGTTCTATGTTTATTTATCTCCTATGTTGTGCCAATCTGTGTGATTGGTGTCTACTTCTGCAAGTTTCCACAGGAGATGGATATGAAGTGTTATTACATGTATTTTGATATCTATTTAGACCATGATAATATGGTTATGATATAATACTGCATGTTGTTTCTTGTATGTCTTGTCTAAGTTAGTCCATTGGACCACGTTAACAGAGAGAGCATTACTTAATATTCACCTGAATATGTATGCATATGACAATTGTCACTTTCATTGTGAATATGCCTATTACACTTTGTTCTTGTCAATATGCCAGTGTTGTGAAAAGTAACACACCTGTTCACAAGAATTTATGGTAATATATTCTAAGGGCGTCCCTTTTAGCAAACACTTTAAAATTTCTGTGTTGATGGCGTTCCTCTATTACTTACTGGTCGTACAGAAAGTTTTGAGAATGTGATTGTCTGCTGGAAATGCTATTTAAGGCATTTCTATGATATTTGCCTATTAAACTGTGATCTTAGTTATATTGGAGAGAGTGATAGCAGTCATATACCACCGTGCTTTCTATTGCTTCAAAAATCATTTTGTTTCATCTGTGGCTTATGAAACAGGTTGCACCTACTCTTGTCAAGGCTGAGGTTCCATGGTCTGCTAAAAGGGGGAACCTTTCTGAAAAGGATCGTGTTTTAAAGACAGTGAAGGGGTAATTAGTTTCCATTTTCACCTACCGCATGTAACGCATACCTAGATATTTGAACTTCCTACCTCAATATATATCTGATGGTAGTAACTCAGGTACTGAATTATAAACCAATATGCTTATTCTGATGTGATCTTTGCACATGTTGCTGTTAACATCAGGCTTCTTAAAAGTTTTTGTGCAATAGATAAAATAATGAAATGGCAAAAGTTCGTCATTCATTTATTACTAGCTGAGGTCTTTGTATATTTTTTGATAGATTTCTACTATAAATGCTGGTCTTTGATGACATCAATCTTGTTATATAATGAATTAATGGCTGATCCTTTTTTTTTTTGCAGCATCCTGAATAAGATGACTCCTGAGAAATTTGATCTTCTGAAAGATCAATTGATTGACTCTGGGATTAGTTCAGCTGATATTTTGAAGGTATAAAATGGTTTGATATTAGTATTAGGCAATGTTTTGTTCGTAATTTAATGTGCTGGTATAGTTTCTACTCATCATTATGTCTATTTTTGTGCTTTTTCATGTGTGCTTTTGTTGTATTTGTTCTCTCATTTTTAGGGAGTCATTTCCTTGATATTTGACAAAGCTGTGCTGGAGCCAACTTTTTGCCCTATGTATGCGTTGCTGTGTTCAAATCTAAACGAAAAGCTCCCTCCATTTCCTTCGGATGAGCCTGGTGGGAAGGAAATTACATTTAAGCGGGTTCTCTTGAATAACTGCCAGGATGCATTTGAAGGTGCTGACAAATTGAGGAAAGAGCTTGCACAGATGACTGCTCCCGAGCAAGAATCAGAACGAAGAGATAAAGAGAGGTTACTCAAACTGCGTACACTTGGAAACATCCATCTAATTGGAGAACTTCTGAAGCAGAAGATGGTTCCTGAGAAAATAGTTCACCACATAGTTCAGGTTCAATCTCACACATATTATCTACCTAGTTATCTGCTTGTTGGTCGATCAGTATAATGAGTTTGTCTGTCTTTTATTATTTACAAGCTGGTATTATATCATGGTATGTTCTTGGGCAGGAACTACTGGGACAAGATACCAAGAGTTGTCCCGCAGAGGAGAATGTTGAGGCTATATGTCAGTTCTTCAAGACCATTGGTAAACAGCTCAGTGACAACGAAAAATCAAAACACATCAATGATACATATTTCAATCGCTTGAAGGAACTGTCAACAAACCCTCAGCTTGCCTCGAGATTGAGATTCATGCTTCGTGATGTTCTAGATCTGCGTGCCAATGATTGGATTCCTCGCCGAGAAGAGGTGAGCGCAACAGCTTTTTACTGTCACTGTTCAATCTGATTTCCTATCTAAGTTCTTTTGTGGTTTATTTACTAGGTGAAAGCCAAAAAAATTACCGAGATCCATTCAGAGGCTGAGAAAAACCTGGGGCTGCGTCCGGGTGCTACTGCTAGTATTAGAAATAGTCGAGCTGTTACTTCTGGGGATCAAGGCAGTATTTCTCCCACTGGATTCCCAATGAATCGCCCTGGTTCTGGTGGTATGATGCCTGGTATGCCAGGAAGGAAGATGCCTGGGATGCCAGGAATAGAAAATGGAAGCTGGGAAGTTCCTAGGTCTCGATCTATTACTAGAGGTGATGGCTCAACCATTCAGGTTGCTGGGCGTGTCCAACCGTCAATTGGAAAATCCCCTTCAGTAAACCAGCGACTTTTGCCTCAAGGTGCTGGAGGTTTCACAGTCGGCAAAACGAGTGCTCTCTTGCAGGGCAGTGGTGCATCTCCTACTCGCCCATCTAGTTACGGAGGATATGCTATGGATCCTGGATCTCATGTGTCTGCTCCATACAGACCGGCTCCTACTGCTACATCTGTTGCTCCAGTTACTGACAGACCAATGGCTGCATCTGCCAAATCAAAAGACGAGCTCAAGGAGAAAACAGTTTCTCTTATGGAGGAATACCTCAGCATTGGAGATTTAGGCGAAGCACTGCAATGTGTTCAAGAATTGAAATCTCCATCTTATCATCCTGAATTCGTTGAAGTGGCCATCTCCCTTGGGTTGGAGAAAAACCCACCTTGCGTGGAGCCAGTCTCCAAACTTTTGGAGTACCTGTACACCCAAAATGTTCTTAGTGCAAAAGATATCACTGGTGGGTTCCTCCTTTATGCTGCTTTACTGGAGGATCTCGTCATTGATATACCAAAAGCACCACATAATTTTGGTGAGATTATCGGGAAACTTGTTTTAGCCAGGGTGTTGGACTTTATGATCGTGAAGGAGATTCTGACAAAGTCGAGTGACGATTTTCTCCAAAAATCCGTATTCGCTGCAATAATGAAGGTGGTTAAGTCTGTCCCTGCTGGCAATGAGCTGTTGGACTCGCAGTTTCCGGATGTTGCAGCCTGCGAGAGCTTATTTTAGAGCTCTCTCAGTTACTGGAGACTTTACCCTCGAGGCAATGTGCTTCTCTCACCTCTGGTATGTGCTAATGGCGCACATCATATGTTGGAGCAATAAATTGGAGGTGGAGCTTTAACAAACTGTATATTTAACTTTTCTTTCGGTTGAAGAGGCCATAATAGTGAGAATTAGAACCGTGTGTAAAGATTTTGGTTGCTGAGACTTGAAAGTGGTTGCTGGCGACTGATTGGTCCTTTGTTACCCAGTTGTTTTGTATTTTGTTAGTTTTAAATTTGTTATAAGTTTTGTGACTTGTGACATTTGGATCGTGATATGCTACAATGAGCGATTTTATATACAATCTGATGGTACAATTTCCATTATTCTCCAATTGTTTTGTTATTTTTCAAGAATAAATTGCCATGTTTGCAATACGGGTTGGGTATCCATACTGTTGTCAGTCCGAGGGAGAGATCCCAACATGTAATGAAATTTTTTATGTTTTTCTAATTCCAGAATAACTCATCACACAATTGGTTATTAAGAGTATCAACAGTGGTTACTATTTGGATAGCCAAATATTCCCACGGTCCAAAAATCCACCATTGTACAATATTGGAATGTGTCAGTTTTACTTACATTCTATCAGAATCTATTATATAACCTTGTTTGTTTCATCAATTGTTCACGCTCAAATGCGAAGCATGATTCTGCAAGAGAATCAGAATAGGCATCGAGCTGAGAAGAGGTCGCAAGCGCATTCCCACCCTCCCTAAATCATTTAGCCATTTGTATAGAAATCGGAACATTTTTCTGTGCAGACCGGGAGAAAAATATTTCTCCTAGTTAGTTTACGGGTCGGAACCAGGTTCCGACCCAATTCTACCTCTATCTGATGGTGTCTTGCTAGACCCCAAAAATTTCTTAATTTTTGAGTTGTCCCACGCTACCAAATTTCTAAGAAAAAAAAAAAAAATTCATTCATGAAGTTAGATGAATAATATTTTGAATATATAAAATTTAACAAATGATTAAAAGTTAGAATTGAATGCAAATAAATGTTTCCAAAAAAAACTTTATCAGAAGATTCTGTATTAGTCTATCTGAATAAATATATGTATGTCGTCTTATTTATCTAAAGTAATTTTAAAAGATCGTGATAATTAACTTTCAGATGACCGTTGAAGATATGTAAATATTTTAGTGGATAGATCATAATGATAAGTGTACTGCAAGAATTACCTTAATTAACTGCAAACCCTTGATTGTATAAGGAAACTAATTAATATCGCATGAATGTGATGTCTTTATATACATATCATATCTTTCACTTTGAGGCAATAATTTCTCATTTTAAATACAGAAAACCATTCGAAAACTTGAGCATTGCAATGGAGTACTATTACCATGTCCCCTACGAATTCTCCCGGCCGCCGGCGAGGCGCGGCCCCCCGCCTGTTTGGATCGGGTATTCTCCACTCCGCTACGACTACGTCGTCCGAGTTGCCAACGGAGTACTGTATCATGCTTTCTTGCCTCCGGCAACCGCGGGCGTGTGGCTTGCTCCTACGATTCCTAGAAGGAACTTGAACGATGCGTCGGCCGTCACTACTCGCCACAGCGTTCCCTTTGAGCCATCGGGACGTCTTCGAGGTGGGATTCGCGAAGACGATACATGGATCCTGAATGCTTCTCTGGAGGCGAGTTCCACTGCGGGCAATGGCCTGAGAGAACGCCTTGTTTATGAGTTCTTGAAATCCAGAACTACTTCTTCAGAGATCTCGAGTGATGGCGACGAAGAAATCTGCGTCGTTTGCCAAGATGAATTGGGTACCGATGGGATTACTGCGACGCTGGATTGCAGGCATAGATATCACGTAGAGTGCATAAAAACTTGGCTCACTCTAAAGAATCGCTGCCCCATATGCAGAGCAGAGGCTCTGAATACTGTAGATCCGTGAAAAGCATTACACTGTATAGTTTGTGCTTTGATTTGATTTTTAATTTTTTGTTCTTTCTTACAAGCGATAGTAAATGCAATCGATGTTTTTTCCACTGTTCATATAATTACAATCCTCTCTATTTTCCATCAACCGATTATTATTGCTATCTTATTTCTTGGATAAACGTTATTTTTTAGTAATATTTATTATTATCCACAAATTGAATGAGCTTATTGAACGAATTGATTTGGCAAAGAGGTTAACTCTGGCTCAATGCAATGACAGACTCAGTTCTATAAAAAAGACAAGGTTATAAATCATAAAGTATCGATTCCTGATCCATATGTTATAACATCTAAATATAACATTTTACCATTTACTCAATCTGTCAAATTAACTAGGGGTAATATTTATATCCTTGGGACACAAAAAGAAAAAAAAAAGAATACAAATCAACATTGAACAACATTGTAAGCATTTAGCATTCGCTTTGTTCAGGTAGCATCTGTAGCTCATTTAAAATTTTTGAAGATAGAAAATTAAAATTATATCAGTTTCAAATTATATCTAGATATATTTAAATCCATCTCAATTAATGTATTCGATAGATTCTTCATCAACTTAGATTTATCCACACAATATATATATATATATAATATATATATATAATATCATAGAACATATTAATGATTCAAAAGAAATATATAATTAATTGATATCTTAATAGCATTTTAAAAAATACAGTTGTTCAGGCATGATAAAATTTGATACACAATCATTAATCATATTGGATATGATATCTATATTTTTCCTAAGAAAAAATCGAAGTTGTTACTCTGCTTGAATCATAGGTGCACTTTGTAACGTCCAGAAATCCTGATTATGTAAGAATGAGTATATGACTAGGGAAAAAATTATTTTTGGAAAATTACGTGTCATTTTATGTGATTAAGTGATGATTTTATGCTTTATGATGTTTCATGTCATTTTATTAGTCTGTTTGAGTTCCAGGTGCATGGACGAGACTGGGGACGACCGAGGTGAAAGTTTATTTGAATTTTTTAAGCCCTCATATTTTTAAGAGCAAAATTTTATTATTTTAAGCAGCATTTACGAAAAATAATATTTTTATGTATATTTGTCAAGGGGGAACCCGTTTTTCGCCTATACGGGCTATTTTAATGAACTTTACTACATTTTAACAATTGGAGGATTTATATTACGAAAATTAGAGGTTTGAAGTCTAAACTTTGAGTTTTAATTAGCATTTTAATGAGTGGGGGCTATTGAGAAAAAACTCTTATTTTCCTAACTTAAAATATTGAGAGGCGTCTTTTGGTACACATTCATTAACAACCCTAATTATTTTGAAAACCCTAGCCTCCCTCTCCCTCTCATCCTCATGCCTCCACCCCTCCCCTCCAGCTCGAGTTTCTTCAATTTTGGTGTGATTGCAAAGTTTGTTCGTCCCAATATCTTGTCCTTCGCTCCGGTAACCATATTTCTCGTAGTTTTCAAAAAAGGCACGCTCTATTCTTTCTTTTTCTCACCATTTAAATCATATTACACTGTCTTTGTAATGTTGTTGTTCTAACCTATTTACATTACCAATCGGGGGAATTTTTTCGTGTAAAAAAAATTCGTAGCGTTGTGGTTTAGTTTGAGCGCATTCAACTTTCTTCCGTACAATCTCATTATTTTTGTGGTGTTGTCTTTAATTTTTGTGCTCTATGAACCAATTTCTATAAATGTACCGATCATTGTTTGTGATTTTAATAAGCGTGAAACTTGAGATTATAAGTGTTTATAATCCAGTTTGTATATAATCACTGATTTCATGTAATTGTGTTATATTTGGTTGTTGCACTAACGTGTATATCAATTTGTATATAGTCACTGACTCCATGTAATTGTGTTAGATTTGGTGGTTGCACTAACGTTTATACTTCCTGTAAACGTAGTATATGTCACCTTGGATTATATCTTTGGTTATTAATCGTTAGATCTTATTTTATGCATAACGGAGTTAGTAGGTGGAAGTTCAATAGTTGGTTTTATCAGTAGTTGGCACCGCAAGAGTGAACTCTATATGATTTAAATCAACAATCAGATTAATCTGATCGGTCTTTTCTTCAGTAAGTCGAGAAAATTTGAGGATATTACACTTGACATTATTTCCCTACAATACCAAGCACCCATAAAAAAAATTTGTGACAATGAATGATGATGATGATATGTGTACTATGCTTAATCTACACACATGTATGAAGCTTACCATCATTAATATGATGACGGTGAGGAGAAATGAACCATTTAGAGGAAATCGAGAATTCAAAAGGTATTGGTTTTTTAGTTGATCTATGTAATGATGCTAATTTAATTTTAATCTTAAATTAGTCTTGGAAGTCTTACTAATTTATTTAATGTTATTTGTTATAACTTGATGATAAATACTATATATTATAGTACTAGTGATGAATTTTTTTTGCATCATACCGTTTTTGTCAAATTAGTATATGATATATTATACGAATATTAATTGACTGAGAAAACTGATGGTAACATGGTTTTTGTGAAAACAATAAGGAATTGAATATTTGAAGAGACAATGGTTCGACTAGTGAAATACAGATGACATTTAGTCCTTTTAGAAAATCTTTGGATTCATTATCTCATTGTATTTGTGGAGAGGGTTAGATAATTCAATGACGTGACTGAGTTTAGGGTTTATGTTAAGAAATTATGTTACCGTAAGTAGAAGATCTTTTCGCATAAGAAAAATGATAGTACAAAGGTGATTTTGGTTTATAGTCTTCATAATCGTCGACAGAGGATACATGCATTGAAACATAAATCAAATACTAAGTTTGACCGTAAATCCAATCTAGAACATAGTTGTGGAGAGTACAATTTGCGCGATCGATAGAATCCTAGGCTCATTCATCTTGGGTTGCAAATATTGTGAATGATAAGTTATGAACTGAACCGTTGTATCTTATGTGCAATAATAACATACATCCATCGAAAATATGACATGAATTGGAATATCACAAAGCTCTGTGATCTTGAATAAATATAATTGAACCTACAATAAGTGCCATTCAAATGGCAGTTAGGTGCATCGTTAGCTTCGTCTCGACTTTCTTAAATATATTTGGAAACATATAGTCCTGATTTTTTTTAATGACTAATTTATTGTGAAACATTTGGTTATTGTAATCTCTAATCTGTCAAAAATTGTGTTCTTGTTATACTATTTATTTTATAAAATTTAGTATTAAATCACAAGTATTATATATTAAAAAATTTCCTAAACTTTCTAATGTTATTTTGAAAACATAATAATTTAGATAAAATTATTGAAACCTTAGAAAGGCATAAATCATTTTATTTAAAATGAGAAGAAAAGGATATCATTAAATTGACAGTGAAACACATAAATATTGGAATAGGAGTATTTTTTTTTTCCCGAATCAAGGATATTTGATTGTTAAGATATTTGATTAATGATGTGTCCCGTGGAGCCCACAAATATTAAGGAATATTTTTGTTATTGTGTATGCTTTGATGACTCGACAATTTCTCGAAAAGATGGTGTTACTATCGTTCTTTTAAAGAAAAGAAAATTATAATGTTATATAAATTAAATTGTTCTATTTTTTTTTGTTATTTCCTTTCTATCGATGGTGACAAAATAAAATTATCCTACTCCTAGCATCTAATAGACCACCCTTTGTTGCCAATTTATGCAGCTGCAAGGACTCATATCAGACATTGAATCGAGGTGCATACATCTTCGAACAACGACCAAATTCATGTGATCTTTACATGTGTTTGGACCCATTAATACTCAATAGATTTGCACGCATCTAAAAAATAAATAAAAAGGAAAAGAAGCAATCCAACAGAAAAAAAATATTATTTACAAGGTCATTCCTATGGAAAAACCAAATTTGACGACACAAAATCACATTACGTACAAAAACAGCATTCAACAGAGGCTGCTGAGGTACAGATGGAATGATATTAAAATGTTTAACATACGTATATATTGGTAATAAACTATACAGATTGCCTGGTCATCAAATTCTGAACACATCTGTCTGAAATCGCTCATCATACAAATTCCAATGACCATATCTTTCAGCATGAACCGTGGACCTTGGGATGTAGAAGTTGGGCTTCTTGATATGTTTCAAGTTCTTCAGATTAGATGTCAGATTTACGACACCCCGAATAGTCACGTTTGCACATCCAGATAGGTCAATGTATTCCAGGTTTGCACACCCTTCAGCGATCAAAGCAAGGCCTCTGGCTGTCAACTTTGAGAAACGAAGTTCAAGATGCAAAAGATGAGGCATAAATTTTGAGATGGCAGCAGCTTCTGAATCTCCGTCTTGCGGGCAGGCATCCAGATACTCTTTTGGGACTATTCCCATATGCTGGGAAGGGTCCAGCCAATTCATCGAATTCCGCCTCAAAATTTTTATATTGGGACAATGAGATCCTATTGTAGCCAAAGACTTGTGAGATATTTCGTGGCAATAGCTGACATCTAGTTCCTTGATATTGGGGCATCCAGATGCGATTTCAGCCATAATGTCATCTGTGACATGAGGACAGCTCCTGATAGAAAGAACTTCAAGACTCGGGCACCTGGAAACGATTCAAGGACAAAAAAGAATTTGATAAATGAATCGGTATCTTTGCATATTTACAGGAAGAACACAATTGAAAGATTCCGACCACAAAGATTGGTCACACTTCCCTGCAAATCATGCAGGAGATGCTCTAAACTTTAGTTGAAACAAGAACGCAGAAGAAAAGTCATGTTACAAATTGAGAAATCACCCATTATTAGCAATCACTCATCACACGAAAGCATGTTCTGGCTTACTTTGACTCATAAAACTAAGAGAAAGTTGGCATAAATGAAGCATTTCGTTAATCATTACATTTGACTCGAGTAATCAAAAAAGGAACATCGTCTGCATTTGCTCATAAAAAAAATTAGTCGTTATGCTTAAAATTTAACAAAATATAGCCTCCACATCATCACATAGTTAGAGCAATGATCAAAGGAAACAGAGGAATTAAAACAAAGAATACGATTAGAAATCATAAAGTAGCAGAGGTGCTGCTGCAGCCGACAAGCCACCACAAAAGATGAAGACCACGCATACTCTATCAGCCTTTTAATTACCACAAAAATTCAAGCTGCAATAGTTTCAAATCCAAACAAAAGTTGGCAACACACTCTTCCGATTGAACCACCAGTCATGAACTCCTTTCTTCTCTTGGACTATGTCAGCTATTAGCACATGCAGGCTAAGTCTTTGCTGCAATCTTGACTATTTACAAGTTCATCCGATCCACAGCAATCGATATAAAAAACTGAAATTTTGTAGTATACATCCACAATGTCGACAAAAGGAAACAAACGATGCATCAACAGAGAAAACAAAGATTTCTAAAACTCAAATGAATCGACTTCGACTTCAACCATCCGCGATCCGATCAAACGCCGAAAGAACTCACAAAAAAATGTTAAATATACACCAAAACATATTTTATGAACTGAGTCTAAACGGGGAAAAACTAGGCAGACAATCCGTTTGTGTGAAGGATAAGATGACAAATAGATACATATACCTTTCTGCAACCAGAGACAGAGAACGAGCAGAGCAGTGGCTGAGACGAATTTCTGTAAGGGAGCCTCCGCTCCAAACAACGACGGAGCGGAGCATATTGTCAATTCTTCGCTCAAAATCAGGAGTCCAGAACCGAGGCATATCAGTGACGGAATCGAAGTGAACATCGAGATCGAGGAGCTTGTTGAAGCACGGATCCCTGCAAGCCAGATTCCACGGCTTGCAGACGCGCATCACCCCTCGCCATCGGTCTTCGAGAGAGAGGCGAGAGAGGATGTTGAAGAGGCACTCCTCAGCTAAATCCGCCCAATCTCCGGCGAGTTCTCCTCCTTGATCGTCGTCCATCGGTGTGGATCCAGTACGATTCATTACCAACCCAAACCTTCAATTCACGTCGCAATAATCACCGCCTTAAATAATTTTTTTAGTTAGTTTATTAGTATCAAATACAAAAATGAAAATTCAAACACTACTAATAACAAAATACAAATAAATAACACTAAACGGATAAACATAAAAAACTATAATTTTCTTTATTCGAAGGGGATAGTTAAAACTTGAGATTATTTTGGATAAAAAAATAATTTTGAGAAGAAAAATAGCATAGAGATTAAATCAAGAAATAATCAATTTAAAATTCTCAGGGTTTTTATCAAAAGATATAAAATCGACGATGATCATGTTGTTGGACACCTCTGGCTACCCTATTTGGATAGATAATCTAATTTAGGAGAAGAACCGTACGTAGTTGAATAAAATAATACGTACATATACAAATTTGATATGGTGAGCACTCCAAATGGGCACCAGGCTAACGTAACAGTACCAGGAAGTGTCACGTCAGCCTGGTGCCCACATGATGCCCATGTGGGATGCCCACCACATCATTTCTTCATACATATATTCGGTATATATGTTATTTGTTGTGTAACCGCCTTACTGAAAAACTTTCTATAACCAGTATGTTACTAATGATAGATATAACCATCGAAAGACTCTCAAGTAGAGTAGCTAAAGCTCACACAGGTAGTGTTTACAACTGATTCAATGATGTGATTTTAAATGTTTCGAAAAAGTTCATAATCACTTAGGCTCCGTTTGGACACGTTTTATAAAAATATTTTTATAAAAGTGTTTTTAAAAAAATTCTTGCAAAACGTTTTGGAAGTTTTTTAAAAGTAAATATGTGTTTGACAACTATTTTATAAAAATATTTTTAAATTAAAAAATATTAGATAATTATTTTAGAAAATGGTTTATAATTAAGAAATAATATTAAAATAGCATTTGAATGATTAATCTAACAAAAAAAAATTAATTCGCATAAAATTTACTTATATTTTGTATTCTAAAAATATTATAAAAAAAGTGTATTTCAAAACTATTTTTAAAAATATTTTTCATAAAATTTTATAAATCTTATCCAAACACATACTTTAAGTTTTTTTAACTTTAAAACACTAAAACGTTTTTATAAAACGTGTCCAAACGGAGCCTTAGGTTTTAAAAACAATTGCAAACAGAAAGGAGAATAGCGACATTTTAATCGTATCAAGAATTACCAAATTTATTGACATTTTGGTATACTGATTTTCAGGACAGCACTGTGCCGATACAAAAAACTGAATAACATACAAAAAGTAAAACATATATAATATTTTTAAATTATAGATCTGAAAAATATAAGAATTTTTTATATAAAACAGTATACACCGAACCAATAGGTAATATAGAACTTTTATTCTATCCCTTCCTTTGTAAAAATAATTATTCCTTTCATGAAATAGTTGATCAGTAGCTCCCTTAGTAGCTACCATCGGGAGTAGTTAATATAGAACTTTTATTATATCCCTTCTTTTGTAAAAAAATAGGCATCTGACCTGATAGGATATGTAGAACCTTACTGTATTCCTTCCTATGATCCATGAATGCTCGGCTCGTAAGCACGTACATACAATAGCTCACAAGCTACTTCATTTTGCTTTCCTTAGTTCCCGCAAACACTCTGTATTTCATGATTGATTATATGATGTTCAAAATCTTTGTTGTTTGATCCTTTTTATACTTGTTCGATTGATCCTTTTTATGCGTGTTCGGTCAGGAACCTCTTATATTGCACTGGATGCCATATCTAAATCTTTGGGACTGTTTTAGGATGTTCATATTATCGACGACATCATTTAAAGAAGCCATGGGGCACTTCTTAGTTCTCTGTGTGTCCTACCGGGGAGCTTCCACATTGGAAGTTGCAAAGGAAAAAAAGGCGCTCGATGATTGAACATCAGATGGAGGAAATGGCCCCAATATTGGTAACCTTTCAAAAAGATGCCATGGAGGTAGAATGAAACTTTTCTGTACATCCTTGTCCAGTACGCCTGCCAAGAGAGACATTTACTCTTTGGGAGTACGCAAAGAAGACAACTCTAAGGTAGGATTCCGACTGGAGCGTGATCAACAAGATTATAACAAGGAGCGAGAGTTCCATCAAGTTGCTTACGGTAGATGACTCGAAACAAGTAGCTTCGACTTTAATAATACCATTGTGTTAATAAAAGATGGCTCGGCCGTACGAAGATGAAATCATACCGATTTATATATGTGGTAAATTAGTTATATACACCAAAATTTCTGTTATACCAAACTTTTGTTATGGTATCGGTGTGTTTTTCCTTATACGTTAAATTTCGATGCAATATACAGCATGCAATTTTCAGTACGGCGCAGTATGCTAGCAACAAACACTGCTAGAGTTTGCTTTGGAATGTCATAGCATAACAGGTAACTAGGTAGCAAGTCAAGAGCACGATGGTGAGATGAGCGCCTTAAATACGAAAGTAGTTTTAGCCGTCACTTCGTCGCTATCAGTTTCTTCTAATAACCATATACTCATACAATGTTTGAGATGCACCACACTCAACCAAATACAAAAAAAAAAACAAAAAAGAAGGATAGACTAATGAGGTTGCTGATTGTATCCTTACATTCTTGTTCATAGTCGCAGTTCTACCTATCCTTAGAATCATGGCGGCGTTTCACCTAAAGAACTATTTCAAAACCAAAGCTACCAAAAGCATACAAGAAGTTGTGTAGGCTCATGTGCAATGAGAGCCATTCTGCGCAAGGGAAGGAACATCTCCTTCATCAAGCCGCAGATCAACAATGTAGCATCGGTGTCAACTGACTTCCGGGGAAGGCGCCTTTTAGGTACACCTTCAATATAGGAAGGTGTAGATCCAAGGTGAATCAACCTTTTTGCTAATAGTTTCTGCTATAAGATACTACAGTACACTTGAATAAGGCTCATAGCATTGCCTCGCACCTATATTCAGTCTCCATCATAAACTATGCACCTTATCGCCCTCGGCGTGTCTAGTAACATCGATACATCCCGTCACAACATTGAAGATGGAAACAATTTAGAACAATACGAAAACACAAGCAACAAATCTTGATGCCACAAATTAACTCCCCTGCATCAGTAGATTCAATCGGAAATCTATCGAGAGGTTAATTTATCCTTTCGAAAAGGTTTTCGAACCTCCGAACATGAAGCAACATATCCACATTATTCTACGACTATTTCCCAAAAATGCAAATGTTAGCCGTCAATTCATGTTACGGTTAGCTGCAGGGGTCGCCGGCAGCTCAAACATAAGCAAACAGATAAAAGTTTTGAGTACCAAAAAAAAAGGCTCGTAGAAAATACTGAAGACAATGATGAAAGCAAAATTCACCAACTTATTATCTCGAATTGATTGAACATGAAAAGACATCACAGTCCACAAATGTCAAACAGAAGCTTCGCAAAACCAAAATCCACGATTATTCCAGAAAATCCAGAAAACATGCTTGTTTTCGAACCACAGATTCGAACGACAAAGAACACAGTAATACACAAACATCACGGCATCATCACACTACCCGAAGAATAAGAAAGAGGGCCAGTGCACTAAGCAAGCTGCTGATACTGGTCTCCACGGAACCTATCGGTATCGACGCAAAGAATCGCGTATAGTGCATAAATAATCCCGGGGATGTATCCTAAAATGGTCAGAACCAAGCAAATCAAGAACTCGACCTGTTCAAACAAGGGTCCCATCAGTGAATGAAAAAGCGCAATCCATCGAACGAATCGTAGTACGATAACTTACAGTGCAGCATCCGTAACGGAGGCAAATGCCAAGCGGCGGGAGGAGGATCGCGAACAGGACTTCGCAGAGGGTTGCGCAAGGCGACGACATTTTTGGAGTCCGAAAGTTGGACAATGGGACAGATCTTTATCGTTGCTACCGAGTACGTGGTATAGCTAAGGTAATGATAGGTGGCTGTTTTTTTATTTTGATAAAAACTTTTCTTCATATATATATATATATAATATTCTTTTGAGAAAATGAAAATTAAAGAATATTCATTAAAACAATTAATTCTATTTCGTCTATTTATGTGATGGATAAATTTGAGGAATAATAAATAAGTATAGATGAGATAGTGGCCCCTACAGTTTTAAAACTATTCGATTAGATTGGCCCAAAAAGGCAACACGTGGATTAATTTGCAACTCTCGTGTTTCATTTGGATTGGACCATTGAACCAGAAATAGATCACGCAAGGACTTTCTCGTTTTTATTCGAAATATCGCTTATGCGATGGTAACTTAGTACCGTTTATCATCATAGGAGTAATAATAATTATGTAATTATAAAATAATTTAACTTTATAAAAAATAATATTGACAAAAATAATACAATATATATTTTGATTAATTAAAATTTTGGATAAAATATTAAATTATATTTTTTAAATCATTGTAAAAATTAGTATTATAATAAAAGAAATAGACAGATGATAATATTATAATGTATTAATGATTTGATTGATATGAGATAAATAAATAAATATTTGATCGATATGAAATAAATATATAGTGATGTGATTAATACACAATTAATAATACTACATTAAAACATGAGATATGATAGAATTAAAATAGTTAATATTATGTCATATTATACAATTTATCAAACATGCCCTTAGATGATAATGAGTTTCAGATTAGAGATAATTTGAGAATATGCATATCAGAGTTGTATCTAACTGACAAGATTTTACGGGGTCGGATTGTAATTTACCATCTAAATTCATCCTCGGTGGCTATTTAAAGAAATGAGAAAAGAAAATCGCTAGGTTAACAGATATGAAATTTGTGTTCTTATTATGGACGATTAGCTTTAAAATAATAATTTACATTATTGGTCCGAGCAGGGTCAAAATAAGCCTTTTACTCACGAAGCCCAACAGAAAGATTTCTTATTTATTGATTCATGCTATAGGTATAACAAATTTCCATTTATTGAGAGAGGGGAACAAAAGCCATCAAGGTAGTCAAAAGAGACTTTTAGGGTGGATTCTAGTAACTTTCTGAACCGGAAGCCATTATATAAGCGGTTCGGGTATATAGAGATTGGTTTTGTCTGGTTTAAAGGTCGGAGGAATACAGGATATGATCTCTATAGACTCGAAAATATCTACTCATTCGTTATTTGTTGTAGTCTAATGACTCATCTTTTCTCATACCCGAATCCTTTTATTTAGCTTTTCGATATTCACATACATGTGGAAGAATCATGATAAAACCTAACACTTTGTGTTTGTTAACTTTGGGTATTAGTGGTTTTCGATTAATCTTTTATAATATTCTTTTAATTTTCTTTAGACTTTGAATGATTCGGACCTCATAGCCCAAGACACCGCTATATCGTTGTCTGAGAAGCCCATGCTGAAAGGTATTTCATAAAAGAAAATTTACTTTGTTTTATTCAATCTTCAAAAGTTATTATCCCAATTAGACCCGGCCACGGGCCGGTTCCGGGTCGGAACCGGCGGGTCCGGGTCCATAAATACCGGAACCGGAACCGGAACCGTGAGAACCGGTTCCGGTCAGGGTCTGGAACCGGTGGTTCCGGGCCGGTTCCGGTCCGGTTTTCGGTTTTTTTTTTAATTTTTTTTTTCGAATTTCGTGTTAATTTTAAAAAAATTTTAAAAATTTTTCGGTTTTTAAAACGAAAAAAATGATCTTAATTTAAAAAAAAAATTTCTTTTTTGAAATTTGATTTTTAAAATTCAAATTTTGAATTTAATTTTGTTATTTTAATTTGAATTTTAATTAATTACAATTTTGTTTTAAATTTTTGAATTTTGAATTCGAGTTTTAATTTGTGTTTGAATTCGAATTTAAATGTAAAAGAATAATAATTGAGATTTGAATTTGAAATTTGAAATGTAAATACTTTTAAAAAATAAATGTTATTGAATAACAATACAAATAAGTTGAAATTACAATAGAAAGTAAAAAATACAAATAGAAAGTTAAAATTACAATTTTGTTTTAAATTTTTGAATTTTGAATTCGAGTTTTAATTTATGTTTGAATTCGAATTTAAATGTAAAAGAATAATAATTGAGATTTGAATTTGAAATTTGAAATGTAAATACTTTTAAAAAATAAATGTTATTGAATAACAATACAAATAAGTTGAAATTTTTTTTATAAAATTGTGGAACCGCCGGGCCGGTTCCGGGTTGACCCGGCGGGTCGCCGGGTCGGCCAAATCATAAACCGGAACCGGCCCGTTTTTGGCCAGTTCCGGTCCGGGTCCGGGTCGAAACCCGTTGACCCGGTTAACCGGCCCGTTGACCACAGGCCGGTTCCGATTCGGGTCCGGGTCCGACCCGAACCGTGGCCAGGTCTAATCCCAATCTCGGGGACCCGCCGGGCCGGTTCCGGGTTGACCCGGCGGGTCGCCGGGTCGGCCAAATCATAAACCGGAACCGGCCCGTTTTTGGCCAGTTCCGGTCCGGGTCCGGGTCGAAACCCGTTGACCCGGTTAACCGGCCCGTTGACCACAGGCCGGTTCCGATTCGGGTCCGGGTCCGACCCGAACCGTGGCCAGGTCTAATCCCAATCTCAAGTTATCGACAGGATTGATAGTGACATTTAATATATATGTGTGTGTGTGCGTGTCTTTACTCTTACGATAAAATTTAAAAGTAGATTTGGAAAAATTAAATATCAAATAATTTTTAAGAAGTGATTTTAAAGAACTTTCTACATAAATTGATTTTTAATTGTTGGATCAATTAATTATATGGGCTTATATGTGAGAGGTTATATGTTGCGGGCTGTTAATAAAGTTAAGCCCGAATTAGAGTGATCAATTAAAGTTTTGGATTATTGGGCTTTAATGTATCTAATTGAATATGGACCTTTTATGTGTAGAGCCTAAAGTATAATTTCTGTTTTAATGATGGGCTAAAACAATAATTAGAGGAGATAATTCAATTAATTATCTATTTAATGGTATGGTCCCCAAATCTGACGTATCACGTTCCATATTCTAAATCCCATTACTAGAATATATTCTGAGAGAAACAAAAGGGCTCTCACGAAGAACGCTCAGATCTGGAAGATCAACCAATCGTTCTCAAGGAATTCAGCACTATGGCTTCAGGTACGTTTCCGCATTCGGTTACAGATTTAGTTTCCAGATCTGATGATTTGACATGTTTATGATTTCTGGATTTATTCATAAATCTTTAAGGTATCAAAGTTATATTCATGTTAGATTATTGGATTCCAGTATAGTTATTCGATTTTTGTTGCTTGAATCGAAATCAGATTATTGTGATTCTTTCATGTATCGAAAATTTCGATTTTTTCAGATCCAGATTCAAAAAAAAATAAAAAATTTAATTCTGAAAAATCGGATTTCGGTTAGGGCTGTCGGAAATCAGGCAAATCGACCGACCTTCGGCCATCGTCTGGCGACTGGGGTTGAGGTTAAATATTGCACGTAGTCCGGCGTCCCTTTCCCCTAAGTTTATTGATCGGAAGCTGCCGCGATTTGGTCGGATTTCGTCGTCAAAGGTTGCGCCTGCGGCAGTGTGCGAACGACGATTCCAGACCAAAAATTCAGGCTGCTCCGTCGACTATCTGGAACGGCTAAGGCATGGTGGTGGTCGTCGTTTTGTGCTCCACCATTTGCCGACGTCAATTTGGTCGGAGGTGCGACGTGGATGGCGGCACCGGCGGATTTCCGAAAAGGGTAGGTTTAGGGTTTCGATTTCTTTTTCTGAATTATTAAAAAATATATATATATTTTTTTTTTTTGGAAATTCGAAAATTCAATATACTTGTTTTATTTTTTGCTAAAGTTTTTCTGTGGTAATGGCTTCACTTTGGTAATTTTTTGATTACCAAATAAAGATATATTCAGTATATTCAAATAATGATAGGGTTACATCATATATATTTTAAAATGAATTAATTGAAACAATTACGTCGTCAAAGTGACCTCTCTTGTGTAAATTATTTATTTTAAAGTATAAAAGGTTATATGTGTAATTTGATTGAAAATTAATCGGCCCAAAGGAAGATTAATATTTGATTGATTGCATATATATTTGTGGTGATAAACATGTGGTAGTTCTTCGGTTATTTTATGTGAATAATAATTCGGCCCAAAGGAAGAATATTATTTGACATGATATTTACTACCAGTGTTTGATTACCGCACAAGAATATCTCTTGCAAGTTAATTATTTTGTCCAAATATAAAATATTAATGGAGCTCATGATATTCTTTTTATGAGATTTACATTATTTGAATTTATTGATTATTTTATGTGGATAATTTTGAGCATGTATTGTAGCATTGTTTTGTTCTCTGTTCAGATTTAATTCCTGCTAATATCAGTGCCAACATCAATTCAATTCCTTTATTAAATGGCTCAAACTTCAAATCCTGGCAAGAGAATCTTCTTATAGTTCTCGGAGTCATGGATCTGGACCTTGCGATAAGGGTTGACTGTCCTCCCGCCCCTACAGATAAGAGTACTTCTGATGAAAAGAAGGAGTTTGAAAGGTGGGAGAGGTCGAATCGCATGTGTCTAATGATTATGAAGAAAGCCATTCCAGAAACCTTTCGGGGCACGATGTCTAGCGACATCACTACAGCTAAAGATTTCCTTCAAAATATTGAGAAAAGGTTCGCCAAAAGTGAAAAGTCTGAAATTGGTACACTTTTGACAAACCTGATCAATGAGGTATAAGGGTAAAGGCAATATACGGGAGTACATTATGGAAATGTCTCATCTTGCTTCAAGATTGAAAGCACTTAAGCTTGAACTCTCTGAGGACTTGCTAGTGCATTTGGTTCTGATATCTCTTCCAACACAGTTTAATCAGTTTAAAGTGAGCTATAACTGTCAGAAAGAGACTTGGTCTCTGAATGAGCTCATATCACACTGTGTTCAGGAAGAGGAAAGGTTGAAGCAAGACAAGACAGAAAGTGCTCATTTTGCTTCTGCCCCTAAGGGGAAGGATAAAGGAAAGAAAAGAAAGAATAAGGAGGCTGCAGTTACAGCACCTCAAAAGAAACAAACAGTGAACCCCGGTGATACTCAGAGTTCTGGTTGTTTCTTTTGTGGTGGTGAAGGGCATATGAAGAAGCAATGCACAAATTATCACGCTTGGCGTGCTAAAAAAGGTATGCTTCTTAATCTATTTCTGCATTGGACAAAGATGGTTTTTCTTGTTCATTTGGAAATGGGATATTTAGTTTGTTTCGTGATTCAAATTTGGTTGGTTCTGGTTTTTTATCAAATAATGATAATCTATATTCGTTAGATATTATTGCTTCTTTTAATGAAACCCTGCATGTTAGTCAAGGCACTAAAAGAAAATTAACCAATGAGAATTCAGTTTCATTATGGCACAAGAGATTGGGACATATCTCTATACAGAGAATACAGAGACTTGTGTCAGATGAAATTCTCGAGCCTTTAGATTTCACAACTTCTAATATTTGTGTAAATTGCATAAAAGGCAAACAGACCAACAAAAGGAGATTTGAAGCCAATAGGACATCGGACGTCTTGGAACTTATACATACTGATATTTGTGGACCATTCCCTTCGGCTTCTTGGAATGGTCAACGGTATTTTATAACGTTCACAGACGATTTCTCGAGATATCGTTTCATTTCTCTCATTCATGAAAAGGCACAGTCATTGGATGTGTTCAAAAATTATAAAGCTGAAGTTGAGAACCAACTCAACAAAAGAATTAAAAGCGTCAGATTTGACCGTGGTGGTGAATACTATGGTCGATATGACGGTTCAGATGAACAACGTCCAGGACCTTTTGCTAAATTCCTAGAGGAATGCGGTATCGTCCCACAGTACACAATGCCGGGCTCGCCCACTTTGAATGGTGTTGCTGAGAGACGAAACAAGACGCTTAAGGACATGGTAAGGAGTATGATTGCTCATTCTACTTTACCAGAATCACTCTGGGAGAAGCACTAAAAACTGCAGCATATATCCTTAACAGGGTTCCGACTAAAGCAACTACTAAAACCCCTTATGAACTTTGGACAGGAAAGAAGCCTAGTTTGAAGCATTTGCACGTTTGGGGGTGTCCAGCTGAGGCAAGGCCTTATAATCCTAATGAAAAGAAGCTGGATTCTAGGACAATCAGTTGTTATTTTATCGGATACTCTGAAAGATCTAGGGGTACAAATTTTATGATCCCAAAACAAAGTCGATTTTCGAGTCGGGAAATGCCCGGTTCTTTGAGGATGCCGATTTTGCGGGGGGAGTTCAGGTTCGAGATATTGTCTTTGAAGAGGAATATGTCAAAATTCCCATGGGTGTTTTGGGCATCGATCAGGATCTCATTTCTGGCCTTGGCCAAGACACAATACAGCTAGACGATATTGGAGATCCTCCTATGCAAAATAATATTTCGGATGAACAAACTCTAGCACCTCAAGAACCAATGCCATTAAGGAGATCCACTAGAGAAAGAAGAAATGCATTGCCAGATGATTACATTGTATTTCTTCAAGAACATGAAGCTGACATTGGATTGATGGAGGATGATCCTATCAGCCTTCGCCAAGCCATGGAAAGTTCTAACTCTCTCAAGTGGACTGATGCCATGAATGATGAGATAAAGTCCATGATGGACAATGACGTGTGGATCTTGTAACATTTCCTAAAGGTGCGAAGCCCATTGGTTGCAAATGGATATTTAAAACCAAGAGGGATTCGAAAGGCAATGTTGAGAGATTCAAAGTCCGTCTTGTCGCAAAAGGCTTTACTCAAAAGGAAGGCATTGACTATAAAGAGATTTTCTCTCCTGTTTCTTCGAAAGACTCTTTCAGAATTATAATGGCATTAGTGGCACATTTCGACCTTGAGTTACACCAGATGGATGTAAAGACAGTGTTTCTCAATGGTGACATTGATGAAACGATTTATATGAGGCAGCCAGAAGGTTTTGTGTCTGGAGACCCAGACAACATGGTCTGCAAACTCAAGAAATCCATCTATGGACTCAAGCAGGCATCTCGACAATGGTATTTCAAATTTCATCAAGTGATCATCTCATTTGGTTTTGAGATGAATATGGTTGATGATTGTGTATACCACAAGTTCAGTGGGAGCAAACATATCTTTCTGGTTTTATATGTTGATGACATCCTTCTCGCTAGTAACGATATAGAATTGTTGCGAGACACCAAGAGATTTCTATCTAAGCATTTTGAGATGAAGGATCTTGGTGATGCATCATTTGTTCTGGGTATCCAAATACATCGGGCTCGTTCTCGTGGTATTCTTGGATTATCGCAGAAGAACTATATCGAAAAGGTTCTCAAGCGTTATGGGATGCACGACTGTAAATCGGGTGATACCCCTGTGGCTAAAGGAGACAAGTTCAGTCTCAATCAGTGCCCTAAAAATAATTTTGAGAAAAAGGAAATGCAGAAGATTTCCTATGCCTCAGCGATGGGAAGTCTGATGTATGCTCAAGTATGTACACGTCCAGATATTGCGTACGTGACAGGGATGTTGGGACGATATTTAAGTAACCCAGGAATGGAACATTGGAAAGTAGTCAAAAGAGTTTTACGATACTTACAGAGAACAAAGAATTACATGCTCACATATCGGAGGTTGGATCAGCTTGAGATCATTGGGTACACTGACTCCGATTTTGCTGGATGCAAAGATAGTATGAAATCCACATCAGGCTATGTCTATCTCCTTGCTGGAGGTGCCATTTCTTGGAAGAGTGCTAAACAGTCCATTATAGCATCTTCTACTATGGATGCTGAATTTATAGCCTGTTATGAAGCATCCAATCATGGACTACGGCTGCGGATTTTTGTCACGGGACTGCGCATTGTTGATGGTATTGAAAGACCGTTAAAGTTATATTGTGACAATAAATCAACAGCTTTATATTCCAATAACAACAGGAGCACTACGAAGTCAAAGCATATCGACATCAAGTTCTTGGTTGTTAAAGAAAGAATTTAGAGTGGACAGTTGTCTATTGAACATATAGGTACAAACTCCATGGTTGCGGATCCGCTTACTAAGGGACTCCCGCCCAAACAGTATTATGAGCACACTGCTCACATGGGCGTTGGGTCAATTGAGGATATTCAGTTTTAGTGGGAGTTTGTCATATTATATGTTTATGTGTGATAGACGATTTTTTTGGTTATATATTGTTTAAGGTTATACTCCCGCCCAAACAGTATTATGAGCACACTGCTCACATGGGCGTTGGGTCAATTGAGGATATTCAGTTTTAGTGGGAGTTTGTCATATTATATGTTTATGTGTGATAGACGATTTTTTTGGTTATATATTGTTTAAGGTTATTTTCTGCAGAAATAAAGTTTGAATTTTCATTCATACTCTGATAATATTAAAGTTTGATCTTAAATAAAGTTTAAGGGTGGACCAGTTAGAAATAGGCACGTTGATCACATTGCGTGAAATTTCCCTGCTACACATCCATATCACAATCTATGTCGTTTAGTTGTTTTGACACATGTGAACATTGATGGGTCGAGTTACCATTACTATAACGAAGGCTGCTTTGATCCTGTGTTGGCACAATTGATGGACGAGATTGATATTAGATACATTTCGGTAATACAGCATTTCTGAGCTCATAAGGTTATTTTGCACAACACATAATCGTAAGGTCACACATATAGCCCAAGTGGGAGATTGTTGGATCAATTAATTATATGGGCTTATATGTGAGAGGTTATATGTTGTGGGCTGTTAATAAAGTTAAGCCCGAATTAAAGTGATCAATTAAAGTTTTGGATTATTGGGCTTTAATGTATCTAATTGATATGGACCTTTTATGTGTAGAGCCTAAAGTATAATTTCTGTTTTAATGATGGGTTAAAACAGTAATTAGAGGAGATAATTCAATGAATTATCTATTTAATGGTATGGTCCCCAGATCTGGCGTATCACGTTTCATATTCAAAATCCCATTACTATAATATATTCTGAGAAAAACAAAAGGGCTCTCACGAAGAACGCTCAGATCTGGAAGATCAACCAATCGTTCTCAAGGAATTCAGCACTATGGCTTCAGGTACGCTTCCGCATTCGGTTACAGATTCAGTTTCAGATCTGGTGATTTGACATGATTATGATTTCTGGATTTATTCATGAATCTTCAATTATTTACAACATTCCCCTCTTAATAGTTAATATTTCCCTTTTCGGGCCCTGATGTTATGATATTATTTATATATTTATTATAAGAATAACTTACTGTTACATCTAATCTGCTGATAGCATTATTACCCTTGAAAAAACATATATATACACACGATTTGTGTTATGTAATTTATATTGTGATCTCCCAAATAGATTTGTCCTGAAAAGTTTATACTTGCCAGATATATTATTCACAACTTAGATTTAACAAATATAAGTCGTGACATTTAAAATATCTTCAACTATTGACATGAGATCAAGAACTTTTATTTTCAGTGGTAAGATCAAATGTATATGCGTATAATTAAGTTCTATTGTCCTAAAAAAAATATGGAGTTCTTAAAAATTTTCGTACTCTTATTCTGATATCTATCAAAATATACCCCACACGTATATATAAAGCCTTGAATATGTACACAGCTAGTAAATATTTAAAAAAAATACAAATTTTGAACCAATATAAGCTTAATTTAACGAACAAAACGTCTTGGTCGATTCTTGATCCGACAAAATTGAAAGTCTGATGTATGCTCAAGTTTGTACACGTCCGGATATTGCGTACGTGACAGGGATGTTGGGACGATATTTAAGTAACCCAGGAATGGAACATTGGAAAGCAGTCAAAAGAGTTTTACGAAATATTTGATCTTTTCATCTATATTAATACTAAAAATATTTTTAAAGTCGTTGTCCAAAATGGAACAAATTTAGAGATCGAAATAATCCCAGTATTTATTTTTAACCATACCTGTTTATCTACTTTCTAAGCAGGAATATTTTATAGATTTCAATAAAGAATGTGGTTGATTTTATAATTTAACCCAAGCTATTTGTTAAATGTCCAATTCGACCATATCTCTGTTTGGTTTATTATGCAAATTGCTAGGCGTACCAGGCACTCAAGCGTCAATTTGTGTAAAAAAATATGAAAAAATCTAACTCCTAAAAATCAAACGAAAATGAGAACTAAATTTGATCGTTGGTTCTGATCTCTTAAACTAATATGACGCCAAACGAAAGAAAGAAACTGAAATTTATATGAATAAATCCCTAACGTGATTTGTATTTTCAACAAAGATGTAAAAGATTTACAATAAACCAGAATTAATAAAAACAAATATTAACGTTGAGTTTGAATGTAGAAAATTCTAATAAAAACTAGGAAATTTGGACGATAAATTTTGTTGAGAATTTTGTGCATAGTTTTTGTTGAGATTGTGATGATGGATTCCTCTGTCGTTCCATCCTTCTTTTATCATGGGGAGTTTCTTCAATGTCATGTTCGCATGTCTTTGGCCATTAACCACGTTCATATGCTTTAACTGTTCTAGCGTTCATTTTGATTCATCTATGAACCGAGTTTAGTTATCAATGGGCTTGGGCCTTTTATTAGTTTGAGCCAAGTTTGGGCCTTTTCATTGGGTTTACAGTTTTCAGCACAAACAATATCTTTAAGATTTCACCTGTTAATTAAATATATAACGTGCCCCTTAATTTCTCTCCTCTTTCTATGTGAAATTTCAATTCAATAATACGTAATTGATCATCTATAAGTTCCAACTTAGCTTTTTTTGTTGTTCCATAATAGCTACACGCCCCTCACCAGTTTATAAGTAAAAAATTTCTATTTCTATTTGAAAA
>KV005646.1:0-35287 GCA_001598015.1 Dorcoceras hygrometricum
TTATGAGATAATGGGGGAAAAAGAGTCAATTTTTTTCCCCTTCACTAATCACTCTATTGTATGAATTGGAACCAAAACCTATTGTCCCCCAGCCGTTTTATAATAACACAGACGAAGATCCCCAAGATTTTGTTACAATAAAATATGAGGCTACAATAAAATTTTAAAAACATAAAATTACAAAATTATTTCTTATAATAGATGCATACATAACATAATTATATATATAGATACAAATATATAAATAAAGTTATTAAGAGCCCATGAATAAGGCTGAACCGTGGATTTGGTCCTGCGGAGAAAACCCAAAACATGACGGGATTGAAGATTTTTTAAATCCCTGAATCCAGCCGGAATAGGAAGAAGAATAATAACCCATCTTCGAATCTGTCCGATGATAATCAATCACATGGTTTCTAAATCATCATTAATCAGGTCAACGTAAACAGCCATTTCTCGATGGCTTAAAATATAAACGATTCGATTAAAAAATCGGACGTGCATAGAAATATTGGTTCATGGAATACTGAATATATGATACCAACATATACAAAAAGATAACAAATAGATTCCAAATCTGAGGTAAATTAACAGTCCCGATATATAACTTTGATGAAATAAATTTTCAACTTTCATTTTTTTTGAATTCTTAAATCGAACCACTTTCGTGGAGCTAAGGTATATGTTTCTTCAAGTACCATCAAAGATGGCTAGATTTATCCATGATGCCCCCATTACCACATCGGGATTCGAGAATCGAGCAGCATGCTCCGAGCCCCGACCTATGCCTCTAAGATCGGGACCCATGTCTCTAAGATCGGGAAATCTCCCGAGGACTCTTGCTCAGGTCGGGAGTATTGCCCGAGACAGTGTCATGATCAGCGAAATCCAACCCAAATACGTCTTTCCTTATTTAAAGAATCCAGGCAGGATACGTCTTTCCTTATTTGAACGACAAGATCCCCGAGGATCGCAGAGAGTAATTCGCCCGAGATACCCGGTGTAGGCGAATATTCGTCAGGATATGCTCATCTCCATCGCCTAGCCCCTCTATAAATACCAGGTACGTCTCATTCATTCATAAACACTAGCATTCTTTGCTCCAGCATATATTTTCCATTGTTCTCTTTTTTGTTCTCGCATCTCGTCTGACTTAGACATTGGAGGGGTTTCGTCCGACACACTTCCGACGGCCTCTGACTTGTGATTTGTGACTGCAGGCACCCTGAAGGATCAACTTCCGTTCGCTACCAATCTCGACGTCCAGAGCTCCCGATGTGGTATCAGCTCGTCGGCTGAAATAATCAACCCATCATTGTCATATACATGATCTTATTATATATTGATGATTTCATTATGGATTTGGAGTAGTCGACAACTAGATATTAATGGTTTACTCTGCGATCGAAAAAACAAAGATCCCCAACATATTCCATGGTCCGGACTGTGAATTTCCATATAATTTCCCATCCGGCGAAAAAAGAATTCCTTTGTTTGATAAAAAAAGGTTAGCAAAAATTCCCAAGAAAGCAATAGAGAATTAATTATGGGAAATTAAGGCAAATTTTTATCTTGAAACTGTATATGATTTTCTGAGGGTTGGACCTAAATTTCCGTGGTGTGAATATAAATGCAAAGATTCTGACAAGATGGGAGCAAGACAACTGTGAAGGTGTGGTGCGTAGGGAAACAATGCTACCAATAAAGAAATGGATAAAAGCAGTGAATTGTTGCTGTCACTGCTCAGAGATACAGAAATGTACAACTCCGTGTTGTACATTTTTAAACTCGACAAACTCTTTTTCTTCTTTAGTGGGTTGCCTCGTGCCTTTGCCTCCCCTTAGCTTATATATTTTTTTTTTCGATTACTCTATAATAATAGGATAGATTCATTTTAAAAATATATATTTGCTTTTAGTTCTGTCAGAGAAGTTATGTATCTGTATTATATGATCACCAAAAAATAATTTGTTATGTTCCTCATTACCACATGCTTGTATCCTATAAAAATCGATAGAAAATTTAAAAACATAATATTGAATATTGATACAACACTCCAAATTTAACAACAGTTGGTACTATACCAATATCGGTCTTTTCAGCTTATTTTGTCCTCACTCGCATGTATCCTGAGAAACCTATCACGTTGTTATCTCGTCCCAAGATTTCCCCAGGTCAATCACGCTTGATTTTGAGGTTTTTAAGTGATGAACTATCGAAAAGAATATGGATCTTGTTGGTATGAGTTGTATCGATAAATCTTATAAGCCCACCTCAACTATACAGTTTCATATCTCCTAGTCTCGGAATCCTTCTCATTCCGATGTGAGATCAGTTCACTCATCTGCCCTTCGCCTAGACGCCTGTCGGGAGTCGTTCATTGTCCGTGCAACCTCTTTGCACCGACGATCACTTATCACCCTGCTTTGAGACTCGCGCATCACAATTAATATATGATACATGAGTATATACTTGTTCAGATCGATATAACATATCATTTTTGAGTACCAAACACATACACCTTTTTCGGTAACTAAAATTATTTTCTATTGAGCGTTAACTATTTCACATCATGTTTATGATAAAATTATTTTAATTTTATACTCAAAATTTAATCTATTACCGGATCTAGAATATTATACTCAAATATTACATATTTATAATATAGTTTCAAATCTGTTTTTTTAATTTTTTGGGATTAGAATAAATACTGTTGGACGGAAAACAAAAAGTAGGTTTGAGCATATTATTTAAAAGTGAATTACCCATGATAAGAACATTTGATTTACACGATCATTCATTAGTAACCACGACGCGTCAATCGGTCAACGAATCGGGGAAGCGAGCTCGCTACTTGTACTTCGTACCCAAATTAGGTTTCGACTTGATAAATAAATAAAAGAAAGTTAGTACTACTGTTATGCGTATTTACGCCTAAATATTTAATACAAAAGGACCACATGACAGTAAATTATTATTGTCGGATTACTACAGTCGTTTGACTCAATTTTATATGTTCCGAAAATAAATAACACAAATAACATATAGGGGTGTCAATTCGAGTGGATCGGATTTGGGTAATTTTTTTTAAAAAAAGTGTGACCCGAACTCGATTCGAACCCGAATCAACCCGAAATGTCTCAAACCGAACCTGAAAAATCCCAACCCTAACCTGGTTTTTTTCGGCTCGACTCGAGTTGGATTATCGGGTTACAATCAATTTGGGTGGTTCGATGGATTCGGGTCGGGTTGAAGTAAAAATTTTAAAAAAAATCTGACCAGAACCCGAACCAACACGAAATGTCTCGACCCGAACTCAACCCGAACCGAAGTGTCTCAACCTGAACCTGATTTTTTTCGGATGGGTTCGGGTTGAGTTTTCGGTCGGACGGAATTTGACACCCTTAAATAACAATACGGTGGGCATACAAAATCATAAAAAAAAGCTGATTTGTAGATCACGTGCATCGTTGCCCAAGAGCTCACTTCATTGACCTATACTGAATTAAATATCATAACTCCATTTTTATTTTAATCCAGTTAATGAATTTTGTTAAATGTAATAAATCATACATTTTTACAAAATCGAACATTATTGTTTATAAAAAAACTCAATTTTTTATAATCACATAAATTATTGATATTGATAGACTATCATATGTAATTAACAAAATATATCGTGGTTATCGAGGGATATGCACGAGTAGGCAAGAGCCATATGGAGATGATCCGTATAACGGACTAATTCCCAAAGCATACCCCACAATATTTCAGTGGGGAATATGCTCCACACAAGAATCGAACCCGTGAAGCCGGGGAAGTTATTCCCACATTACCTCAGGTTTTACCAACTCGCATGTGCTCTTGGGGCTAATATAATTTATTTACTACTACTGCAAGAGAGTTGCCGACTACAAAAGCAAGAGAGTCGGCTACTGATCTTGTAAAGCTCTTTGCAGTATATTTATGCAAACTCACCTTACAAATTCTTCTTTCCTTTAGTATTAAGCTTCTTGTGATTCCACTTTTCGTCCTGTTTTCTGCTCCAAAATATTAAAAGATGAATAAGCAGGATATGTTGAAGGTTCAGGTATTAAAGGGTTTCTTTTCTTCAAGATTTGTTGTGAAATTTGCAGCTCACTTAGGATACTTGCTGGTTTTTGTTTCTGTTAACGATTCGTTTTGTTTTCATTTGCAGACTTGTGCTCTTAGAGTATATATACACTGCGAAGGCTGTAAGCACAAGATCAAGAAGAAGCTGCAGAAGATTAAGGGTATGTTGGGGGGGTTTAATTTTCGCTAATTTTCAGCTAGAGTATAGAGTTTTAGTTTGTCCCATGTATTTTTTCTAGTTTGTTTCTATTACAAGTATTTCGGTTTTTTTTTTTTGGTTATCTCTGCAGGAGTGTATAAGGTAAATATAGATTCGGAGCAAGGGAAAGTTTTAGTTTCTGGGAATGTTGATCCAGCAGTTCTCATAGAGAAACTTGAGAAATCAGGCAAACATGCGGAGCTCTGGGGAGGAGGAGCGCAGAATAAACAGAATGGCGCTAATTTCTTCCACAATCTAAGCTTCGAAAACCCGAGTAATGGGGGCAAAGATAATAGATCTCAAAAGGGTGGGAAAGATCAACAAAAAGGTGCGCACCAGCAGCAGATTTTGCAGCAGATTCAGCAGCAGAATATGAAAGGGTTGAAAGATATGAAATTTCTGGGCAAAGATAATAATAAACCTGGCAAGTTGGATTTTTCAGAAGATGAGGATGATGAAGATGATTTTGACGATGAATTTGACGATGATTCTGATGAGGAATTCGGTACCGGTCACCAAGCATCGAATAATAAAGTTGCAAATGGTGGCGGCCATTTGAAGGGCAAGAATGGAGCTAAAACCGGCAAGAAAGGCGGCGGATTCGACTTTCTGAAGGGGATGTTGGGTAAAACTAGTGCCAAAGATGGTGACGGGAAGAACGGTGGGAAGAGTAAGGCAGAGAAGGGGAATCAAGATCAAGTGGGAGGTAAAAAAGGTGGTAAAAACGTAGGTTTTGCTATCGGGGACGGTAAATCCGTTGCTAAAACCGGCAAGAATGATGGGAAGAACGATGGCTGGAGCAAGAAAGGGGGTGAGAAATTTGATGGGGTCCCGAAAATGGACAACAAGCAGCAGGGGTTCAAGGACTTCAATCCCAATCATAAAGGGTCGAATGGTGGAAATGTGGGTATGAACATGATGGGCAACTACCCGATGGGTGGTCAGTTTCCCGCCCCTCCGCAGGGGATGCACATGCCGAATTATCCTGGCGCGACGCAAGGGCGTCCGCCGGTTCCGCAGGATCACTTCGGCGTGGGACAAGGGAATCCTTACAACCAGCAGCAATACATGGCTCAGATGATGATGATGAATCAGCAGAGGCCGAATGGGAACGATATGTACCATCCCATGATGTTCAATCGGCCGCCCATGCACCCGGGGATGAACTACGGCCCTCCGCCTCCGCCGCCGAACGACAAATTCACCCATATTTTCAGCGATGAGAACACCGATAGCTGCAGTATTATGTGAGAGTAGTTGTGTTTCAGATGTTTTGTGGTCTTCCTCCTTTGCTCAGTTTGCCACATTTTGTTGTAGACTAGCAGAAAATTGTGGTTAGTGTGTAATCAATATGTACTAAACGAAGCATTCCTTTTAATTAGGTTCCTTTGTTCACATTAGTATCTTGAGGTCAACCTCTAGTATAAATATGTAGGTTGGTCTAATTTTTGGTATTTGGTTTTAATGACAATTTCTGATCGATATATTTGGTTCAAATCCATCCTTGTATTCTCTTTTGAATTTCAGATTGATTGATATAATCGAAGAAGTTACATGGATAAATAAGTTATATGATTTTACAATTGAATATTGGAGTCATTTTCCTTGTGATTGTAATGAATACTATGAGATTCAAGTCTTTATAATTGAATACTGGAGTCATTTTCCTTCTGATTATAAAAATTATATAGGGATGATAAGTATCTGGTGCAAAAGCATGATTGAGTTCAAGTTGTTATAATTGATTTTGTTATTTATAAATTGAATATCACGGATTATTTAAATTCAAAAAAAGAACACAAATTTTAATATAGATTTACAGGAAAAATTGTCTTTCAAAACAAATGGAAGGCATATTAAGAACATTCTTGTCTGTCTCTTAACTTCCGAACTAAGCCCGACTTCCAAATGGAACGAGATTTTTAATTAGCTTTCCTTTGTTCACAGGATAATTCTTAGCACTAGAGAACTCAAATTTAGTAACATGAGCAATAGATAACAAAAATGCTTCCTAATTTGGTTGACATTTCATAATTTCGAATTCGAATTCAAAATAAATGGGCCATTTAAGACAAAGAAGCCAGAAATCGCTCTATGTGCAATAATCAATAATGTCGGCAACAAAACGCGTAACATTGCTCCACACGATACGGCAACTGCATAAAATCCCTATTTTGATTTTGGCCACATAGCTTCCCCGATGGACTGAAATAGGAAGAGGCATAGATCACGAGGGATACGATATTCTTCGTATTTGATATGCATTATTATTTCTCTACATCAATCAAATCATTATATATTTATTTTATATTATTTAAATGTTTAATTATTTTTAAATTTTAATTAGGTTATTAATATAAAATTATAATAGTTATCCACGTCTTTTTTTTTTCTATTACATTATCAATTTTTCGAAGTTAAAAATATTTTTAATATTTTATCTCAAATTTAATCAATTGTTTTTTTATCCAACTCAATCATTTTAAACACACATTTTCTATTATTTAATCATAAATGATTTTCGATAACGTAATTGTGTTGAATTTCAAATACACATACGGGATGTCTTCGCCCATGCACCCGGGGATGAACTACGGCCCTCCGCCTCCGCCGCCGAACGACAAATTCACCCATATTTTCAGCGATGAGAACACCGATAGCTGCAGTATTATGTGAGAGTAGTTGTGTTTCAGATGTTTTGTGGTCTTCCTCCTTTGCTCAGTTTGCCACATTTTGTTGTAGACTAGCAGAAAATTGTGGTTAGTGTGTAATCAATATGTACTAAACGAAGCATTCCTTTTAATTAGGTTCCTTTGTTCACATTAGTATCTTGAGGTCAACCTCTAGTATAAATATGTAGGTTGGTCTAATTTTTGGTATTTGGTTTTAATGACAATTTCTGATCGATATATTTGGTTCAAATCCATCCTTGTATTCTCTTTTGAATTTCAGATTGATTGATATAATCGAAGAAGTTACATGGATAAATAAGTTATATGATTTTACAATTGAATATTGGAGTCATTTTCCTTGTGATTGTAATGAATACTATGAGATTCAAGTCTTTATAATTGAATACTGGAGTCATTTTCCTTCTGATTATAAAAATTATATAGGGATGATAAGTATCTGGTGCAAAAGCATGATTGAGTTCAAGTTGTTATAATTGATTTTGTTATTTATAAATTGAATATCACGGATTATTTAAATTCATCGTTAGGTATTGACTAGGGGTGTAAACGAGTCGAGTAGCTCGTAAGCATCTTGAGCTCGAGCTCGGTCAAAGCTCGACTCGAGCTCGGTTTGACCGAGCTCGAGTCGAGTTCGAGTAGCTCGAATTGTAGTTCGAGTCGAGTTCGAGTATTTAATTTTTCTTGTCGAGTAGCTCGCGAGCTACTCGAATTATAAGAATATTTTTATTAATTTTTTTATATATGTATATTTTTAATAATACAGTTGTTCGAGCTCGAGTTCGAGCTAAATTCAAATTCTCATGTTTTTATTAAAGATTTTCGAGTTTTCGAGCTCGAGTTCGAGTAACTCGATGTGCTCACGAGTCGAGTTCGAGTTCCAAAATGACTACTCGATCGAGCTCGAGCTCGAGTTCGAGTAGTGAAAAAAAATTTCGAGTCGAGCTCGAGTATCACGATACTCGGACTCGACTCGTTTACACCCCTAGGTATTGACAGACAAGTTGGGGTATGGGATTTGGATGAAGAAAATAGATTATTATTTTTTTTAAAAAAAAAAGGGAAATTGGGTTGTTTGAGAGATTTTAATGGGGGAAAAAGAACACAAATTTAATATAGATTTACAGGAAAAATTGTCTTTCAAAACAAATGGAAGGCATATTAAGAACATTCTTGTCTGTCTCTTAACTTCCGAACTAAGCCCGACTTCCAAATGGAACGAGATTTTTAATTAGCTTTCCTTTGTTCACAGGATAATTCTTAGCACTAGAGAACTCAAATTTAGTAACATGAGCAATAGATAACAAAAAAATGCTTCCTAATTTGGTTGACATTTCATAATTTCGAATTCGAATTCAAAAATAAATGGGCCATTTAAGACAAAGAAGCCAGAAATCGCTCTATGTGCAATAATCAATAATGTCGGCAACAAAACGCGTAACATTGCTCCACACGATACGGCAACTGCATAAAATCCCTATTTTGATTTTGGCCACATAGCTTCCCCGATGGACTGAAATAGGAAGAGGCATAGATCACGAGGGATACGATATTCTTCGTATTTGATATGCATTATTATTTCTCTACATCAATCAAATCATTATATATTTATTTTATATTATTTAAATGTTTAATTATTTTTAAATTTTAATTAAGTTATTAATATAAAATTATAATAGTTATCCACGTCTTTTTTTTTTCTATTACATTATCAATTTTTCGAAGTTAAAAATATTTTTAATATTTTATCTCAAATTTAATCAATTGTTTTTTTATCCAACTCAATCATTTTAAACACACATTTTCTATTATTTAATCATAAATGATTTTCGATAACGTAATTGTGTTGAATTTCAAATACACATACGGGATGTCTTTTGAAGAATGTCAGCCTAATTATTCCAAAAAAACAAATCAAAAATCATCAAATAATCGATGGTTAATTTTGAATTTCATCGCTCAAAAACTTTCGGAATCAAAATCAGATATTAGGAAGTTTTTAAGAATTTGGTACCTGGAATTTTTAAATTAACTATTAATTAATGCTCTGGGCATCTGTATTTAGTTTCGGGGTGATTCTTCAACACATTGAGAAACAAATTTTGAATACTCTAAATTTAAAATCACCCCGCATGTAAAATATTTTTTAATTATAGATTGCAATTCCCAAGCTTATATATTTCTTAAAAATAAAAGGTTTCAACCCAATAGGAAATAAAAATAAAGTGGCCCAGTAGTTTACTCGAGTTGGGCCCAGCCCATAGTCTTCCATATTGATTTCCATACCTCTCGTTCGACTCTTCCGAAGTCTACCCAAGTCGTCGATCAGTTTCAGTCTCCGCCAGCAGATACGATCCGCTAGGTCAAAGATTCATCATTGTTTTCGAACATATGCTGCGATTTTTTTTTAAAGTTTAATGATTTTTTTGTTTCTTTGAATTTGGTTCAATGCTGGATTTCCTGGTTTACCGATTATATGTACTCAAATCAGGGACAATATGCACTCGTTTGGGTACAGAGCTAATGCTCTGCTAACCTTCGCAATTACAATTCTCGCGTTGATGTGCGCCATGGCCTCTGTATCTGACAATTTCAATTCGCCGTCTCCCACCTCTGAAGTTCAGGTATGTGTAATTGCATGTTTAATTTTTAGTCCTTCCCGTTATGGATGATTTTTGTTCATTTAGCTTTTTTTCTTTGTTCCTGTGAGTTTTAGGTTTTGAATATTAATTGGTTCCAGAAGAAACCTGATGGAGACGATGAGGTATATGTTGCATCTGAAGTTGATTTGTTGTATTGCCAAGTTTGAATTTACTCGATTCTGATTTCATGCGTACATTTTCGTTTTCTTATTCTTCCACTCACATTCAAATTTTCAGGCTTGTACAGGTCAAAGTTTCTGCTCTTTGGACTATTTTATCTGTTTAGCGATTTTAACATCAAGCTTTCGGTTAAAATTTTAAAGAGGCAGCGACAGCAATGCTTGATTCTGTGGTTTCTAAAAAATTTTGGGATCGACGATTAACAAGAACATAACTAAGATATCTTATGAGATCTGGCAAACAACCTGACATATCATTTTAAAGTTTTTGGTCGTAGAAGTTACATTCATAATAATGTTAAAATGCACTTATCTGTTTTTGATGTGCCGATATGGGAATTTTTCTAGGATACTCAGCTGTCGGTGGACCTTATCGTGTTTCTTACACTGTTAAGAATATTCTTCTTGAGATTGAGTGCTCATGTTCCTCTGTTGTCATGTTGCGCCTTAATCTGATCTACCATATATCATTTCTAAAAGTCGTAGTTTATGATCATAGTTGTGAACACAGTCACAGTTGGAGGTTTTCATGATTCGAAAGTGTGTCCATAGGTTTGGTTAGTTTGAGGTGATAAAGCTCAAGGATTTTACACTTTCTCAATCCCTACCTCTTCCAAAGAAAATTTAAAAGGAAGAGTAACATCTTGATTGAGAATTTGATTCTCTTCCATCCTAATCTACATATTTTTTCTTCCTTTTCATATGCTTTTCTTTTTGCAAACCAAACTAGGTAATACTGGCTCTGCTTTGACTAATGGACGTGGTTATCTTGATTAGCTAATGTGTGCTTATACAGAAAATAACTTTAAAAAGGTTTAGCAGTGTTCAATATGCAAACGTGTGGTGATTTTCTTGTATTTGCAATTTTGAGAAACAATTGAGGAAACGAAACAGATCTGGTTGGCTAATAAGATGTTTGTATCATGCAGGTCAGCCTGACACTGAATATATCTGCTAACTTGCAGTCACTATTTACATGGAATACGAAACAGGTTTGTCATTAACTAAGTGTGTGAAATATTTTGGTTTTTGTGAACTTTGACTACCCAGAGTTTGTTCACGTGATACTATTGGTAACATCCGTTTTGCGTAGAGAGGACTACTTGCATTCTGTGTAAATCCTTGATTTTCCGGGTTTGGCTTTTAATGTAGTCACAATGATTGGTTCAGTAACTAGCTGAAGCTAAATAATAGAACAATATCATTGCCTATCCATCTGAACTTCCATGGCACAGTTGAGTTGGGTGGTCGCTGGAAGTAATACACATGCAACGAAATATTGCACATGGTTTGCTCAAGAAGTTATTGGTTGTAGGCAATAAAATTAAAATATGGAAAGGTTATGCCTTGCATCTCTCTTTCATGCTTGTTTCCTCCTGTTTAGTTAGGGACCTATGGTGCAAGGGCAGGCTTATGGGTGTGATCTGGCCAGCTGTCCAGCTCCTTCTCAAATACCTGAAACAAAGTGTCTGCATCCACCTATATCTCACTTCCCTTTTCATTGCGGCTAAAAAATATATCTAATATTTTAATGTTAAATAAATTTCCTTTCCATGCCTTTCCTTCCTTTAACTTGGACAAAAATCCGCAGACCCATCCTTGATATTTCTTGGACAGCTTCATAAACGTTAAATTCTCCATTGTATGTATCATCCATGATATCTTCTTGTGCCACAATTTAGCGTTAGTAAATTATCACAACTCTCAGGGCTCGATGTTCTCTTTTTTTCATGCTTTTTTGTAGCTGGATTTTTGTTTTTGGTAAGTATTACTGTTGAACAGTCTGCTATTACCTTCAGCGAAATTGAACATTTTTCATGTCACCAAATGCAATTCAAACAACATCATATATGAAATATCTACAGAAAAGAGGTTCATAGAAAAAGGAAATGAACATAATATCAACTGTTAGATGCTAAAATTTTGGGAATTGCTTTTTTGTTAAGTTCATGTAATGTGACAGCAGCTCTTATGGAATTTGCAGGTCTTTGTATTTTTAGCTGCTGAATATGGGACGCCAAAGAATTCACTGAACCAGGTGTATACCAGTTCTTACCTAAAAATCATTTTCTGTATGTTTTAATTTCTCAAATCTACTGTATGTAATCTGGTCATGGTTTTATTTCCCTACATATTAGTGGCCCAATTGAAATTTCTTCTTGTTAATTTCTTGCTCTTGAGAGACGCATACTCTTAAGATATCTTTTTGCTATTGATCTGTTATGACTTTGCCATAAGATGGTTCATATTATGGTCTTTTTAGAATTGTAAGATCGCAAACATCACAGAAGCTAGATTATATGTTATCTGATGAGTCCTTGGAGTTATTTGTCCTTGTTTGGAAGGTTAAAATTCTTTTCTAGGTGTGCTTTATCAATAAATGCTTGGTCACTCTTAGCCCTCAAGGCCTTCTTTCCAGTTCGTCATCAGCAAATAGATGGGGAGATTTCTTAACTGATCTATCTCATTGAAAGAATGCAAAAACGAAATAAATGTAGAAACAAATAGGGAATGATGTCGCATGATGTATGAATTTATTTGGTACGGGATGGCTTCTGGATTGATGAAATCATTAGGCTGTTTGCAATCAGACCATCATACCATTCTAATATATCTTTATCTATGTCAATGCTATAATTCTTCATTGATGGGATAGAAATTGATGTCCAAGCGAATGTGTGATATTTCCTGGACAATGTTTGTTTAATGTGAAACTCTCTGTCAGGAGAGTTCTTGACTACCATAAAATTTTGTATTTCTAGGTGGTGTGATTCTCTAACCCGTTGGAATTCATTTTTTTAGGTTTCCTTGTGGGATGGTATCATACCCTCCAAAGAACATGCAAAGTTTTGGATTCACACAACAAACAAGTATCGTTTTATAGACCAAGTGAGTAATGCATGTTGTGTTTTACGCCTTCATACCTAATGTTTTGATTCGGTTTTTGATGTATATACTTTTGTGGCATAGGGGAGAAATCTACGAGGTAAAGAGTTCAACTTAACATTGCATTGGCATGTCATGCCAAAGACTGGAAGGATGTTGGCGGACAAAATAGTGATGAGTGGCTACCGCTTACCTGAGGCGTATAGATAAAAATACTATCTTGTGGCATGTTCTGTAATTTAGTGTTCCGAGAGTTAATACATGCGCGGTAGTAACAAAATCAGGAGTTTAAAAGTTGGTTTTATTCTCGACTGTTGTTTTATCCATGAGAATAGAATTTGAGTTTAGACCCGGCATTCTACACTAAATCCGAAGAACTTGCGGTTGGCGTCGAGGTTTGGACTCCTAAATTCGACGGACTGGCCTCTACCTGAGCGCTGGAAACTGTCTTTAACGTGGCTTGTTATGTGTGTTACATGATTACATCGACTTACATACGGTTCCTCATAGGCGAAAGTAATGGTCTGTTTCCCCTTGTGTCTCTACATGTGCGGGACTCGCTGTCTCTCTCTCTATATATAAACCAAATTTGACTGGTAAATGTGCTCAAAGCAAACACAATGTTTTAACTACGTGGTATTATTTGTCATCAAAATTGGTTTGCAGTCTTGCATTCCTTCGTTTTTTTCATGTTTTCTAATATAAAAAAACATATATCAGCATCTTAAGAAAAGAAATATTAATTTTTTTAAAAAATTAATGACCAGAAACCAGTGGGTATTGCCCAATATGTCGAAATTTTCAATGCCTTTCAAGTAATCCATCGTGATTTGGGAATGGCATGGCCTTGAGCAGCGGCCTGGTCCGCAACAACGCCGCAATCTCACTCATCCTCTCTGCTGCTCTCCTTTTCTTCCTCCTCCTCCCCCGCCAAGATCCTTCTTTTCGCCCCTCAACATCTTCTTTAGTCCACCGCAGGTCACTCTTCGTTGCCTCCAATACTTCCTCAATCTGCTCCCCTTCCAATCTCACATCCTCCGATGGCCTCTTCGACTATTCCTCCTTCCATTTCTGCCTCTTTGCTGGCAATCCATTTCTCTCCGTCCCTTTCCTCGTTTTCATCATATTTATTCAGTTCTACATCCTGGTCAGAACGGCCCAAGATTACTTCTCAGTCGTTGTCACCAAGCTGGCCAAGCATCTCCGGCTGTCCCCTTCGATGGGTGCTGTCACGCTTTTAGCTCTTGGAAACGGGGCTCCTGATGTGTTTGCATCCGTCGCTGCTGTCAGAGGGGGACAACCCAGAACCGGGTTTGGTGCTATTCTTTCCGCGGGGACTTTTGTCTCCGCTTTAGTGGTCGGTTTCGTCGCTATCTACGCTGCGCCATTTTCCGTTGACCCCGCACCTTTCATCAGGGATGTCTTGTTTTACTTGACTGCTGCATTGTTCCTGTTCTACGTGTACTTGAGTGCTGAGATTTTTTTGTGGCAAGCTGTTGGTTTTGTTGGATTTTACCTTTTCTTTGTTGGGATCGTGTTTTCCATGGATTTGGGATATGATAGTGAGAAGAAGATGACTGTCACCAGTGGCGAGGGTGTGTCGTTGGTCGATAATCGAGAGACAGTGGGCGGATTGTTGGAGGAATTAGATTGTGAAAGTGGTGAAGTTACAGGCAGACCACAAGTTAGAGTGGAAACCAGGCGTGACTTCTTGAAAGCCTTTGCCAAGGTAGGCTTCCTTAATGGATCAAATTTATTAAAACATTAGTAGTTTTAGTCTTTAATTGCTGCATGTGGGAGATTCTTAAGCTCAAAATGTAGTCTTAGAAACCTATGACCTTTTTTTATTTCTTAAAAATTTATGTTAACTTAACTGTGCCGTAAAGTAAAATTACAAGCATTTATTGATTGACTCATGCGAATTTTTGTTGCCAAAACATATTCGTGCACAATTTAAAGTGAAAGTATGAGCAAGATTAGGCTACTTGTTTCTTCCCTCACAATAAAATTTCGTGCTCGATTTTCAATGAAGAATAATTAATTTTATATTCTGATGTCATGATGTTAATGTCAAAGTTCAAGAATTTTTCTAAAAGCCGACATCTGTTTTGTGGTCTACCTTGTGCTGCTTTCCATTAAATTTGAAGCCTACTAATATGATTGCTTGTTTGTTATGAAATAAACAGCGGGATATACATCTTTTCTTGTACATATGGTTTGTTTGTTGCACACCTGTAACACTGAAATTTTACTTGTTGATTCACAATACAGTCAGAAAGTCTACCTTGCTATTGCTATTCCAGACTCCAGAGTATGCTCATGCACGTAGAACATTTAGCTCCGTATAATATATCGGGTCTAACTGTCGTTCTATAAAACTTTCCAGTAAACTTCACAGCTACTTTATTTGTGATCCTGATGCTCGTCTCCTTGCTTGTATCCTATAGAAAACTTCTCTATCTAGCCTCCACCTTGCTTGGTAATTACTTGAGAACAATTCCATTATTTTAAGTTTTAAATCATTTCCTTTGTCCACTTCTGTTAATTTTTTGAGGGACTACTGTAGGTTAGATGATCTTTCGGAAGTTTTGACAGTAGGCTGGCGTTAAGCCTTTTGGATGTCAGTTTTTTGTTTTCTTTTGAACAAAAGCATGATCTTTTGGAAGTTTTGCCAGTAGGCTGGCGTTAAGCTTTTTGGATGCCAGTTTTTTGCATTCTTTTGAACAAAAGCAGGATGAGGCTCAGTTGCTAACTTTGTTGCTAGACTTATTGTAGCCACTGGATCTGTATCTGTTACTGTGACTTTTGTTGAATTGAGCATGCTGTTGTATGTTTTTGTCCGGATGTACATAATGGCTGTTATGATTTAAGCAGTTATTACTTATTACCAATTGCTCCGTGAACTGATGACTTGGATTTTGAATCTTGTGTCGTACCATCAAATGTTATAGTGATTAACAATGGTATAATAAAGTTTTAATCACACAACATACCAAGCCTCACATTTCAATTTTTGGTCACATAAGCAGCCGAATAGGACAGTAAGGCAATTGCTACCCACACACTTAATGCTCATTGGAGTCCATAATAAGAATGTTCAAGAGGGAGGGGTTGAATAGCCCGTCCAAGGAAACAGTTAAAGTGTTTGTTCTTTCGGTCATAAACTAAAATTCTGACTTTAGGAAGTTCTTGAGTTGGAAAACTGAAAATATTGATTGTCTATAGCTGAAATAGTTTTGCAAGTTTTGAAGTTAGCTTTTATGAACTATGGAAGAGTTCTGATTTTCAACAAACAGGGCTGAGAATGATTTTTTTGAAGAACGAGAACTGAAAGATTGAAGTAACAAGTAGTAAATAAGATACTTGGTTGGTAGACAAATATCAAATCAGTAAGTGGAATAATTTCCCCACAGGACGTGTCGCCTTCCTGACCCAAACCTGAATTACCTGGGCCAACTCCCACACATATTACAAAGGAAAATCTTAAATCTGTCAACTCCTGAGAATGGGATACAAGAACAATTTTTTTCTGAGATGATAGAGTTTACTTTCTTGTACATGGAATGAGCCAAGTTAAAAAATATTTTCCTTTTATGCCATTTACTATTTACCTAAGGAAGGAATACTCATGGTATTGCTTTGTGGGAAATATTTTATTTTGTCATAGGAAGATGATCGACAAACACTCCTCTCAAGAAGTGTGATTAATTATATCACCTTCACACTCCCTCCCTGAAGCTATAGCCAGCTGATTTGGATCTTTCTAATTCTGTTGTTTTGATAATTAGTGAACCTCTTACTAATGTATATCGACAGTTTTTAGTTTGACTAAACATTCTCTGTTTTGTATAGATGTCGTTAGCTTGGGAAATTCCTGTCTCAATACTTCTAAAACTCACCATCCCTCAGACTTCACCAGCTGAATGGAGCAGATTCTATCAGTCTGCCAATATCGCTCTTTGTCCACTCGCATTTTTATACTCTTGGAAATCATTTATGCCTTTGGACCACCCGATTATCTTTCTCCTTCCAAACACTCATCTCCCTCTTTGGTTCATCGTCTTTTGTGGAAGCTTCTCTTTAGCAATTATGCATCACATAGTTGAAAAAGAAGCTCCAAAATCCCAGCAAATTATGGCGGTAGTGGCTGCTTTTATCATGAGCGTGTTCTGGATTTCCACCATAGCAGGTGAATTGCTAAACTGCCTGGAGGCACTTGGTGTACTTTTGAAATTGCCTGCTTCACTTCTTGGGTTGACAGTTCTTGCCTGGGGAAATTCCATCGGTGATCTTGTGGCTGATGTGGCGGTAGCTAAAGCTGGGCAGCCGGCCATGGCGATGGCTGGATGCTTTGCTGGGCCAATGTTTAATATGCTTTTTGGACTCGGAACTGGTTTAGTGATACAGACTGCTTTTGTATTTCCTGGGGCTTATGAGCTTCATTTCCACACAAGTATTGTAGTCGCATTTGTTTTCTTGATCTTAAGCTTGATGGGATCATTGTTGGTGGTAACCTGGAGCAGATTTCGAGTGCCTAGATTCTGGGGTTTCTGCCTTGTCGGCCTTTACGTCGTTTTCATGGTTGTGAGTCTAGTCCTCGCAACATTCTCTTATTGATTTTTTCGGGTAACTGGAAATAGCTGCTGCCAAAAGAAAACGAATTTCTGGAGATTTGGCCACTACATTCCTCATTTCCTCTACATGCTGCTGTTGCTCCTTCTGATAGTGATTTAAAAAAAAAAATAGTAGCTATGGTTGGATGTAGATGGATTAATGAGACAGGTTGGAGAGCTAAAGCCAAGAAACTTACATGCACAACACAGGTGATTTCAGGTCACTCTAAATTTGATCCTAATGGACAATGGGTTTGTTACATGGAATGTAAATAAAATCTACTTAAAAATTTTCAATCCAAATGCAGTTGAGCCATATTTGGATTGATAGATCTGAAGCTGATGAGTTTGTAGCCATGATTACAAATCTGTTAATTTTTTATAGGCAAATCCATGTCATACTATATTTCAAAATCCGCACTATTATCATTTCAAATCATTAGCTCTGGTGATATTCTACCAAACACAATAATTCGAGATTATTAATCTCATTCACTATGCAAAGCTAACAGTAGCATTCAAGATACAGCCGTCAGCAATGTAAACGTTTGAACATTTTTTCCCTTTTTGACCATGAAATAAATATACTTTTTGTATATTTAAGATTGGTCAAATATATACCAATGAATTAGAATTTAATAATTTCAGATAAAATATTTTTTTGTACTTACATGATATAAGGTCATATATATTAGATACAAGCACATGTACGATAAAACATTTGTTTCAATTTACTAGTCTTTGTTAATTAGTGATGGCAAATATCGAATGGAAGCGTAAGAAAATTCTTTTATGTAAAAAGAAAATCAAATTACTTTTTCTAATAGAAAACTTGGAAGATATATAATCCGTAAAAGAAGTTAAACTTTTGTTAACCAAGTATTAAAAATACCTATATATAGTCAGCCTGGTGTCCACATGGTGCCCATGTTTGGTGCTCACCATATCATTTCTTATATATATATATATATTTATGAAAGGTACACATCTGCTTTATTATTAATGTTAAACAATTTTTAAAACAATTTTTATAAATCAAACAAAATTACATAAGCCAATCACCCACCCCGTCATATTTTTCTTTGAATTTTTTTTCTTCTACTGTCATTTTAAATTTTTAAAAATCTATATCATTTATACTAAACTAAAAACATATATAAATCTCCGCCACTAACCTCTGAGTTGTCAACTCGACAAAATTAACGTGTAAATCGATCGAATTAGATTGTCAACAAAAAAGGCGATGGAGGTCAGAGCCAGAGCCCCCGGGAAAATCATATTGGCCGGTGAACATGCGGTGGTTCACGGATCCACCGCCGTCGCTGCCGCCATTGATCTCTACACATACGTGTCTCTTCGTTTCCCGACTCCTTTTGGTACTCAATTGCTCTCCTTTTGAAATGCTGGAGAAATTTCTGCAGTTTGCAACTTCGAGGAAATCACGTTGAATGTTGTGCTGTTTGGCAGGAAATTTTGAATTTAGCTCCTAAACAACTCGTCAATAGGGCTCACATGAATCTCTGAATCTTAGTTCAATTTGCCTTGTGTTTATCATTTGCATGCTTTTATCTTTTAACAAGCAAAACAAGCATGAGCATTGTCTGTTGTCCATCAGTGGTCCGATTCTTTTGAGATGTGTGCTAATATTATTTGATTACGTCTTTCTTCCAATCACTTGAAAAATTGCCGTATGGATCTTTTGATTTAAAAATTTGTTTAGTCATTATTTTTCGACACTATTTAGGAGTGTTCGGTGATTGGTTACTTGAGCTAAGCAAGATTGACGTTTGTGAATGACTTGTTTCAAATTCAAGTGTAATGACTCTGTGATAAACGGGAAGAGCTTGGGAATCCCCTGCTCAGCCGAATTAAAATGATCTTCAGACTATTTTGAGCTGCGGGGAAGCTTGTGAGCATGCAGGGGACAAGTTTGAACTGTGACTTGTCTTTGATTACAGCTGGGAATTTCGTAGGTATCTGCACTAGGAAGAATAGATATAGATACTGCGTTTAATAAATTTCTCATTGAAGACTGCAGAGTAGAATGATTCAACTGGTTTTAGTGTGACAAATTTTAGTTTTGGAATGAGCATCAAAATATGGTGCATGGGTTATAGGATTTCTCTTTCTGAGTTTTTAATTAGAATGATGTACTAACTTCGAGGCTCCACGTGGCTCTATAAAATTGTCCTTTGTAATTGAAAATGGAAAAATTATTCCGATAGTAGTTTTAAACCTGTGGAAGAAATGAGATTCAACAATTTGTGTTTAAACTTGGTTTTATGTTGATACTTTAGATCTGATAATTATTAAAGTGATTGAGAATTCCCTACTTGAATTTGTCTAAACCACTGCCATATACATTCTCTCTCTGGAGAATCGTTTACTTTTTCCTACTTGAATTTGTCTAAAACACTGCCTTATAGATTCTCTCTCTGGAGGACAACTAGGTGTATCAGTTGAACAAATAGCAATTGTAAAAGTGAAAGCATGCATTAAATGGGAAAGAATTGCCTCTAGCCAATACTTATTAGTGTTGAAGTGGTGGAGAAAATATCAGAGAATTGGTAGCACTTAATGACTAAAATATGTATTTTCAATTTTTTTTTAAACATTTTGAGATGAAGAATTCTCATTATTACATGACATTTGTATGATTCTTATTCTGATTTGGTTCTTCTTCTGATTCCAATGTGTAATTGATGTGAAACCTATTAAATCAAGGGTGATGATTTCATCTTGTTGACTTCAGATTCTATTAAAATAGAACAGGATTTGATAAAAATGAGTTCACCTTGTAGTTCTTAGGTCCTCAATGCCAGAAATATACATTTTCCCTTCTTGTTCCTTAAGAAACTTTTATTCAATAATGAAGAATATACTCCTGCAAATGATACGCTATAGCTCTGACAAAAGCACTATAAGCAGCGGAAAATGACTTGAAGTGGATTAAATCAGCAGTTCTTTGTTTTTCCTTCTTGATCTGTTTAATAATTTCCTCTGTTTTTTTACCTCCAGTTTATTAATTTTTATTAGATAATGATGATGCAATTAAACTCCAACTTAAGGATATGAACTTGGAGTTTTCTTGGACTGTTGGAAGAATTAAAGAAGCTCTTCCTGAGCTTGGCAGTCATGCCAACTCCTCTCCCTCATCATGTTCACTAGAGATTGTAAAAGCAATTGCTATGTTAGTTGAAGAACAAAATATTCCAGAAGAACATTCTGGACTAACTTCAGGTGTCTCCGCTTTTATTTGGCTGTACACTTCGATTCATGGGTGTGTAATTTGACATCTTTTTATGGTTTATAGTTTCGTTTTAACCACAAACAAATGCTATAATTTAGTTTAATTTTTTGGTCTTAGCAGGTGTAAACCTGCTAAAGTTGTTGTCACTTCTGAATTGCCTTTGGGCGCTGGATTGGGTTCATCTGCTGCCTTCTGTGTAGCTCTCTCAGCTGCGCTTCTTGCGCTATCTGATTCTGTAAAATTGGATTTTAGCCATCAAGGTTGGCAAATGTTTGGAGAGAATGAGCTGGACCTGGTCAATAAATGGGCTTTTGAAGGTGAAAAGATCATTCATGGCAAACCATCTGGGATAGACAACACAGTAAGCACCTATGGTAAGTATACACCCTTTTTTCTGAATGAATACACCCTTGTTTCTGAATTCTTTATCCATCTTATCTTGCATCTCACTCTCAAAAGTTGCATAAAAAAACTAAAAAAAAAAGGAAAGAGGAAGATTTGTTGAGAAATAAGAAACTCTAATAGGTTTGAGGATTAATTTACTACGGTCTGAAACAATTGTTAGTCTCTTGTGTTTGTGCACACGTTCGCGTGTGTTTCCCTGGTGGTATAAGAATGACTCATGTCTAATTTCAAATATTATCTCCAACTACATTTCCTAAAGTGAGTTTTCAGGACGTTGTTCACTTTTGTAGTTGAACCATGTGATGTTAAGTCTCGTTTATGGAATAATTTCTGGTAATGCTTATATACTATTTGAACATAAGCAAATCAATAGATTGAATGTAACTTGGAAAAAAAACTTAATACATTTTTTTCCATGCAGAAATGGGCTTTTTTGAGTAACGTATTACCGGTGTTTTCTCATAGAATAAATTGTAGGGGATACATAAACTCATGTCCAACATCGTTTGATAAATTGGTAGACGCTTGAAAGTAGCTCCCATGCATATTAGGATATTATTGACACTGTATTTCTCTTTCACAACTGTTTTCTTCAGATTAAGTCGGCAGGCCTAGCTTGTTATTCTAAGCACGTAAGCCTGTTTATTATGTAAATAATACAAAGGAGCTTACTCTATTTTTTGTCTCAACAATACAAATCAATGAACACTTTTATGACCATTTAACTAACGACTTTAATTGTCAGGCAACATGATCAAATTTAGATCTGGTGAGCTGACATGCATCAAGACTAATATGCCTCTTAAAATGCTCATAACAAATACAAAAGTTGGGAGAAATACAAAAGCTTTGGTAGCTGGTGTCTCGGAAAGAACAATGAGGCATTCTAATGCTATGACTGCTGTATTTGATGCTGTGGACTCCATTAGCAATGAGTTGGCTGCAATCATCCAAACACCTGTTTCTGATGATCTTGCCATAACTGAGAAAGAGGAAAAACTAGGAGAGCTGATGGAAATGAATCAAGGACTGCTCCAGTGTATGGGGGTCAGCCATGCTTCTATTGAAAGCGTGCTTCGAACAACATTAAAATATAAACTTTATTCAAAACTAACTGGAGCTGGTGGTGGAGGCTGTGTTCTGACATTACTGCCAGCCTGTATCCTATATCTATTCTGCTTGTTTTTCCCTTGCCCTATGTCATATCCAGTGGCAGAAGCTTAAGTGCCAAAACCGAAACACGGGGTCAAAAAATCGTCCACGCTTACACACACACACACATATTATAATTTATAAAAGCCCATTTAGAAATTTTAACAAAAAGTGGGGTGGTTTCCTCCACCTGCCTCTCTTCAGCTTTGCCACTGGCTATGTTTTTATTCATTGTATCTCATGCTTAAGTACTCGTTTCATGATGTTTAGTTCTCTGAAGTTTTTCTTGACTGCATAACTCAGTATTGTCAGGATCAATTGTTGATAAAGTGATTGCAGAGTTAGAATCTGGTGGATTTCAATGTCTGATAGCAGGGATTGGTGGAGGGGGCATGGAAATTAGTTTTACCGGTTCTTCCTAACCTCAGTAGGCAGCAACTACACTGTAAGATTTGTATCATCATGTCGAATAAGTACGTGCAGATATGTGCTGTGTTTCCAGTAGGTCATGTTTTTCTTTTACCTATTGTTATTTTCATTGAAGTTAACTTCTATTTTGGACATGGGGAAATCATATCCCCCTTCACTCGAGAAAGCTGTGAAAGTCTTGCACGCATTTTCATACGTTAAATTTGAAATTAACCATGGTCTGGATGTCATATCTCTTCTCTTTTCGTCTGTGTAGCTGCATTTTAAGTATATGCTATGCAGATGAACTTTCGTCAGCGAACTGACTATTCCTATTATTATTGTGTGATATATGGTTAGTATCTTTCTCGCCTCTCTTGATAATGTTAACTATACTTCCTAAGCAACTAAAAAGATTTTAACCTTTTATGCACTTATACAACTATCTCCTGCCTACTCCATCTCTCGCCATTATAAGCAAAAAATTTTCCAAAATCCGCCAGTGTATAGGCAAAATTGACTACTTGCAATGTATTTCCAAAATCCTCCAGTGTAGCAGGTGGTTTAGGAGACAACTTTGTGTCGTAACTTTTGTGGAAAACTATGAATAAAATCCCTATAATCCTTCAGAATCATCCCATTGCCGAGGGCACACAATTGCATCTCCAATCTTCTCCTCATTTTTCCTTCTAGTACACAAACTCACAATTTTCATCTTTAGTTGAGCATAAAATTTGTTTCTCAGAGACCTATTCAAATAGGTTGTGTTTAGTTTGGATTGATGAGATGAACATGAATATTGTTTGATTACCAGTTTGGATTATTGTATATGAGATGAAATATGATTGACATCTGATGATTATTAAAATTTAAGTATGAAATGTAATAGTATTAACAAAGAATAATAGTTTATTTTAATTGGTTATACCAAGTAAGCAACCTGTGCATCGTGAAATTATCAATTCAATTCATCTATATGGCATGGTATATCCTTAACAAAGTTTCTAGTTTACAGATACAATCATATAAGCCATATATGTAGCAATTAGAATATGTACTTCCATTTTTAAAGATACCTGTAAATGAGTTGATGCGTAAAAATATCATTACAATATTAATGTTTCTCAAAATCACATCTAGGTACCATCATTGCATAAAACAAACTTATACAACACACACGTAAATAAATGGTACCAAAAGAAATTCGAGACAATCCCCACTAGTCTTCACTAGCTTCCAGCTGCATGGATTCTAGTGTACTTCCAACTTCGTTCGAACGTCTGTCACCTCACAACTGGCCTAGGCTATTCATCCATTTCTCAATCAACACGTATCCCCGCCCCTTCTCATTTTATACAATGGCCATTGCCCATTGCCCATTTGCCCCATCCCAATTACCAGTCAACCTAACAACCCACTCCAGTTCATTATATTGCAAACAAGCTTAGCTTTTGCTTACATCAATACATCTGATCTCTCACTATATAAGAGAAAACTCATGTCTAGATTCATTCCAAGTTCCAAAGTTTTGGCAACTAAAGCTTTCTCCTATCCCACCACTATCCCTCGTTATATCCCACGTCTACCAGCTAAAGTAATACAAAGTCGTCCTTGTGTGAGATCAATGGCATCGTCGACTGGGATCGGGCAGCCGCCGCAGAAGCAAGATTCTCAGCCAGGCAAGCAGTACTTGATGGACCCAATTCCCAAATCCATCGCCGATGATTATAAGTCATCCAACAAGCTTGTCGTACGTATATACACATGGGAGGGCGAAATTTCTTATAAATAAACAAAGAGGATATTTGTTATTTATACTTGCTCAAAATTTTTCTAAACGGGTATTGAAATACGCCGAGGACATTTTTCATTTGAAAGGCTAGATGACCCAAATAACCAACGGGCTGACTCGATGATGTGCAGGGGAAAATTGCGTTGGTTACCGGAGGCGATTCTGGCATCGGGCGAGCCGTGAGCCACCTGTTTGCCGTAGAGGGTGCCACCATTGCATTCACGTATGTGAAAGGTGAAGAAGAAAAAGACGCAGAAGACACACTCAACATACTGAAGGAAGCTAAGCACCCCGAGGCCAAAGACCCCATTGCCATACCCACGGACTTGGGTTACGACGAAAACTGCAAGAAAGTGGTGGAGGAAGTTGTGTCCAAATACGGGCAGATCGATATTCTTGTGAACAACGCAGCGGAGCAGCACAAAGCCAGTTCCGTAGAAGAGATTGATGAAGATAGGATTATAAGAGTGTTTAGGACTGATATCTTCTCCTACTTCTTCGTAACAAGGTACGTTCAGAATTTCGGATTTTGGTAAGATGTCAAGTTACAGTGAGGAGAATTGTGAGAGCATGAATCCATAATAACATATGGTGATCGTTTCCCATGTGTTGTTTTGCAGGCATAGCTTGAAGCATATGAAGAAAGGAAGCTCCATTATCAACACCTTATCGTTGACAGCTTACATCGGCAACCCGAAGTTACTGGATTACACAGCCGCGAAAGGAGCAACCATAGCATTCACTCGAGGGCTTGCAAATCAGTTACTGGAGAAGGGGATCCGAGTGAACGGCGTGTCACCAGGGCCTGTGTGGACACCTGTGAATGCAGCCGCTCTAAGTGAAGAGGAAAATGCTGAACTAGGAAAGTCTGAAGTGCCCATGAAAAGGGCCGGCCAGCCGTACGAGCTTGCGCCTTCGTATCTGTTCCTGGCCTCGAATTTGGACTCTTCCTACTACACAGGACAGGTCCTGCACCCTAATGGGGGCACAAGTGTTAATGGCTGAGCAGCTATTGACCATACATGTGTATAAATGAATAATGCTTAAACTTGTAATCGTGGGAGTTTTGGGAGTTTCTGTGATGTTTAGCATATGCAGCTGCAGGTGACCATGTGTATTCTCGCTCTGTCGTAATTTTGGTGTGCTTATGTTATAATCATGGCCATTCATCTTATATTCTCAACCTTTCTATTATAATCGAATTCTCCGATGACATTCTAAAACACCTACTGACTTAAAAAAAATTTACTCTTTCGATTAAATAGAGACACTTAAACTATTTGTAATTGTGTCTAAAGACATTTCTAAGGAGTTTTCCAGGCGAGAGTCGTTGGGAATACAGCTGAAATATTACAACAATATGAGCCAACTGAAACCAAGTAATTAGATAATGCCAAGATCCTGAAAAAAAGAGTCATTATGCAGCCCTTACCTAATCGCGGTACGAGTCATCTCTACGAGGAGTCCACCTATCATGTCGATGTAACTGACTAGACTGTGTATGGTGTCGTTCTTCCTTGCCAGCATAACTTGTTTCTATTGACGAGGTATCAGAACTAGACAACCTCTTCTTCTCCCGGCTAGAATGTCTAACTCGATTGTGTTTCTTGTTGATGCGTTCTTCTCTCAATGAATGCTGAGGACTAGATGACTTCTCGTGCTGATGAGATGGTGCCCTCCGTCTCCTGTGCTCCCGAGTGTCTTCCATTTCAATGCTGCCTTTCCTGTGCTTCTGAGTGTCTTCCATTTCAGTGCTGCCTCTTTTTCTTCGTGGTGGCGATGGATCCTAACCCAAAAATTCAAATAACAATCATATTTAGAAATTATAACATTGATTAACATCATGTAAACGAGTTTGGCATCAACCACGAGATGGAACTGATCAATTTGTAAAGTGTTTACTCGAGAATATTAGATATTTCTGAAATTTCTCAGAAAAAATCAAGTATGATACTTTATTGGCTTTAATCCTAACTGGAGTTCAAACTGGATCAGGTGAAACTATGAAACGCAGTCTTAGAAAGCTGGTGATACCGTTTAAAACTTCTTCATTCAATAGTCAGCATGCTTCATTATCCAATGGTACCCTTACCTGAAAGCGAGACATGTATCTTCCTTCAGGAGGAGGTGGTATTCCAAGTCTCTTTAAATCATCCCAAGGAATTTGTCTCCTAAGCATCGAACAAAACACATATGAGCTCAGAAAACATTACTATAAAGTATTTGTGTAGATGAATCTGAGGAGGTGTATACTACAGATATTTTTTGACAACGGATACAACTATAATATGAACATCATCCAAATAACACAAGAGTGGTGAGAATATCATGGACCAACTGAACCAACTAGAAAAGGAACCAAACAATGCAAAAGTCGAGGAAAAAAAAAGAGATTAAACAAAAAAATTGGGATCCATTTCAGACTTCATGTTCAAATAATATTATTTCCATATTTATCTCGTACAAAAATAACTTAAGACAGGCCAATTTATCAAACTGAATATGCATGTATGAGGTTATATAGAAACTGTTCTGGATCTTAAAACATTAAAAAGGGTATTTTTTCTTCTCAAGGAACATTACCAAGTTCATTTGAACATGTTCTCACAGAGTCCATTCATCCAACCCCAGTATGGAATTTGCTAAGAAACCCTTTTTAACAGAACTCGACAGCAAAAATTCCACTTGAAAAGAAAAACAAGTAAGCATTTATCAGCCATTCAAAATTATGATGGTGGCTATGGATCTGACATGTCTGCCACGTACGAAACAAAACTTTTTATCTTAGTTATGATATGGACCCTTACTCATCCTCCCTCATCTATGAAGAGATTGAAGGTGATTCCTATCTGCAACTGATAAAGACAGCTGTGGTTTCTATAAACAATTCTCCTACCATATTTCGACAAACAAAGAGGAAATAATATAGAGAACTAGAGTTCAAGTTCATGTTAAGAAACTAAATTCATACCAGGATAAAAGGATAGCATCATTAAGCATCTTACTAGTACAGTGATACACGATGAAAGATGCACTTACAGTGGAGCACGAAATGGTCTTTCTCGTCCCCCAAAACGAAGTTGTCCTGATTCTTTTTTGCCACCAAGACCACCACCTATCAAATATGATATAACTTTCAGACCTGGGTACAAAAACATTGTGAGAGGAAACTTTTGACTTACCTAATCTTCTTGGAATCCAACCAGGCATCAACTGCTGCCTATTGTAATCAACTATGATTTCAGAGTCGTCAATAAAAGTATGATGAGCATCCTGAAAGTTTGCAAAAGATAAAATCATCAGTAAAGACTCAAGTTAGAGTGATTAGAAAAAAATGGTTGCTTCAGATTTCAGTCACATGAGTATTTACAATGTATCACGTGAAACAACAAAAATCCACATTTGACACAACCCAGCAACACTATGGTTTTCAAAATCTGAAAGGATGCCATTACTGAGAAAAACATAAGGGTGCTCCATTCTTTCAAGTATTGGTCCACAATGTCCGAGGATGTGACAAAGAGTAACATGCCCATAAATTCATAAACTGGATAAGGAAAATTTGCCAGCTCTGGGAACCACATATCATTGGGAAGGATCAGAAGAGGTCTAAACTTTTTTTTTGAAAAAAACATGTCGGAATTTTGGGGGAAAACCTCGTAGAATCAATGAAAATAGCACAACAAAACACTGCTTAACTTTTTGGAATAGTGAATATAGAGTAAATGCATGGTTTGCGCAGATGTTCGTTCCTCGGTGGATAAGAACCACCAAGGTTTAATGGGTGATCTAACACAAATGCAAGGCCAAATGTCCAATACAGAATCTCAACAAATATTTTCTTCTCAGAATTAGATTTCCCGGAGCAAAAGACCATTATTGTTTGACATGTGTTTACTTTTCTCAATCTCTAATAAAGTATCTGAAGAATCCTTCGTTACTAATTTAAAACAATGTTTCTCAGACAAGCTCCATTTGTTTGGAATGTAAGACAAATGAAACTAAACGAATCTTGTTTCTTGTTTCTCCACCATATGAGGTTTAATCTATTCACCATTGGTATGGTGCTTTACTCATCTGTGGTCAAATTCCTAAATGTAAGTTATACATATTTTCCTATTTAGTAAAGTGCAGCTGTTTAACAGAGCTTTCTTCTTGACTAGGCATGCTTCACTTGTATGACAAACAAATTTAGAAACCAAGAAAATTTACAGGGAAAAATCATGGCCAATATTCATCACCTTGTATGCTTGACGCATCTCCTTCTCTGTCTCAAACTCCACAAACCCATAACCACGCGAGGCACCAGTCACTGAAAACAATATCAAGTTGTTTGATACTCTAAGAAAAACATTTTATACTTGAACCTCGTTATACAGCCCAATACAATCAGTAATCTTTTCACATCCTTTTGCTTCTCAAAAGCCAAGACCAGTACGATACAAAGTTAACAAGTAATTGATAGATATTATTGAAAACAAAGAATATACCAATATGCCTGACCAAGCGCAGGTTCTTGATCCTCCCGTAGGCTTTCATAGCCTGAAAATCAAAACAAAGATAACACCTAGCATGACATAACAACAGCCATTAAATTTCTTTCGAAAGAAAAACCTTTCGAAGAGTGTCTTCAGTGGTGAGATGGGAAAGACGACCAACGAAGAGCGTACAGTAAGGGTCTCCGATAATTTTAGGATCCCCAAATGGATCGTCTGCGTAAGGAAGCCACGAAAATCAGACTAAGGAGCAAAAATTCTTGAACTGAACAATGACCAATGCAAATGGTATTACAGAGGGCGGCATTGGAACAGAGGAGAGCTCTGTATACGGCGTTGTCGTGCGGTAGAATATCGGTTCCGTCGATGCTTCCGGCTTGTATTGGATGGTAGGAACCCGCGTAGAACACTGAATTTACGCTGCTCCCCATTTTCACACCAAAAAACGTTAACTCACTTCACTTCTGATTATATGGTTGATTAATATTAATATTAATATCAATAAAATGATTGGAAGGCCTCCAATTCCAAAGAGGTTTGAAAGCGAAATAGTTGTATTCTAATGGTTAGTGCTCGTCCTTAGCTTCATTTAATACCAAAATTTGAGGGAGATTTGTGATTTCTTGTTGGACCTCTCTTCTCTGTATGTAGCTTGTCGAGTTTTGTCACCTTGATTTGTAGCTGATTCCGGTTGATCTATTATATCTGGAATAAATTTAAAGCAAACCAAGCCCCAGCATAGCAGTTTCTACCCTTTCCTGAACTCTCCGAACGAGTTTTGGTTGGTTTTTGGTCACAATGAGGTCATACAAGATGAGAATGGGATAAACTATTAGACGAATGTAAGAATAAGGTTATATAAATATTTATCTCCAATGCTTGATATGAAATGAATCGATTTTGTCTTTCGATTATAAACGATCATAAAACGCATATATTTTAATAACTCGTAAGGGTATAAACGGTTAGATTTTATTCTATAAATATGAAGTTTTCTAAAACATTAATTCACCCCTCTATTACTCTTCTCCATCAAATTTTTCTTCACGAACTTTATTTTTCTAATTACAAAAGGAAGAAGAAGATGATGATTCATCCAATAATAATTTTTATAATTATTTTGATTATTATATCTGCTATCCTTGTATTTATCGATGAGTATTTGTCTCGCACTTTTTCGTTATTTTGAATCATACTTGTATTGCTAGTTTATCCATTATTTTTCATTGTCATACTAATGAATCTTGAATAATAAAATGTATTTTGTTATCAAGTACCACCATGTCGAATTTGGAAAAGCTCGAATTTGTTGCTCTTGACATTACTGGAAAGAATTATATGACATGGACCCTCGATGTTGAAATGCATCTTGAATCATTGGTTTTAAGTGAAACCATAAAAAATAATGCATCGACATCGCAAGAAAAGGCAAAAGCTATGATATTCTTACGACGACATCTTGATGAGGGGTTGAAATGTGAATACCTCACTGAAAAGAATCACATGGCTTTATGACAAGGATTAAAGGAACGATTTGAACACATAAGGGAAGTTATACTTTCGACTGTCCGTGATTAATGGAATCCATTAAGATTCCAAGACTTTAAGAAGGTCAGCGATTATAATTCGACAATGTACCGAATAGTATCCCAACTGAAATTTTGTGGACATAAGGTCACAGAATCGGAAATACTTGAAAAAATATTTTCCACTTTCTCGCATCGAATATAACTCTACACAGTAGAGCGTGCTTTGCGAGATATTATGAACTTATCGCATGTCTTCTTGTGACGGAAAAGAACAACGAGCTACTAATGAGAAATCATCAATCCCGACCTACTGGATCAACGGCATTTCCTGAAGTAAATGTCGTAATTCAGAATGAACGAAACCAAAATCAAATTCGTGTACAAGATTTTGGTTGTGGAAGAGGTCGGGGGTCGGGATCGTGGACGTGGATGTGGACATAGAAATAACTATGATCGTGGACGGAGCAATGGTTTTGAAAACAATAGAGGTAGTTACTTCAATAACCCCTCTAAAAGGGAAGTCCCGAACCACCCACAGAAGAGGCAGCATGAGAACACATGTATGAATGGAAATCACTCAAAAAGATTCGAAAGTTCCTGTTTTAGATGCGGCACTAAAGGACATTGACCTCGTATTTGTCGATGTGAGAACCCAAAAGAAACAAAAATAAAAATATATCACCATGCAAGCATTCAATCCTTTGTAACCTATATTTTTCAAATTTGTAAATTCTAGATTATTCATCATACGTTGAGACTCAATATTGTACCAAATACAACCTCAAATAAATTCAAAAATTGAAGGATCAATCATCAATATTGTAACATCCATATTCTAGATTATTCATCATACGTTGAGACTCAATATTGTACCAAATACAACCTCAAATAAATTCAAAAATTGAAGGATCAATCATCAATATTGTAACATCCATTTTGACCACATTATATCCCTCATTATTCATATTTTATGGCCATTATGACAATTAAAATGTGACCATTAAGGTTGGCATTTCACCTCCCCATCCTTCACCTATGAATACCATTGCTTTGCACAAGAGGAAACACACCAACACACTCATTTCCTTATGATATTTCGAGTGAGAGAGTTGCTAGTTTCGAGTACAAGTTCTACCAGTGTTGTCTAAGGTTTCGTGCAAGATCTTGTCCAAAGAACTCCAAGTTTCGTCCACATTTGTTCAATATTCCAAGGTAAGTGGGTTTTTGCTAGTATATTCATTTGAAATAAAATATATGATTCATGCCATGTCCTATTTTTTTGAATCATCGTTCGAGCATTCATTTCGTGTCAAGTTCATGTATGATCCATGCTCTGTTTCTAGCACTGTTATTACTGTCGTGATATGGATCTACAGAATTCCGCACTCTGAATCATATGATATGATTAAGGTCTCGCCCCCTTAGAGGAGTAAAAATTAGGTACTGATCAGTAAATCATAGAAACGAAGTATATATCAGTGCTACTTGTTCTCTGTTATCTGTTCATGATGCCTTTCAAATTCAATATATATATATATGTATGAAGTTGTTATGCTCGAATGATTTCCCTACTTGCTGAGTGTTTTTCCAAACACTCACCCTAGTTTCCCACCCAGATAAGAATGAAGAGCAGATTGAACAAGAGGAGCAATACATGTTTTGGGACTGGTGAAGACGTCTTAAATTTCTATTATTTCACTTCCGCAATCTGTTAATTAAAGTTGTAAAGACGATCATTTTTTATTATGTAATAGACTGGGTTTCGATCTATACTACGAGGCTTGATGTTTTATAATGTATGACTGTTAAACATCGCCGATGTCATGTGTCTCGATCTCGAGGCGTGACAGTCGAGATCTGGAGCATCTTTGTAAGCTCTATAAAGAATCATTAAAGGCAAAGAAAAAAGATCAATTTCACTGACCGCAATGACCGCTTGAGTGTTTCAACTCATTTTGATGCTGCATACTTGATTTCTCTGAAAATTATCAGTTCAATGGTGGGATGTAAATGTAATAATTTTCAAATATTTTTATGATGATATTTATTATATGTTTTCTGTTTGCTAAATTGCATCTATTAACTATGTTTTATTGTCTAATATGAAATATTATGAACAAAGTTATACAAGCAAATAATCCCATGAAAGTTTGTATACCTGATAGTGGTACAACACATACTATTTTCCGAGATAAAAGATATTTCTTGGAACTAAAACCAACAAAAAACAATGATAAGTACGATATCATATCATGTAGACTTGATTGAAGGATGTGGTAAAGCTCAGTTTTTGTTACCTAATGGTACAAAATTTTTTATAACTGATGCTCTGTTTTCACCACAGTCGAAAAGGAATTTGTTGAGTTTTAATAATATATATTTCCATTGGTATGATACTCAGTCAATGACTGAAGGAAATGAGAAATATATGTGTCTTACCACATATAAATCAGGAAAGAAATATGTAGTTGAAAAACTACCAATGCTCCATATTGGATTGCATTATATGCATATAAGACCAATCGAACCCGACATGGTAGTTCAAAATTCACCAATATTAACTACTTAGCATGATCGATTGAGACATCGTGGTTCAATAATGATGCGAATAATTATAGAAAATATACATAGTTATCCAATGAAAGACCAGAAGATCTTTCAAGATAATAAGTTTCAATGTAAAACATGTTCTCTTGGGAAACTTATTATAAGTTCATCATCAACCAAGATAAAAACTGAATCACCCATGTTTCTTGAATGTATTCAGGGTGATATTTGCCAATTCATCCACCATATGGACCATTTCGATACTTTATGGTATTGATAGATGTCTCTAGAAGATGGTCATATGTATGTTTATTATCAACTCGGGATGTGGCGTTTGCAAGATTACTTGCTCAAATAATAAAATTACGAGCTCAATTTACTGATTATACAATCAAGAATATTAGACTCGATAATGCTGGTGAATTTACTTCCAAAACTTTTAATGATTATTACATGTCGGTGAGAATTACTGTTGAGCATCATGTTGCTCATGTACATACACAAAATGGTTTAGCTGAATCACTGATTAAACGTCTACAACTGATTGCTAGACCAATGATTATGAAAACAAAACTCCGTATTTCTATATGGGGACATGCAATTTTACATGCTGCTGCATTAATTCGTATCAGACCAAGTGCGTGTAATAAATACTCGCCATTGCAGCTTGCATTTGGTAAAGAACCAGATATTTCTCATCTCAGAATTTTTGGATGCGTGATATATGTACCTATTGCACCGTCTCAACGAACGAACATGGGAACTCAAAGAAAGATTGAATTTATGTTGGTTACGATTTTCCATCAATAATTCGATATCTTGAACCTCAGACAGGCGACGTATTCACCGCATGTTTTGCTGATTGTCACTTTGATGATAATACCTTCTCAATGTTATGGGAGAAAAGAAACATAGCGAAAAAGAGATTACATGGTATGTACCATCATTATTATATCTGGATCCAAGAAATAAACAATATGATGAAGAAGTATAGCAAATCGTGTATTTATAACGAATAGCAAGTCAAATGTCAGATTCATTTGTAGACACAAAAGGAGTAACTAAATTGCATATACATGCTATAAATGCTCCTGCTCGAATCAATTCCGAAGAAACAAATTGATAACAAAGACGTTCATGATGTAATAACACGCCTGAAGCGTGGAAGACCAATCGGTTCCAAGGATAAAAATACTCGAAAAAGAAAATGCATAAAGAAATACGATGATCATAAAATCATGAATGATGTTCCAACAGAAACACGTAATGATGAACATGATGATGAAAATGTTCTGTTGAAACCACAAAATGATGAGAATCATGAAATCTCTATCAATTATATTAATACTGGACAAATATGGATCCGAAATGATGTGAAAGAAATTGATCATATATTTTCTTACAATGTGGCATTTGACATCATAATTTAGAATGAAGATCATGAACCAAAATCTTTTGGTGAATGTAAAAATCAACAGGACTGGATAGAATAGAAAGACGTCATCCAGGTGGAGTTAGATTAATTAAATAAACGTAACGTTTTTGGACCTATAGTCCTTACACCTAAAGGTGTAAAACCTGTAGGATACAAATGGGTTTTCATCCGAAAACAAAATGAGAAAAAAGGAAATAGTGAGATATAAAGCTCAGCTTGTTGCGCGGTTTTTCTCAAAGGCCTGGAATCGATTACGAAAAAACGTATTATCCAGTTATGGATACAATTAAGTTTCAGTATTTAATTAGTTTGGCGGTGTATAAAATTTTGAAATGCGTCTTATGGATGTTGTTACAGTTATGCAATTAAGTTTCAGTATTTAATTAATTTGACGGTATATGAAATTTTGAAATGCGTCTTATGGATGTTGTTACAGTTACTTATATGGATCGATTGATAGTGATATATATATATGAAAATCCCTGACAGATTTAAGATGTCTGAAGCACAAAGTTCGAAACCCAAAAAATGTTATTCTGTAAAATTACAAAGTGTTAGAGTAGATGCCCAACTAGCCAACTTGTGGCGTGTGGGTTTTATAGACTCTTGTACAAACGATATTTATATATGATATTCGCATTTTCTTATATGGCATTCTTTACTTTCATTATGTGTGTAATGATTTACAATTGCGTTGAGTAAAGACCTAGAATGCACTGAAGCGTATGTTAGATGTGATAGTGGGTATGACGGCTATCATGAAACACATCTAATGGTCGCTGTGTATTCTGAACAAGTTCCTAGTCGATTGGGTCTAAAAATGAGGATAAGGCCGCCCGAGTTAGAGACTAGTATCTGCGATGCGAAGTACCATGTTTCATTGGTAGGAAATATTGTGATGTTCTGAGCATGCAGATAGATAGTGACCTGGTGACCTATCGAACTACCCTC
>KV005646.1:47597-108787 GCA_001598015.1 Dorcoceras hygrometricum
GCCGTGAAGGATATTCTTATGTACTTGCGAAGGACTAAGAATATGTTCATGGTCTATGGGGGCGGTGAACTGAAACTGGAAGCTACACTGATTCTAGCTTCCAGTGTGACGTGGATGATTCGAAATCAACCTCTGGATTTGTATTCATGCTCAATGGTGGTGCTGTCTCTTGGAAGCGCTACCAGGCCAACCCCGGCCAATTGCATTGGAAGGCCGTGAAGGATATTCTTAAGTACTTACGAAGGACTAAGAATATGTTCATGGTCTATGGGGGCGGTGAACTGAAACTGGAAGGCTACACTGATTCTAGCTTCCAGTGTGACGTGGATGATTCGAAATCAACCTCTGGATTTGTATTCATGCTCAATGGTGGTGCTGTCTCTTGGAAGTGTTCCAAACAAGACATCATTGCGGATTCAACCACTGAGGCTGAGTACATTGCAGCATCAGCTGCTGCTAAGGAGGCCGTTTGGATAAGGAATTTCGTCCAAGAGTTGGGCGTCATTCCTAATGGAGTTGGTCCAGTCCCGGTGTACTGCGACAACACGGGTGCCGTTGCGCAAGCAAAGGAGCCTAGGTCTCACCAAAGATCCAAACACATACTGAGGAAATACCACATAATCCGGGATATTGTGGCTAGAGGTGACATAGCAGTTGAGAGAGTCGTCTCTGCGGACAACGTTGCTGATCCACTTACGAAGCCCTTGCCTAGACCGTTGTTTGAAAAACATCGCGAAACAATGGGACTACGTCTGATGAGTAGTTGGCTTTAGGGCAAGTGGGAGATTGTTAGAGTAGATGCCCAACTAGCCAACTTGTGGCGTGTGGGTTTTATAGACTCTTGTACAAACGATCTTTATATATCATATTCGCATTTTCTTATATGGCATTCTTTACTTTCATTATGTGTGTAATGATTTACAATTGCGTTGAGTAAAGACCTAGAATGCACTGAAGCGTATGTTAGATGTAATAGTGGGTATGACGGCTATCATGAAACACATCTAATAGTCACTGTGTATTCTGAACAGTTCCTAGTCGATTGGGCCGTCAAAACGAGGATAAGGCCGCCCGAGTTCGAGACTAGTATCTGCGATGCGAAGTACCATGTTTCATTGGTAGGGAACATTGTGATGTTCTGAGCATGCAGATAGATAGTGACCTGGTGATCTATCGAACTACCCTCGTTCGGACTTTCCAAGTGGTTACCATTTGTCGAGTGGATAAGTCTGAGGTCTTGGTTGTACTGATTAGTCCTCACGACTCGAAACGTCATTGAGACTCTACATGATAGGCGTCTCACTTTGACCCGTTTTCCGACTCACTTGAGGTCACCAGGCATCGGGATTGGGTGAGACCCCGATGCATGTATCCTCACGACTCGAAACGTCATTGAGACTCTACATGATAGGCGTCTCACTTTGACCCGTTTTCCGACTCACTTGAGGTCACCAGGCATCGGGATTGGGTGAGACCCCGATGCATGTAGGAGTCGATGCATCGTTGTCGAGGATTCACCGCTCGCAGACATGCGTGGATATCCTATGCTATCTGAGGGGATAAAGTGTATAAATCTCTGGCCAGAGTACTAGAAGTGTTTTAGGTAAATGTGTTTACCTAGTTACACTCGTGATGTCACTATTCGATCTTCAAGATGTATGCATAGCTATCGGATCTATAGCGACTCTCGATTTACCAATGGTCGTTGATCTGATCGGGATATATGGATTGAAAGGACCGTACCGTACGCTAACCACGACCGACTGGTTCTTGCAGGCATCAGTGATACCTAGGGGATCATGGGGCGATGTTGCTAGACGCTTTACCATGATCCGATGGGCAGGTCCGGAATTGTGATTCCGGAGCCACAATGGTTGTGGGCCCACGGCTAGCTGTATCCCTGAACCCTTGAGGGTCACACAAGTACCAGATTCGAGATTCCCGTACGGATACTCAGCTCAATGTGTTGAGCATGAGAAGAGGATTTGGGGAGTGCGACTTCCTAAAAGTTAACAGGGGTCAAACCGGGATTTGACGCTGTTGAGGGGCAAAACGGTCATTTTGCAATTTAGGGTTAGATGATCTGAAAAATTGTTTTTCACATCATAACATTCAGTTTTGGAAACTGAGTCGATCGGTCCCCCCCCCCCCCGCCTCCACGCGCCGCCGCCGTCTTCACCGGAAAAATTGTTTCCGGCCAATTCGACGAGGAGAATCCGTTCGTGCTGATCACGTCAGGGATTCTAGTGCAGCCTGACGAAGGAGTCTTGGATCTGGTCGTGGCCGGATTGGCGTAAACTACCGCAATCTACCGAGAAGAGCCGAATTATTGTAATTCCGGTTGGAGCCAGGCACAAGTGCCAGCGAGGTAACCCGCTTAAAACGCCCTATGTATGACAATTATGAATTGTTGTTTTTCGTATTGATCGCCTCCCGGTTTACATTTGATTGTTCTTCCGCTGCCTCGCCGGGGGCGGATCCGGATCCCCAACACAAAGATCATTATATGGGTTAAAACAATCCGATAGGATGTGGTATAATCGATTGAGTGACACTTGATTAAAAAGGGATATGTAAATCCAATATGCCCTTGTGTTTTCATTAAGAAAATAACATTTGGATGCGTAATTATTGTTGTATATGTTGATGATTTAAATTGGTACGAATAAGGAAATTCAAGATGTTGTGATGTATTTAAAGTAAAAATTTGAAATGAAAGACCTTGGAAAAACCAAGTATTGTCATGGTTTACAAATTGAGCATAAAGACGGTGGAATATTTGTTCACCAGTCAAATTATACAGAAAATATCCTTAAACATTTTAATATGGATAAAGCAAACCCTTTAAGTACTCCAATGGTTGTTAGATCATTGAATATTGAAAAGGATCTGTTCCGTCCATGTGAAGAAAATGAAGTTATTCTTGGTCCAAAAGTACCATATCTAAGTGCTATTGGTGGTCTTATGTATCTTGCAAATTCTACTAGACCTGATATATCCTTTGCAGTAAATTTATTGACAAAATTTAGCTCATGTCCAACAAAGAGACACTGGAACGGAATTAAGCAGATATTCTGTTATCTATGAGGAACTACAGATTTGAGACTTATATTCAAAAGATACCAATAGAAGTATTGTTGGTTTTGCTGATGCTGGATACCTATCTGATCCACATAAGACACGATCTCAAACTGGATATGTATTTACTCGTGGAACCACTGCAATTTCTTGGCGTTCACAGAAACAAACTCTCGTAGCAACTTCATCAAATCACGCCGAGATTATTGCACTACATGAGGCAAGCCGTGAATGTGTATGACTAAAATCCATAACAGAACATATACAAGTCATCAGTGGTTTACCATTTGACAAGAAGCATCTGACACTGTACAAAGATAATGCTGCATGTGTTGCTCAAATGAAAGAAGCGTACATCAAAAGCGACAGAACTAAGCATACCCCCCTAACTTCTTCGAATTCACCCAAGAACTTGTGAAGAATAACGATATTGATATTCGTTACATTCAATCAAGTGAAAATTCGTGAGATCTTTTCACGAAGTCACTTCCTACGACATTGTTCAGAAAACATATATACAGTATTGTGATGCGCCACCTACAAAATATGTGAAGATTCAGTTGTGTAAACATTTGGGGAAATTTATATGAATGTACTCTTTTTTCCTTATTATGGTTTTTATCCCACTGAGTTTTTCCTAATAAGGGTTTTTAACGAGCCAGTATAAAAAATGTAATAAAGACATCCAAATTGGGAGTATTATGAAATAGTAAAATTTGGATTGTCTACATATTTATGAAATAGTCAAATATGAATGTATAAATATTAAATGAAGTGATTATATTTTTTTATTATTTTAATTTTTCATTTGCTTATAAATAGACTTGTAATTTTCATTGTAAATATACAAAAAAATTTATACAATTTATCTCCCACTTTAATTCTCTCTAAATTAAGGAAATTATAAAGAAATAATAATTTGCTATTAACATAAAATGAAAAGTTCATTTGAGCAATTAAGGAACAATTAAGGAGATATTCAAAAATATTATCAAGATAATTATTCAATTTAATTTGTTAATATTTCTTTTAATTTATATTATATTTAAATTTTGGGTGCAAATTTTTTTTTTTTAAAAATTTACTCGATATAGAAAGTTTAATAGTGAACTTATTATCTTCATTTATTTATAACCATTTAAATGGAATAATTATGACTGTTATATATATTCTAACATCACGAAATGGATCGGCCAGCAAAAAGTTTAATGTAATTGATTGATGGCTTTCTGGACATCTAGAAATAAATATACGGTAGGCTACAGTATAAGCTCAGGCGCGTTAAACCCAATCGCGTGCAGTTTTATCTAACGACCAGAGAGAACAGTGGCAGAGCGTTCTCCGTGTCCTCGTCCTTTCTTTTAATGGCGGAGGACTTCGCCTTCGGAGAATTCGCTTTCGCCTCCTTCCACCCTCTCGTCGCGCTGGATTCTGGATCCAATGGTCTGAATCTAGTCGCCGACGATGATGAGTGGAGCGATTTCGTCAAATCTCCGCAGCAATCTCAATTCGCCGATCCTCCTATCAATTCGTCTACCGGGAAAGAAATTTCTCCATTGGCACCGACGTCTCGGTGGGTGAAGCCGAGTGGTGCCTTGCCCCTTTCGTTTTTCGGGGGTGCTGAGGAGGAAGAAGAGCAAGAGGGTAAGGATGCTGCGGGCTTCGATATAGGGAGAAGCAATGTTAATACCGCGACTTTCAATTCCGTTCCTACTGAGAATAATTCTTCGAACTCTAAGAATCTTAGTGCTGGTAATTTGTTCAGCTACACTTCGCAGATCAACGGGGGCAATGGGCCTGGTTCCAAGTCTACGGTCAGGTTCGATTTGATTAACAAAGATTCGATTTTGGTCGAGAATGGCTTTCATTCCAAGTCGGATCTGAATGTGCCGAGTTCAGACACTACTGGCTCGAATCCCATTGATGGTATGGTAGGCAGAAGTGATCATAGTCACCTCACAAAAAATGGTAATAACGAGTTCAGTTTTGAGGCAAATGGGTTTGATCCGGACCATAAATATGACCTTTTTGGTAATTGGAGTCTGGATTTGAAAGCATCCAGCTCTAACTCAAATTCAGCAAATCCAAACGTCAAAAAATCCGACACCAATTTGGATATGAATGATCATACTCGAAGTTTGACGGCTCACGCACTTTCTCCTCCGGAGGATGATGATGGTGATGATGGATGGGAATTTCAAGATGCATATTCAGAACCCAAGACTATTGATTTGAGTAATAAGGTAATGAATGATTCAATGTTGTATAAACCAAAGTTCAGTTCTGAGATAGTAATTGTTCATTTCCCTTGGCATTAATATTGTGATTACATGGTTTTAAATTTATCGATATTTTAAATGCGTCGGGAGGCAAATATCTTCACTTTTTTTTGTGATACAAATGATTTTATGTACAATAGAATCGCTTGATTGAAAATCATTACTTGCTCCGGCTATCAATATCATTACGCATATTGAAGTGAACTCTAATAAGATACAGTCTTCGTCATTTAGTTAAATAAACGTGATTTGCTTTCTTCCAAGGTTGACTTCACTCAACATGATGGTTATGCAATGAATACATTCTCACCTGGAAGTTTGAGTGGCTCAAATGAAATACACAATTTATTTGAGCCTATAGAGGAACCTGTAGACCTATTTGCAGCGTCACCCAGATTTGTAGACATTTTTGCTGCCTCAACTGCTGCTTCTCATGGATACCAGGATGTAGAGTTAATCAGCACCCAACCAAGCAAGGGGAGCAATTATGATTCAAACATCAGAGAAAATGATGCAGAAGGTATATTGAATCCTAGACCAGATGTTGAAAGTTCTGATTTTGATGAAGATTTTGGAGAGTTTACTGCTGCCTCTGCAGAAACTAAGACAGAGCAGGTGGTCACTTGTTTGTCCCTTTATTTTTGCCTGACTCTTGTATTACGTATAATGTTTGTAAAGTTTTAGTTTACTCCACAAACCATCTAACGAACTGCTCTTTTTTTCTCTGCGATGACATATCAAGACCTGATAAAAAAATCCAGTTGAGGTATTTAAATGTTCTAAGTAGTAAACTTGAGTTGTGAATGAAAGCAACTGTGAAAATTGAGTGTTGCAACCGTCTCATTGATGATGGATGGGTTTTCAGGATTCACATTCGTAGTCCAGGACTAAGTTTTGAGACAAAGGCTTTTGTGTTAATATTGATTTTACTCTTCTCCTGCAATCTCGTTGCTGTCATCGACAATTACCTTTTCATCCAATCATACTGTTTCGTCTTTCATAGTTTAAAGATGCTTGGTGTGTATTTTCAACTTTTAATGCCATGCCATTAAAAAATTTATTTGATCATTTGAATGAATGCAAGCTATTCTTTAGGCTTTCTCCACCTTTAATTTTGAAGAAAGATAGTGTCATCTACCAGTAGAGGCGATTTCATCTCATACTTACATTTAGCCTCAAAAAAGGAAATTGAATTTTTCTTTCTTCTTGTTTTTCTTATGCTGATCGTGATAATTCACTTTCTAGAGGAAGGATACAGACGTAAATCTTCACAGAAGCGCACTCCCGATGTCTATTTTTGGCAATGAAGAGCCAGAAAGCAATGGTTCTTTAGATGCTCAAGATTCTTTTGTGCGCCAGTTTAATTCTGAGAGTGATAATCATACTCCTAAATCAGTTATTTCTATCAACGATTTGATATCAAGTTTATACAGCCAAATGGAGAAGCCTTCTTCTTTAAACACTACCCAAGAACCAATCGCAGTTGAGTTGAACCTCTCCAGTTCAATGACCAGCTCCAACCTAGGAAGCGATGGTGATCATCTTGATGATGCTTCTTGGGATTTTAAGGATGCGATCTCACAAAGGAGTGGGGACATCGAGACATCTGTTTATAGCTTTGGGGATGCACATCTACAAACTTCTCCCAAGATGAAGCTGAACAATCATTTGGATTTTTATTCTAAATTAAAAGAAGTCTTATGCTTCGTTTCTAAAAACCATATCGAACACTTAAAGGTATGCGCGAGTGCCAACAAACTTTGTCGATCCTTTTGTCACTGTTAGTGAGTTCTCATAGTCTGTTTTAGGTTAACTTTCCCGATGTTCTTGATGCAACTATCAGTTCATATTTCTGCATCCTATTGTAGTAATGCTAATTTTCTGTAATCTCTTTGTTACTAGCAATCGCAAGGTAATGACGCTCTTTTGGGTGAAGATGCAATCACAGCAGATCATACCAGTGAGTTCCAGGTAATCATCTGAGTGCTTGCTGAGCTCTTAGCAGAGACTTCCATTGCCAATTGCCATTATGAATTTCATGTTTGTTCTCACATTTGCAGTCAGAAAGATTTTTTATTCCTATATATCTACTTTGAGAATTGCAACCATGCGACTGATTAATACTTTTGTTCTCATTGATGGTAGTTTTCAAACTCTCCTGAAGTTTGGTTATTGTTTATATATCTCCTTTTGTCGAAATACATTTTTATTAGACTCTTGAAATTATCTTTGATTGAATTTCCTTGATTAACTCTTCTTCTAGATACGATGGTGCAAAGTCAGCTTGATAGTGTGTTTCTGGTAATGCAGTAACAATGAGTTACTGTGAGATTAAACTAATCAGCCTTTTCAGTTTTAGTTCCTGGGTTTGTAGTTTAATGAATTCGAGAAGAGATTTTTTTATGAAAAGAAGAGAATTTGGTGTTTTAAAGTGGTTGATAATCCGTCAATGGTATGTGAAAATTTTTTACATGAAATGTTGATGCTTTATTTTTTTATAATCAGTGGTGTTATGCAGTAATTTCACCTGAACATTAGAAACTAAATATAATTGGATCAAACTTCACCATTCTAACTCTAATTGTGTTGAACGTTGTGTAGATGGTCTGCAAGGAACTTGAACAAACGGATGACCTCTCTCATAAGCAGGATCAAGCCTCAAACAATAGTTATCTCACCGAGTTCATCGAAATTTTGCTCGAGCCACAGTTTCAAATATTGGAGTCAGAGTATCATTTATCAGAAAAATTACAACTGGTATGTAGGTAATTCAAAACTTCATACACATATTTTTTTATGTAGTATTGAAAAGCTGATATAATAATTTTTGTTCTATATAAAATAAAACAAGAAGCGCTGATAAAATCAGAATAACGGAGATATATTCCAGAATCTGACTATTAAGTTTAGCCTCTCATGAAAAATATGTTTGGTTGAAGTATCCTTTTATAATTTGATGGCGTCATAGCTTGGTTCAGTTTTTTATTTTGCTTTTTTTCACTTCATTTATAGTTGAGAGATTTTTATCTCTATTACGGTTAAGAATTGACTGATTGACTGTTCAATTTATCAATATTTATATATTCTTTCTTGCAAATGGAAAAATAGCAATTTCATTGCTTATGAAATACTTTTCTGGGCATAGGTGGAGAAGGATTTGAAATCAGCGATGGAACTCATTAGACATACAAACTCCATGCTTAAGATTTTGACATTAGGGACATCAGAGGAAAAAACCACATATATTTCCATATGGTTTGACATAATCTCTGTTTGTGCTCAAGAATTAAAAGAAGGTGCCTCAATTTGGACTAAAGCAGCAGAGAAGCATGTTCAGAGTCAATTACTAGCTGAAACCCAAGGTTTCGAACCTCTTATCTTTTAATCTTGTTCATAGAAGAAAGATAATGAATGTCACTGATATTGTTTGTATAAATCCTAACTAAAACTATTGCAATGCAATTATTACAGGAAGAAATTTTGTTTTAGAACTTGGAGAGATCTATAGGGTAATAGTCATTCTTGGAGGTTCGGCCAAACTTTTTAAGCCATGGACTATATCATGTTCCATAGATATGTCTGGCATATACATTCTTCTAGAGGAATGCCATATTCTGTGGTCAACTTCAGGACTTGAAGAAGCCCTTTCTAGTGTACAAGTGTCTACTGCTTCGGATGATGCATTGTTATTGAAGTCCATTAATGACATCCATGGTCTTGATGCAACGGCACTTCAAAATAACGCTTTCATGGAGAAAGATTCATCATGTGGACTATCAATGCTAACGTCAAGAGTGGCACCAGGTAGACATTTTTTAATGACAAAGCTCAAGTCCTTCTCTTTATGAGAACTTGTTACATATGTGCAGAAAATGACTCTCTTTCATTAACAAATACAGATGACAGTTTGTCTCGTGATTTTTTATTTTCTTTATGTGCTTTGCTTTCTTCAAAGAAAACATTGAAGCATCTTCAAGACCCCAAATTTTGATAAGTGGAAGATCTAATTTAACAGAATGACAACTTTCAAAATTTTTAACAGAACCTACTCAGATTACGCGTGCGGATTGAATTGATGTCAAAAGGGCCTTTAGAACAAAGAAGTAGAAAATAAAAATAGATTTGATGGCCAGTGTTTCTGTTTTCACCTCAACCAAAGTGTAGACAGTCACATTTGGATGACCTATCACTAATTTTGTGGATATCTTTCTATGCTGTTGAATGTGTAATTTTTAAATTCCTTCTGTGTATCTAAACCAGGATTGAAGATTATAAAGTGGGGAGAGGAGAGCTACTTTGTCACAATTGCGAATTTGTGGGCAAATTTGATAAGCTTTACTCCTCCAAAGTTGCCACGGTTACGCTTTGTGTCATAAGCAGTAAGCAGTATTTGAAACACCAATGACCCATATCTACGATGTGCTGCTAAATCACCGAATCTTGCAAGCCATACGGCAAGCTGCAGTTTAACACCCCTCTGGCCTGTCGTTGGTAAATCACAACAATAATGGGGATAATCTTTTCGGGGGCTTCCAGTGATTGTTTCCCGGAGATCATACAGTCGAATCGAAATTGAGGTGATTAGAAATTTTTTACTTTCTTTGTGTTTTATTAGCAATTAGGGATTCTTAGTGAGGCTTCCTTCCTCTCCTATACTATGTATAGTAATCGTGGTTGTACTGTTTTTCGTACAAGTAGCCTGTGGGCAAATTCACTACCATATTTTTTACCATTCGTGCCTATTTTTGCTACCATGAAATTGGAACGGAATCGTGAATCAATTTATCGGTGATTTCTATTAATCGAAGGGAGTACACATACTTATTTTGTTTTGTTTACTTATATTCCTGCCTTATGTTCCTTTTGTCAGATCTCCCCTCTCTCAATTTTATTGAAGGTAAGCTATACCTAGCGCTTAAAAAATTCTCGATCGATATATGATATTACAGCTCAGGATTCACATATATATATATTTTTACAGAAGAGTCACAGTTTCAGATAAAGGCCTGACCGGCCCCTGCTTCTCAAGTTTCTGATTGTCTAAAACTGGTGAGCGTCTAAATCCGTACTAGCTCATATTCTCTGTATTTGTCTGCAATCAGAACTGTTTTTTCAACTGAGAATACCTTTTCTTAAGTGATCAGAATTGGTAGAATGACTTCTTTATGAAGTGTATATTTGTTGATGCAATATCTTGCTGATATTTGTTTTCATTATTCTTCTAATGGTCAGTATTATTTTAGTTTAAATTTGTGCATATTAGCATATATATTATGTAAAACATACAAAAGCAGCTAATTGATTATCGAAACCGATTGATGCCTCGGAGTTTGATTAAACATGTGCTACAAAATTACGGAGAGGTAAACTTTTGCAGTTTGCAATGAAGAAACACCTTTAGGTGTTTGCTGCTTAGTTTCTGTTTCTCTTCTAAGTTTGTGAAAAGTAAAGTTGTGCATCCGACCTACAATCACACATGCCTTTTTTTTTTTTATGTATTTTCGATTCCATGTGAGAATGTGTAAGATTTGTTAAGTGTTTGCAGGACTTTCTACTAGGTGCTTCTCAGGTTCTTACAATTTCCAAGCATTTAATTGATGTGAAGCTTGAAAACATTTCCTAAAAAAGTCTTGTTAACACTACCTTAATCCCTTATTAACAAGTGGAACACTTGTATAACTTTGTTGCCACATACTAGTTGTGCTGCCACTTAATGGTCATGTATTCACGTAACCAATTCCAACAAGTTTCAATGTGGGTGCTGCGACAATGGAGATCCTTCTGCTGGGTAACCATGAGAAGTTTGTTTTCTTTGGCATGATTTTAAAGAATAATTAAGGAATTAAATTTTTGGAGCCATAATTTAATAATCTTTTTGTCCTCTTGTGCAATGGTAAGACGGACAGATCTATTTCTGTGGCGGATAAACCCGATCCATACTCGGAATAAAAAATAATATTTTTTATATTAAAAACAATATTTTTTATATTAAAACTAATATTTTTCTCATAAATCAGCATATATTATTCAATATTTTCTTATAACATTACTAAAACATATAATACTTTTCTCAGTCAAAATTAATTAATACATTTTTATTGTGCAATATATATTTTTGAATTAAAAAATCAGTATACATAGCACAATAATTTCATACTAATAAACTGGAAAATGATAGGTTTGTAGTGAAAAATGATGTTTCAGATATTAAAAAATAATGTTCTCATGTGAGGGTTTCTCTCGAATATTCATCGCGCGTAGTATAGTCCATATTTTGATGTTCAAGGAATGGGGTTTGATTAACTTCATTTTCATTTGATACCCTCATTTATGTATTATTCTTGTTATTATTATTTATTTATTATGGCTATAATATGTACATTTTGCAAGCAATCACAACTTTTCAATCAACTGACGTGGATGGACTTGGGTAGACACTGATTCGAAACTGGAGTTGGCGATATTTTCCAGTATAATTTGTCCTTGCATATTAGATAATAAATATATGTAACTACGTCGAATATATGATCCAATGATAATGTTAACTAAATGAACAGGATTAAAAAATATTGAAATAGAAATATGAAAAGGGTGAAAAAACTATTTTCCAGAAATTTAATATGACCAAAATTTTGGTCATATTTCACCCGAAAAAATTTAACAAAGCGCAAAACCACCGTGCCTCAAAGGCACAAGAAGGGAAAACAAATATCATTCAAAAATATGTACGAATGAGAAATGCTTTGGTGATTCTTTCGATGTTCATCAACATACCATGAATTAAAGTCTCAAATGGGAAGTTTGATGCAATAAAAGAGGTCAAGACAAGAAAAAAAAAGAAAACAAAATCTACATCCTGAACCAAAGACATACTATATTAAATTCAATGCACATATTAGGCCCCTCCAGATTCAAATGTCTGTACCGAAAAAATACGGATCTTACAATTATAAGACAGGAATCACAAAAATGAATGAATACAAGTGGTTTTACTTGTTGAAACTATATATTTTATCCAAAGAAGACCATGATCACTGTCAGTACCTCGTTGACACCACTGGCTACAAATTCTGTCGTTATATGGTGACATTGAACAAGTAGAACTTAAGGACCAGAGCAAGAGCTAGCTGCAACAAGAATATAGCAGCCACGATCAAAACCCAGCTTTCACCTGCAGACTTGATGTGGTTTCGGAGGTTAATAGCAACAAATGTGGCAGACATGAACCCTGCCACACCAGCAACAACCCATCTGAAGATTTCATATGGAACAACGGACAAACACTGCATTCAACAAATTAGAAGAATTGGAACATGCCAGATCAAGAAAAAAAAAAGGTTGACTCATCACATTAGCATGGGAAACTAGATTAATCTCATCACAACATTTCGACTTTTAAGAAAACTCAAAACTCAGGGCTTTTGATGGAGTTAAAAAAAGGTTTTCCAACAGACAACCGAATTTTTTACAGATCAAGAATTCTTTTAAAACGTCACGAGAAGTATTTCAGGCAATCCAGCTAAAGGACTTTTGGGGACCTTGTGAACCATTTAAACAGATGGTTTATCGACATCCAATCATGAAACAAGAATTGAAATGGCCAGACAGAAAATTACCAATTATGTACTTTAAAGCTAAAAGAACTATACATAGTTTGAAGAACTCAAAAAATTTTCTACTCCAGAACAGCAAGACTGATTGCATGGAGGTAAGGCATAATGTCATACATTGAGAGAGCACAGCAGTATCTAAACCTCGAGGGAAAATGTAATTTTAAGTTTACCAAAGCGGGAATGAAGACAAATAGAGAGTAGCCATAGAGACAAAGCAGCTGGGCAAAACCAGATGGCGCTGAGAAGTATTTGAGGACTACATACAAGAGTAGAGGCACTATAATAACATAGCCGTAGAACAAACCCGCAGACCATGTAACCAGATTAATATCATAATCCCATTCCTTATTTTGCAGTTTGTGGGTTAGATAGGTAACAAATGTGCCAATGGAAGCCGCCACAAATATTAAGGTAGTGCAGATCCAGAAAGGTCCATACCTGAAGACATGACAGTTTCATAATGACAGCTTTGTTTGAAAGAAAACAAATGGCCAAACAATATAACATGTTTTATACACTGCTTGTTAAATAAATTTATTGATAAAATTGGAATTAGGGTGTGAGAAAATAAAAAGAACAATACAGCTGATATGACCCCAAAATCTAATTACTAGATGGCCAAGTAGCTAATCAACATATCCAAAGTAATGAAGTCAGTCCCATAGATGACAGGACCGTCGGACCCAAAAAAAATGATATCTATTCATCTTGTTTCATATTCAATAAGAGTCGATATATATGAAACACAACTGTGAACCTGAACTAAGAAACTAATATGGGTGACCGTAAAGTACTTATCAGTTGCATCAAAATCCATCTTATTCTAACTAGGATAGAGAATTTCTTCTTCAGAGCCTTTTCTCAACCAACAATAAATGGCACTTCCCAAGTTTGATCACCCATTCAAGCCTTATCATAGAATAGTTGAGGAATACCGGCTTATATGAATAGATAAAGATGTCAAAAAGTAAAAATTGAAAACAATTCCTAACACAGTGAATGAAAATAGGTTAGGTTTGCATCAATAACAATTTTACAGTCCATGTCATTCTTTTACGCACAAACTAATTATATCTGCTTGGTGTCAAAAATATGCTCAATTTCAGTACAGTCAAACAAAATTGGACACTTAAGTTGTTAAATACACACTCATTTCACCTACGCCCTCAGTAGCCTCACATGAGATGGAAAGAAAGCCAAATTAATGTGTCCAACCAAGGGCATTTACGCCACCAAACTTTTCTACGCTCACAATATTTTCATAGTTGTAAGGGGAATATGAACGAATTTTCCATCCCACTCATCATATGACCAAAACACAATCAAAACGGTAAAAGGTAGAAACAAAGACAGAAGTGCACTAGCTTTCGGGTGTTAACAAGAGCTGTATATATATATGTAGCATTCTAAAATAATTAAATTCATTTGCATGGGTGAAATAGGATTTAAATTTCTACTGAAGGTACTCGAAGAGGAAACATACAGGAGCAAAATCAGTACCATCGCAACCTAAAGCACAACTAACAAACGAAGAAATGCACATATAGCAGAATCTATATATTTTAATCACATTCACCAAGTTGAAATATTAAATTGTATACTTAATATTTCGTTTATTGATAAAAAAAACCATGATAAATAGCACTCATGCCTAAGAGCAGCAATGAGACTTCTCTTTGAGAACATCAAATAAAGGATGTGTTTACATAGGCCTCCTAGAAAATACCTTATTCGCTCCTGCAAGAACAGGGATGTCATCCTCTCTTTCATTTTTCTACCATGTTTTCATGTTTACAAGGAAACTTGATAATAGAGGATCGGAAATGCAAAGATATGCTGATGTCCCTACCCAAAGTCACAATGGAGTTTGAGATTTCGTTCTTTATCACAAGTGCGTTTATTCAGGTAAGCAGGTTACCCTTGTTTCCACATAAACTGAATGTACTACTAAGCATAACAAAAGTTAAAGTTACTTGGAGGTTACACAGTCATTCATATACAATAACAGCGCTGCCACCTGAGTGCAGATTTGACTCAAGCTAACAATTGTGTCTTGGGTGATACACTATAGTGGCACTCAATCATGCAACTGATAACCCCTGACGTAGAACTGAATACGAGATTAAGTGATTTTAATTATATATGCATTGGATATAAGTTTGATAATAATTTTGTAACTCTAGGATCGAAAACTTTTGCAAGTATTCAAGCCCAAATGAAATGTGTACAATCTTGTAAAGCAATAAATACTTAAAATTCTAGGCATTAAGAAATAGTAGTTAAACTTACAAATCTGGTTGGTTGGCAGTTTTCTCGTTGAAGCTTCCATTAAAAGGAAACAGAGAATATTTCATCCTTTCTAAAACATCAGATGTGTCAACATCAAAGTAAGGTCTATATGCAGCAATTGTGAAAGATTGAAACCAAGAAGTTTGCTGGGGCTCCACGGAACCAGATGCAGATTTACTAAATGTATCTGGATAAACAATGGGAATTAAAATTTGATATTCAAACACTAATGATATCGCCATCAAATCAAGACAAGAAACATAAAAAGAAACAGGGCCAAGCCAATATGAAAAAAAATGACCAAGCGCTTCGAGGAATATTAAGATAAACACTGTTCACAGTTAAAAAAAAAAGAAAACTATAAAACTCAATATGTGTGGCCCAGCAAAATATGACCTGATTAAAAATACCCAAAACTCAATCCAATCAGAAAACCTGACTACAATTAACCATGCAAACCATCTAAGTGCCACGATATGTGTGGCCCGCGAATCCGACCCTATTAAAAGTACAAGAATCCAATCCAATCAGCAAACTTTACTAAGATTTATCCTACCAACGATGATTCAGATGATTAGTAGTGAGATAATTCACATCCTGAGCCGTTTCTGTTACAAACCAACAGAATATAACCACACCCTCATAACTGAAACCCATTGCATAGACCGAGAGATTACACAAAACTAGAAGCATTGCCTTTCCAATCGTCACTGCCAATTTGCAAGCGACCCTCCAATATGCTATTCATGCAATGAACTGGTCAATCACATCTAGTATAGCTCTTTATGACCAGGAGGGTTATATAACCCTCGTACTCTTCAATGCACGGGAAAAAACTTCACAATAGTCACGTATCAGATCAATAGACCTACCTTGCCAAAACAAAAGATAATTGAATAAGAAATATACCGTCCGCGTCACGAGGGGGACGTGAGGCACCAGATATCTTTCCCTGAGGAACTACGGGCGGAAATGTCTGGAGATTCGACTCTGGACGCAATATCATCGAAAAAACATGTATTAGCTGCAAATTGAATCGAATCCGGTGGTGACAGTAATCATACGAGCTAAATGTTCATAAATGACAAAATTTATACCAATAACAGCTGGATCGGCAACTGCCTGCAAATAACACCTCCTCCGAAATCAATTAATCAATTAATAACACAAAATAACAGTAAATCAGGCAAAAAAAACATGATATTTGAAGTAACAGAAGTAACTACCGACCGGAACAGATCCATTTTGATTGTGAATGGAAGTGTAGTTGCCGGACATCATCTTCTTCACTTCGGAGTTCGATCCACGAACAACACCTCAGTGCGAAATTGCGAGCTTGACGATATGCTGGGTTTTTCAACGAGAGATATTTTCGTAAATAGCAAATTGACACATTAATTTAAATCCATGGTTCAACTGGTAAATACATGTTACATTAAGGTTATTTTGTATGAATTTAATTAAAATACATATTTTTTTTCTTGATATAACTTTTATCTCATATTTAAATTCATGTAGAGATTCTTTTTAATATTTAATTATTTTCAATCACGAAATTTCGAATTTTATAGTTATTTATAAAACTAACAAATTTTCAAAAAATCCTAAACAAAAATTTATTAATAAATTATATATATAATATTAAATATTAGTATATTAAAATCATGTTTCAAAATATTCAAAACAGATCCTCCATTTCCATATACAACTCAGACGGAGCTTGTATTGGCTTATGCCGAATTACACAATTTTTTTCGTAAAGAACGTCACACTAATGAATTTCCTATTGAAGTAGGTAGTGAAGTCCCACCACCATCATTAGAACAAGTTTACGAAGATAGCAACCTTGATCAAGTATTTTTGATACCCAAGAACAACAGCGTGCAAAAGCTAATACATGGAGAGATACAATAGCAATCGAATGTGGAGCGACGTTAATCATAATAACATAATGAACCTTGGGTACTTCTAATGAATAAATACTAGATATTAATCTAAATGATTAAAAAAAGGAGTGTTGAATTGATTGAAAAATTGAGTTTTGTGCATTAAATATTATTTTATTCATAATTTTAAATTGAGATGCAGTATCTTAGTATTTAATTTTTGGGATTCTTTTATTCAATATGTTAATAAAAAATTTATCTTAAATGAAAAATTATATATTTATAAGTTAAAAAAATCATTGTAAAAAGTTAAAATTATAAAATTCATAAATATTAACAAATAAATCCATAAAACTCCCTACAAATCCATAAAAATATCTCAAAATTTATAAAACTCTAATGGAGTCTATTAAATTATTTTTATACTTCATGAGATTTCATAAAACTCGACAAATTCCTATCAATTTCACTAAAAATCTAACAATTAAAAAAAGTCAATAAAAATCTTTAAATCTGTAGATTGAATACACTCCCATAAATTTTAATTAATAAAATAATTATCATATTGTAACATATAGAAACTAAAATATTTCATGCGTTATATTTTCAGAATAAATCATATGATCATTTCAGTAATTGAAGTGAATCTAGAAACTTTTAATATATTTTTAAAAATTCCTCAATTTGTTAAATTGGGAGTAAAATATATTATATTTTATAAGAAAAACTTCTGAGGGTTTTGGCCCTTTGGGATGGATTTAAGACAGGCCCGAGCCCCAGCCACCATTTATGTTTTATAAATAAATAATAAATTTATTTTTATTATCACCTCTGCTGCTTAAACCCTAGATAAATTGATGACTCTCTGAAGATATTATATTTTCTGCAATTTCTTGCCCCTTCTGCAAGGTAACAACTTTGCTGCTCTATATGCATGTTCACCACTAGCAGTGAATGTTGCGCATTTATCTCATTCTTGGTTTTATTATGTTTAAATATATATATTTTTTCAATATGCTGATTCTTGATTCCGTTCCCAGGATCGGTGGAAGCTGTCCCCAATCAATCACAGCCGTTTTTATTATTTCACCATTTGATCGGAAATGGCGGGCGGCTCTTCAGCTTCAGGTGCGGTGGGGAATCCTGCTGGGGTGAAAATAGTTGTTGCCGGAGATGCCAAGACAGGAAAATCGAGTTTGATAGTTACAGCCGCGGCTGAGAACTTTCCCACAAGTATCCCTCCGGTGCTACCACCAACCAGGCTGCCTGAGGACTTGTACCCGGACCGTGTTCCGGTCACCATTTTTGACACTTCATCGAGGTCTTAATCGTGCTTGATTGTCTATAACACATCTTGTTTGCATTTATCGAGTGTTGGTGGTGTCGGAATTTGAAGAATTGAAATCGTATATAATTTCAGTGGACATAGGATTGATGTGTTATTTTGGCCTTTTTTTACACGCATTGGGATTGGCTTGATGTTTTTAAATTTTCCCTCCCCCACTTTAATCCTTCCACAATGTTTTGGTTGGCAATGTTTTCTTTTGTCATGTTTGAACGTACTACATTTTTCGGCAAGAAATAGAACATATTTTATTTTGTGTTTTTGTTTTCAGCTATTCTGTGCGCCTGAATGTTGCACGAAGTTTTGTTTGATGTATCTTTACCCCATAATGTTTGTTTCCCTTCTCACTATTTGATAAAAAAACTTATGTTCTTTATTATACCATTGGGAATGCAGTCCTGAGCATAGAGGCAAGCTTGTTGAACAACTAACAAAAGCTGATGCTGTTGTTCTTACTTACGCGTGTGATAGACCTGAAACACTGGATCGATTGAGTTCATTTTGGCTTCCTGAACTTCGACGATTAGAGGTTAATTTCTCATGCTCATATAATTTTGCTAATCAAGAGTCAGATGAATAATATTTCGATTAGTGTCTTTCCCCAGTTTAAATAGCATGTAAACACTTGGATTTTTACAGGTCAAAGTGCCAGTAATTGTTGTTGGTTGCATGCTAGATAAGAGAGGTGATCAACAGCCTGTTAGTCTGGAGCAAGTTATGTCACCGATTATGCAACAGTTCCGGGAGATTGAAACTTGTATTGAATGTTCAGCAGTAAACCATATTCAGGTTAAGATTTAATGTCGGAATCACCGTTTTCCATTCCTTTTCATATGAGGGTTTAATTAGTCTAGTCCATATTAAGATTGTTTACAAATAGCCTTGCATAGTTTAAAATCCCAAATTGCCCTTTCGTTTACCAATTTCTTCATCTCAATTAAACAGTAATAGGAATAAAAATAATCCTTTTTTTTGTTCTTTTCTATATCTTAATTTATTCTACTTTACTTCATTATGGAGATTACTCGATCAAATATTATAAGTAGATGTTTGTCGCATGGTCGGAAACAGTTTAATTAAAAATAAACTATTTTAGATTGTTTATATCTTGGATATTGACAAAATTGATGAAAATAATTGAAATCAAATTGTTTTCAAGTCTGCCCCACTATCTCTGCAATCAGATTTTGGTTTGATTTTTTAGTTTTACTAATTTTAATTGTAAAAAATTGAAACGTCATACAACCGTGAAAACTTATAAGAAAACCAAAGATATATATGCATATATGTTAATGCCCAAATATCTTTTCTTTGAATGTTTTACAATGTCTAAGGAAATTATATTTTCGAATAGCATAAGATATTCTCGTAGATTATGCATATCCTTTCTTGAATTGGTAGATATATACGCATTTCTTCATGTGAAGAAGTTTCAAATTAAAGGTGAGAATTGGAATGTGGAATGGGTGGGTATTCAAATTACATCATGAAATAGACAAAAATAATTTAAAGGATATTTGTGGTATTTAATTTATATTAAAGACTATGATGAATCAATGAATTTTACTAAAACTAGTCATTGGTTTTTCTTGGAGGCCAATTGTGAAATTCCCTATTGTATGTTTTATTTTGATATTTCTTGTACTTTTTGACCGAAGTTGGTTGCCACATGTTCTATTAGTGTGGAGCTTAGTGATATTTTTATGTCTCTCTCTTTCTATGTTTAAAGTAAATGCTTCAGCATTTGAGAAAACCTGAATTACATTTATGTCTCTGATTTTATGTTTTTAAGAAAAGTTACTTAAATGGTGGTTGTTTGTTATGGTCCCGAGTTATTGTCATCGTTATGGGGCTGCGTAATGTTGATTGAATGAGGGGTTTGTGGCTCATGGTAGAGATAACCTCACAGTATCGTAGATGAATTGAGGCTCGTTAAAGAAAACCTAGCGAACTTGTGATGAACACTTTTGATAATGATTTTGCTGATAAATTTATTATTAAAATCACTCTCTATGTATAACGAGGTACAATGATTTCAAAAAAGAAATCTAACATAAATAGAAGATCACTAATGAGCCTAGGGCTTCTGTGGACATCACCGTCAACGGCTCTGTTAGTGGGTCTTTTTGACTATGGAGTTATAATGATAGTCAAATAAGATGAACAACAAATCCTATTTCTAGTAAAAGATAATAGCAAAATAATTCATTGAGCTAGAACGTCCCATCCCGTTGTAGTATATTATTAATATAAGGCCCCATGATATTATTTTCCCCTTGGAGATCATGATTGTCCTCGACCATGTGGGAAGTGCACTGAGATTTGTCTTCTATTTTTATGTATTCGCATGTCCCAAAAAGCTTGGGGCAGTGGTCTAAAATCTTCATGTCGTAGGGATGGGATCAGTAGACTGCAATCAATATTTATTTCACCCTTTTTTAGGCCACAGAAATAAAAATGGCGTAATGTTTTGAATTTTCTGGTAATTGGAGTTTGTCTGCAATTGGATCTTCTGGTCGATGACCAATTCGCCTTCGCACACATCTTTAATTGCTTGATGCAATTGTGTGGAGATGGAACTCTTGAGATTTACTGCTTCTGAGAAGCCAAATTATGGCATGGAGATTGCAAGCAAGCAAGTTTCCTCATCACGCCGGTTTACTACCGCCCTCATCAGTAGTGCGCATGGTTGATAGAGAATTGAACATCTCCTTGAAATGATTAATAATAGCCTGTTTACTTTTTCATTAGCTGCCATGTCCTCCTGATATGGCTTCATGAAAACTTCAAATTGTTTTTGTAGTGTCTGGAATTCCCCCATAACGACCGGCTCTTTTGACAAGTTGTTATGGTCCCCAATTATTGATCGGTTATTGGATGTTAATGGTTGATTGCTGAGGGGTTTGTATCTTATTGAAGAATCTCGTAGATGAATTGAGGCCCGTTAAAGAGAACGATCTTGTGATAAACAGATTTGATAATAATTTTCCTATTAAATTTATTATTAAACCACTCTATTTATAATGGAGTACAATGATTCAAATAAAGGAACAAATTCTAACATAAATGGAAGATCATTCTAACTATTGAATCTGTTATTTAAAACAAGATAAACAACTAATCCTATTTCCAAATAGAAGATGATAGCAAAATAATTCGTCGGGCCTGAAATTTTTATCTTGTTGTAGTATATTATTAGTATAAGGTCCATGACATTGTTTTGTTCTTGCAGATTCCTGAGGTGTTCTACTATGCTCAAAAGGCAGTACTGCACCCGACTGCTCCTCTGTTTGATCAGGAACAACAAGTTTTGAAGCCAAGATGCGTGAGGGCTTTGAAAAGGATATTTATTCTTTGTGACAATGACAGGGATGGTGCCCTCAGTGATGCAGAATTAAATGACTTCCAGGTCAATATCTTTTGATACAGTGAAATTCTCTATATTTGTCTCACTGTTGTTCCTGATAAAGATAACTAGTTTTATGTTGTCATGTGTAAGCTTCATCCTTCTCTTATGGATAGTTAAATTATGTAATAGTAAATTTGCAGGTGAAGTGTTTCAATGCTCCACTGCAGCCGTCTGAAATAGTTGGTGTTAAGAGAGTTGTACGAGAGAAATTGCCGGAAGGTGTCGATGAGCGTGGTCTTACATTGACTGGTTTCCTGTTCCTCCATGCACTTTTTATCGAGAAGGGGCGATTAGAGACAACTTGGACTGTCCTTAGAAAATTTGGATATAACAATGAAATTAAGCTTCGAGATGATCAATTGCCACCTCCAATCAAGAAATACCCTGACCAGGTATTCAATTGTATATTAGCATGAATTTCTGTGGGCACATGTGAAATATGAAAGAACCTGGTTTTGTGAAAGGTCACATTTAGAAATTGAAAGTGGTTTTACCATCTGTTTTTTTTTTTGTTTGGTTCAATCCAATGTCAGTAAAACGTGGATTCATTCCTGGTGAGTGGGTTCGTTATTTCTTGATTTCTATATGGCCGCCATAAGCAAACATGAACCTATGATTGGAGAACTGCCTGACCCAGAACTCTATAGTCTGGAGTATCTAACATGTGATAATGATGGCCTTTGCTGTTGGAATTTCAAAGGGCGACTTTTGAAATGAAATTTTAAGTTTTTATTTTTCTTGAAAGGTCTTTCCTGAGTTGACGGGTGTTTTGATATTTGAAACTTTGTTCTAAATCTTAATTTGTAATGAAGTATACCTATTTTATAGTAACAAGTAACTGAAGTCTCTTTTGTGGGTTTGCAATTTAGGGTTGTGGAAGCATCGAGTAAGAAAAGTGTATTGCAAAAATAAGGATAGAGAGTAACTGCTGTACACAAAGTGGAATGGGGAGCACGCTAGAAGTTAGGTTACCCATTAAAAGAGAGGATTTTTACATTTTTTAGTCCAAAGTAACCTCTTTAGCTATGAATCAGTTTCTTGATTTTTAATCTCTATTTTTGAATTAATTTATATTGGGATAGACTGTTTTGAATACAATCTCTGCCATATGCTTGTTTATGCTTTATACCAAAGAGGAAACAATCTTAAGGTCGTTTAACTTTCCCCATTCCTGCAATTTTATTGCATTGACTCGCCACACTAAAACTCTGGTGTTGTGTTCGGATGATGATGCATTTTCTTCGTCTATTGTCTGTCGTGCCCAAGGAATGTTAAATGATCTTTGTTGCATGGAATCCGAGTATGGGTATAGTATGAACACGATACGGATACAGGACACAACACGTTTTGAAAATAAAGCACACGATGGCTATGATTTGGCAATTAAAAAATTTAAAATATTATATATATATTTACATTTATATTTATATTTGTTTACATTTACTATAAGAGATGAAGCAGAAAAAAAAACTTTGCCAGAAATTTAGGGTGGTTCGATGACGAACTTTAATCGGAGAGAGAGAGGAGTGATAAACTGAGTCACGTGGGCATGAAGAATTAGGGCTTATATGCCCACTTCCTTCTTAAAGTATTTAGCGCATATCCTTGTAAAGTATTTATTGCTTAGTCCTCAAAAATTCAAATTTTTTCAATGAAACCAGTAAAACTTTTAATTATTTGCAATTTTACAAAAACATATCCTCGCTGTGTCCATGGCGTATCCGACCGGTCAAACCTACTAAAGGTCAACAATGCCATTTTTTCGTATTCGAAGCACTTCGGTGGTTCGTTTTCTTATCCATATCCGATCCTTCAAACAGAAAGTTTAAGAGCATTCATATCCATGTCGTAGCTAAGTTTGCTTAGGAATCTTGAATCATCGAACAAAATCACCATATTATTAAAGTTCCTGTTAATTGATATTTGACTTTTATCAATTAAAAAGAAAACGTAACACTAGTTGAGGTTCAACTTTCTGATGTATTCTGATGATTCATTCTGATTTCTTTTTACTGGCGAGTTCTACGTTCTCCGAATTGCCACTCCTGTTCCTTTGAGATAAATTTTTTTGTACACTTTTTTTGTTTTTTATTTCTAATGAATGATTTCCATTTTTGTAGAGTGTGGAGCTGACTAATGAAGCTGTGGACTTTCTCAAAAAAATTTTCTTCACATATGATGTTGATTCTGTAAGTGAAGTCTCTTCCTGCTGAATTAATATATATAACTACGATATTCTGGATACTTTATTTTTTGGATTACTGGGTAATTTAGTTTATACTATCCTTTATGTAATCATTTTGGTCGTATTTGGAATTGTTCTTTGTTAATGTTCCATATAATACTAGCTATTCCTCCACATGTTGCATGCATGTTACGAATTAATAAATAGTGTTGTGTTATCTATATAAAATGTGTTCCGTTGATTTTATTTTTTCTTCGCTAAATATTTTTTTCCTCGTAATATGACAATAATTATATATAAATAATATACTTAAACTTTGAACTTTAAATTTAATTTTGGTATTATAATTGATGAAAAATATTTAATTGATGAAATAAATATTTTAGACAATTGTAGGAAAAGAATCAAAATATTGAATTAAGGTAGTTATTTATAAAAGAGTATTTACGGAGAACATAAAACAATAAGAGACCGTGGTAGTTATCATGTGGTGCTCTTCCTTAATAATAGTAATAGATTTTAATCAATTTGAGTGGATTTTAAAAGCAGGGATTGAGTTATCAAAATGTCCATTATCATTATTTTTATGTGGAAAATGGGTCTGGATTGTTGATTTATCACTGGGAAAAGCAATCATCAATGGACATTTGCCTCTTAGAAAAGAAAGTATTAGTTTTTTGTCATTTTGCGGTGATTAATGAATTGTAAGGGATTAATCAGTTGCTGCGATTCAGAAAATGACTGAAGGCTTCTAGCCCTTAAAAAAGGGGTGCTGTCCTTGTTCAAAAGGCGTTAGACATAGAATATACAAAAAGGCAACAATGACAGACTCTGGACACATTCAAGACGAAGTCAACAAGAGTGAATAAGAAGAGTATTTTGAATTAATAAGATAGGGTCAGCAAGCTCTCAAGAACCAATTGAGGTCTTTAGATGTCATCAGTTAGTTTTTCTGTGTCGATTACACTAAAGTGAAAACTAAAGAATTTTTTCAAATCAATAGATGGAGTTCCACCATATTAACGATTTAGTCGAATTTTGTTCCTGAATTTGAAATCTGAAGCATTAGATAATTATGCTTTAGCCTTTAGCTGATGTAGTGAAATGTTTGTGGAGTGATAGAAATCCCCTTATAAAAGCTGGAATTTGTTTCTTTGTTTTCTGTTCGACTTAAAATTGGTTCAAATTCAAATTTTGATTTTCGTAATTGATGTTCTTCATACGAGATTCAAATAAGACAGATGATGATCTGCAGCCATGAAAGATTCATTCTGGTCATCATAGAGTAGTTTCCCACAGTGAGCAGCTGGTGATGGATATATGTTAGCTGAAAGGTTTGGTCGTATTAGGAAAAATAGACCAGAGAATGGTTGTCATCACTGTAGATGCTAACGAAAAGGTTTATGGGATTAAATAATTATTTGTCTGTTTAGGTTCTTTTATGTCTAGAATCTCCCTTGTAGGATGATCCACCAGGATAGGGGCGAAGATTTCAAGCCACACCTTTAACTGTTTGGAGAAAAATACTCATAAACGAGGTTGCAGATGGTGGCAACATGTTTATCTTGTTAATTGGTGGAAGTGGGGTCATCAGACGGTGCTACTAAGGTGGGATGTTTTTTTACTCATGATCTATAACACACATAAGAGAACCTTTTCGATATGCGGTGGAGCATATCTAGTTCCAACATTCAACTATGTTTTAGTGATCTAAGAAGAAGTGACAGTGTTGTGTTACTGTTGTTTCTCAACCATCCGTGGTCAGGTCTTTACTTTCATGAGGCTTATTCGTATTGTTTTCGTAATTGAATACTGTTTTTTGTTCCAGTGTACTGTGTGTTTATGATCATCAGTGTAATTCAGTCTCGTGTTTTCTTATTTATTTCTTATTTCATCCTATTGTTAACATGATTTTTGGTTTCTATGTTGTAAAGGATGGAGCTCTTCGGTCTGCTGAGCTTGAAGATTTGTTTTCCACCGCGCCTGAAAAGTAATGGTTTTGTGTTCGACATTTGTAAAATACTTCCACAAATAGGTCCCTTTTTACTACAGATGTTTTGGAAATAGTATTCAACTGAATCTAATGAACAGTCTCAGGATATCTGTGATGAACGGCTAAAATGAGAAGGGAAATTTTTTATGCATTTACATCTATGTTGTTTTACTCAAGGCCATGTTAATTGGTAAAAAGTTCAGACTCGTTGATTGGCTTTTGAGCTACATCTGCAAAAGACTTTCCAAGGGCCATTAAATTCTCGGAATATGGTTTTTAGAGATTTGAACATGAGCATTGCAATCCTACTTTATTTGCTTTAGTCAGTTATTTATAAGTGTAGCTTTTTTTTAACAATGTACTCAAACAGAATAGCTTACTGCTTCCATTCTCCAAGACATTAGGATGTAAGAGCAGTTGACACGGAAATAACTGTGATGTAGTAATTTGATTTTGCTAATTTGTTTGTTGGCTCGAGATACTCTGAGTGACCATTTTATATCTCCATTTTCTGGGGTGTATGAAAAATTTGTTAATGTATTAAGATACTCCAAGGACAACTAGAAACAACCACTATTTATGTGTTTCCCTAGAAATGTTCTCATATAACTGAAGGCTCGAGGGTTTAATGACTTTTTTTTTCTTTTAATGGATAATGCACCACTTCATGTTTTGCAAAGCATGTTGGGTTTTGCTTTTTCTTGTTCTTTTTTGCTTGTCCTAATGTTTCTTTTTCTTCTTTGGAAATTAGTCCTTGGAACAAAGCTCCATATGAAGATGCTGCAGAGAAGACTGCGTTGGGAGGGCTTTCTGTGGATGGATTTTTATCGCTGGTGTGTGAAGTTCAATAATTTTATTTGAAGTTCTTGATTACGTATGTCTTTCATTTGATTGATTAGCTGCCTGACCTTCATAAGCATTCCTTATTTCATAAACTCTAGTTTGGAGAGGATAATCAGTGATCATGTGTTTCCTAACAAAAAAAAGAAGATAATCCATGATCTTGTGTTCATGCATTAATTTATGACATCCTATTCCAGGCTTCCAGATCCAAACTCTAGAAAATTTAAGACAACTTCTGTTCAGAAAAAAATAAAGAAATTTGAATTATCTTTCCACCTAGCTTTTTACATACTTTGTTTGATCTACCCAGCTTGTCTTGAGCTTGTCGAATTAAATGGTCTCAAGTATGCTGTCAATTCAGGCTTAGGTTCTGGTTTCCGACTACAATATCAGCTTGCACCTTTATAAGCTGCTCCAAATGTGGTCTGTGATTTGCAGCGTTTATGATATGACACTGAAGTGCATTATGATCAACAAATTCTTGAGCTTCTGGTTGCTTGATATCCTCTCTGTTATTATTTGCTAAATTTGCGTAGTGTAACTTATGTATCATGTGTATCAATGTTTATTCGTATGTCTATTTAATAATTGCTATCATGTAGCTTCACTATTAAAAATAATACTAAAGTTCATTTGCAAAACGAAGGCTCTATTCATTTGTGCCTAGAAATATCTCTGACATTGATGTATAAGTTTGCAGTGGGCACTTATGATGCTTCTGGACCCAATCCATTGCATTGAGACACTTATCTATATTGGATATGGTGGTGATCCTTCATCTGCAATGCGAGTAACTCGGAGAAGGCGATTAGATCGTAAGAAGCAGCAAACAGATAGAAATGTTCATCTGTGTTATGTTTTTGGACCAAAAGAAGCTGGGAAATCTGCTTTGCTGAATTCCTTTATTGGAAAGTATGTTTTGTCTTCACTGAATATTACTAGTTCTTATGTGAGGATTCATTCTGTTGCATTTTTTAGTTGGTGAGATGTGATTAACGCCATGATGTTATTTTCTTTGTAGGCCTTTCACTGAAGTGTATGTTTCCACCACCGGTGACAGATATGCTGTTAATGTGGTTGATCTACCATCGGTATGACCCATCTTGTTGTTTCTAAATATAAATCAAGGTGGCTCGATAGTCTTGACCTGCATATGCTTAAAACATATTATATTGTACAATGGCATCAAGATTTATGTAGATTTCCACAGGTGAGATTCGAAAATCTTGGTAGGTGGACAAACAATTTTACATGAGGAAAAATGTGAATTTTCTTGACTGATTAGTGAGATACTACTTTTTGAAATCAGAACATTGCCTTAGAGAAAAAGGACTTTGATGAGTTGATTGATGCTAGTACCATGCTTGTTGGCCTTTTTTTGGATGCATAATCATTTATTCTCTTTTATCCGAATATAGCCAAAGAAAATAATTCAAAAGTTATTTTGGGTGTCGATTTTGCTCGAGCCTTATTTCACTTGGTGAAATATTTGAAATTTTAAGAATTTATTTTATGTTCCGTTGACTGGGAGCTTCTTGAGAAGGTTTTATTTTATCTCCTATAGTTTGAATATGGCATGAGAATACATTCTATGCTCCTTTTTGTTGATAAGTGCAGGATGTCTTGGTCTTTGTCTTGGTGGAGATACTTGGATTTTTGAAGAAGGTATGTTTTTTTATGGTGGCAGGGACATAAAAAGATCCTTGTATTACGAGAGATTCCAGAGGAAGGAGTGAAAGATTTACTATCAGCTAGGGATTCTTTGGCAGCTTGTGATGTTGCAATATTTGTACATGACAGGTAGCCGATTCTACTTTCACTGGTACCAGAAATATCTTGATCAAATGTTTTAGGCTACTAAATCGGAAATTGTGTTCCATTTTGTTTCCATGGCCCTCCATGTTTTCTGTTAGAGAGTTCTTTTGTCGATAGCAAGTCACAGTAAATCTACTGGAGTCGAAGCTCATATACAATAGCATCAAATGTGGTCTTTACCAATGGGGTGTTACCCAAACCTTGGCTCCTTAGCTTTTTTGTTGTGTGAACTTGGTTCCAGAAAAGTTAAATGTAAAGCATCCTAAAAAATATGATCTCAAAATACATAGGCGAGAATATAAGTTATAATAAACATTTAAAAATTGCTGAATATTTTTTAATCCTCTCCATCTTTTTGTGTGAGAGAGGCCATTGCTTGTGAAGCGCAGTTGAAATTAATTTTCTGGATACCTCACCGGTTTCTCTGTAATGCTTATCTTTCTTGGATTCTTGTTCATTTTGCCGACAATTGCAAATATAGAGTTCGTGTTGTGTGCTTGTATAGTCTGACATGAATATGTTGTAACATGACCTTTATATATATATGTTAAATATACTTTGAAGATACAACATAATTCCGAATATATTATTTGATTTATATGATGTCTCTCAAGTTGGACGTCAAAGTTATTGGTTTCAACTCCATGTGTGAATTTGAACTTGAGTTTTATGTGAGCTGGTTGAGAAATCCTCCAGTTTCTTGACTTTCTTTGTATCCTAATATTGTTATCAACCGCATTTTCCTATTTATCAGCACACAAGTTTACTGTGTTTTGTATCTCAGCATTACTGCTCCTTTTTTCCCTATTTCAAACAGCTATTCTCTTCAATGTTGTATATTTGTGATCTTTCCTTTGTAGTTCTCGTGAAACTTCCTGGGAGAAAGCCACTGAGATGCTCGTGGATGTTGCTGGTCAAGGGGAATCCTCTGGGTATGAGGTGCCTTGCCTCATTGTGGCGGCTAAGGATGACCTTGACCCGTATCTGACAGAGATTCAAGATTCTACAAGGGTAATAATTCTTTGAAATTTGAATGGCTTCACTGTGTGGTATATGATGGACCTATAACCAGTATTTTGTAATATGCCCGGTGTTGACCCAAAGTTCTCTCCTTTTCTCTATCCATGGTGATTGTTGGCAACAAATCAAGAAAACATGTTTCCAGAACTTTTGAAGTTCTAACAAATGTTATAGTATGCCTCAAGTTATAGAAACTAAGTTTTTTTAGAAGTCATGATTTAGCAAACATGGAGGGGTTAAAATCGTAGGTGCTCATATGTACTGCTGAATAATTGTTATTCAGTTGCTGGCCTCTCTTAGTGCCCTACATATGGGTGTCACTTCCCCAGATTTTGGTGATTTTTTTTTTTTTGGTGAAGAAGCAGAGCCGTGCATCTGGACTAGTGCACATTTAAATTGTTATTTGCTTTTGAATATGGTTCTTCCCTCTGAAGCTGATAATTTATCTTTTATTTCTGTTTTCTTCAAAGGTAAGCCAAGATATGGGGGTAGAGGCACCTATACCCCTGAGCACAAAGCTGGGAGATTTGAGTAACATATTTCAGAGGATCGTTTGGGCAGCAGAACGCCCTCATTTGAGCATTCCTGAGACTGTAGCTGGGAAAAGCCGTAAGCAGTATCATAGGCTGATTAGCCGGTCCCTTGTGTTTGTCTCAGGTATTTTGATCTAGAGCATTATCATCAACCATCCCATCCATTGTTAACTACAAAGTTCAAATATCGCCTTCCATTTTTCTTTAACCATACAAATATAAAATTCCACTTGCACATTTTACTTTATCCCACCGTAGCTCATTTCATCAATCTTACAGTTGGAGCTGCCGTAGCTGTTGTCGGATTGGCTGCTTATCGTGTTTATGCTGCAAGAAAGAATACATCTAGTTAGGAAATATTGAAAGACAATACCTGGTTCTTCGATTGACTTGTTTTTTTGTAGATTGGATTTTATTTTTCTTTTAGATCAGGGTGCGGTTCTTTCTGACCACTTCAATTTCACCTGTGCTTGTCATGATATCCAAGTTAGTATCAAACCAGATCATGATGCACTCTCACTCTGGTTTATCAACTTTTTCTCTAGCTTGATAAATGATTTTTTATTATTTTTTTTTTGTTTTTTCTTCATTTGAGAAACATTTGAAAATCTTATACATATTTATGGAACTTTTATTTTTTAAATCATTTTCAGTAGTATTGACCGAACGGTATCATTCCTAGATAAGGAACCTGTAGTGCACTGGCCAAGGTTCCCATTTAGTCGATTAGCCGAAGAAGGGGGAAAACCTATTAAACAAACTATGTTATGGCTTCTTCATCAAATTTTAAAATTTTGATGTAGTCAATTTGTGAGGTGTTATATTGCAAGAAAAATAAATAGCTATTCATCATACTTGTCTCGTATAAGGATCGCTGTCGGACTATTAAAAATCTTTCTGAGACCCTCCTCGTTATGAGGTTTGTTGTTTTTATTAGGAAAAAAAATCAGGCATAAATGAGAAAATTGTTCGATGTGCGTTCAACTATGTTTATTCGAGAAAAATGGGCGTGTTCTAAAATTTTAAAGAAAATCAGTCTCCGTTATATTTCAATATATAGATGAAGGTTATTTATAAAACAAACAAATAATATGTTCATTGGCTTTTTTCTCATCGGATTTTCGGTATCTTTTGTATAAATTTAATTTAATTTTCCAGAAGCATAAGAAATAATATCCCGAATGTATCGCCTATATTAATTGATTCTATCCTTGATTAATTGTGAGAATATTTGTTGACATACTAAGACAATTCTGATTTCCATTTGCATTACCAACTAATTAAAAGAACGAACAATTTCGGGAAATGAATCAATTATTTGGCACACGCTTCACATGGCTTTGCATAGCATTAGCATTCACGAAAAAACTGATCCCATGCATAAATATATACTTCAGACATTCACAAAAGATTAAATCACGAGTTCGAAGTCTTTTATTATACACGCTACAAATGACACGATTGAAGTTCTTTCATTTTTCTCTATACACATTGTCACTATCCTTGGTCTTTCTGATCATCCTATACTACGAAAGAATTCACCAAAATTGTGTAGACCAACCGAAAAATAAATTCGTAAATTTGACCTTTCCTACAAGTAATAGGCAACCAAGATGGTACCAGCTCGTGTCAAGAAAAATGGATATCGAAAGGATGAAAATCGGGTTAATTCATACTACAAATCAACTACGAGAAAGAACGACGTATGGAGATCAAGAGTTGAACATGGTCGATGTACGTTTCGAGAAAATATCTGAGAAGGTAAAATGGAGTGACTTGTTTCCTCAATGGATTGATGAAAGTTTGCCATGGGACTCAACAGATTGCCCGAAAATTCCGATGCCGAATTTCGATGAATACAAAGACTTGGATTTGGTTGTGGCTAATGTTCCTTGTGGAGGAGGAAAACATAACAAAACTTTCGAGGATGTCCTAAGGTTGCAAGTGAATTTAGTTGTCGCTAACTTGTTGGTCAGAAGTGTGAGGAGGAAAAACGGGGAAGTTTTTGTAGTGTTTATTGGATCTTGTGGTCCCTTATGGGAGCTTTTCATGTGATGATCTGGTGTGGCAATGAAAGAAAAATACTGGATTTACAAGCCTGATTTGAGAAGGTTACAACAAAAGGTGCTCATGCCGATTGGTTCATGTCAGCTTGCCCCTCCATACCTAAAACCAGGTAATGTTCTTTCTCTTGGACATGATTTCTCATCTTTCAATGCATAACCTGGTTTAGGCTAGAGCATGTGATAGATCAAATGGTTGTCTCTCTAAGATGGACTATTTCTGCTGGTGTAGTATAGTCTTAATCGACCATCGCATAACGATGGACTTGTTAGACCATTCTTCATAAATTCATCCAAAGCAATCAAATGGATCTGAAACACATATAGTTTCAAATTCATCCATCCAATTGCAACCTAAAGTCACTTATTGAATTTTTAAAAATACACTCTTTTTATCTTGATCGCAACTGATAATCTAGCTCTACGATGTTTCAGATGTTTCGAGAGCATCCCACAAACCCAAAGAAGCATATGTAAGTGTGATTCATTCGTCCGAAGATTATGTCTGTGGTGCAATAACTTTAGCCCAAAGTATCATCAAGTCCAACACAACAAAAGACCTAATCCTCCTAGTCGATGATTTCGTTTCCAAGAAATCATTAGAAGACCTGAAATCAGCAGGATGGAAAATCAAACACATACAAAGAATACACAGCCCTTATGCACAGAAAGGAACATATAACGAATGGAACTACAGCAAACTCAGAATATGGCAACTTGTGGAATATGACAAGCTGATCTTCATTGATTCCGACTTCATCATCCTACGAAACACCGACGAATTCTTCGCGTACCCTCAACTATCAGCTTCGGGGAACAGCAGGCATGTTTTCAACTCCGGATTCATGTTGATCGAACCGTCGACTTGCATGTTTGAAACGTTGATGAAGCAAAGACATAGGGTAGTATCTTACAATGGAGGGGACCAAGGGTTTCTTAACGAAATGTTCATGTGGTGGCATAGGTTGCCAACCAAGCTGAATTTTCTCAAGGATTTTATCGCGATTCTAGACGGTAACCGAGACATCCCTGCTGATGCTTATGCACTGCATTACTTGGGATTGAAGCCATGGATGTGCTATAGAGATTATGATTGTAACTGGGATGTACTCGAAAACCAACGGTTCGGTAGCGACTCGGGCCATGGGCTATGGTGGCAAATATATGATGAGATGCCGGCTGAGCTTAGGAGGCACTGTGAGTTGAGTCCTCAAATGGAGGCCAATGTGAGAATGTACAGAGAAATGGCAAGGAATGGAACTTATCCTGATGGTCATTGGAAGATCAAAATAACAGACTCTAGAAGCCATTTTAACTAATATATATTTTCCCTAGGAATAGCTAGGTTGTTTTTCAAAAATAAACTGAATTTTTGTCAGTTTTATACTGCACATAGTATATTATTATTTATTATACAACTATATATATACATAAATATGTATTTATGTTGGATGAATGTTTGTTTGTTTGTTATCTTTAAAGGCAAGTTTTCCAAACCACGAGTGATAATAATTTGCCCTACATAAGTCAACATAGACTAAGATGAAACATTACGGGTATAAAGAGTAATATAAAAAAATCCATAAACGAAAAATTACATGATGCTTTGGAGACCACGACTATAATATTTTGAGTGCACCTTAATTTATTTAAATTACAAAAACATCCTTAATCCAGTTTCTTTTATCCACGAGAAATGTCTAGTTGGATTAAGGATAGTTTTTGAATTTAAATACGAAACTTAAACCAAGTTTTAATATTAATATCCCTTTCTAAATTTGAAAGGTCATGACCTGCCCGTCGGTCGTAACGTAGGGGAGGCAATTTGGTATTAAAGTTAAGGTTATTATGTAAAGCATAAATTGAGTTGCTTGAATATTTAAATTAGTAATAAAAACCAAAAATTGCTTATTTGTATCTAATTTAAAATATAATGCATATATAACAACTAACAATGCACGGAAGAAGAAAAAATCGGGAGTTAGAATAGAAGGTGAATTGAGTAATAATATTTTTAAAACATTAAAATTGATCTGTTAAAACTAAAATAGCTTCCGTCGTTAAAGTAAGTGCATAAATAAAAGAACAATGGCTGAAGCAACTTCCAAAATAGGGTTTTTTATTTGTTTATGGTAAGTTAAAAAAATGTTTAATAAAGTAACGTAAGTAGGTAAGAGTTAGTAAACTACCGTAACACGCCATCGAGATGGGCGTGACTTCATTTTGAATATAAAGTCACGCCCTCAGCAGAGGCGTGACTTCAATTTTTTTTTTCGGAAAGCAAGTCACGCCCTCGGCGCAGGCGTGACTTGCTAATTTTTTTTTTTAAAAAATGAAGTCACGCCCTTGGCAGAGGCGTGACTTCGATATAATATTTTTTTTAAAGGTGTTCACGCCCTCATGCAGGGCGTGACAAACTTTTCAGAAAAGTGATAACGCCCTGCACAAGGGCGTGATATGTCTTGGTCGCTTTCGAATTCCTCTCCTATAAATAGCAGTGTTTCGTTGAAATCGAAACACAATTATCTAAATCCTAAGTTAAAATATAATCTTTTCAATTCTTCTCTCGTAAAATAATTCTCTTATAATAATTTTCTTCCATTTTCAACCAGTTCGAGACGTTTTCTTCAGCAAATATACGAATCGATATTCATATATCTCGCAGTCGTCATCGTTATTTCGATTAAAAGGTACATATTTTTTATAGTGTTTATATTAAACAATTAACATTATTATTATTGTGATTATTATTGTTCTGATTATTACTATTAATATTATATTAATGTTATTAGTATTTTTATTATTATTATTGAATTTTGTATACAACATGTCTAAGGGAGTCCTTTTATAGAACGGCTTAAATATGGCTTGTACCTGCCGATCTTCCTGAAGGGACGTTGCTTTGTCTAAGGATGTTGGTTTTTAAGTGGGTCTTAGCCCCTCCAACTATCTGGAAGCATTCTTAGAGAATGTTAGTCCATAATTTTAAAATGGATTTGAGATATTGTTAAGATATTATTAAAATTTCTATTACAAGTTTTATCTAACAAATCATTATTTTATAATCAGTGATTTATTCATAAAATCATTAGTTTATGTAACGTAAGAATTTATTTATTTAATAAATAATCTTTTAATTAATGAATTTTAAAATCAGTATTTTATGTAACCTAATATTTTTATTTTTTTAACTAATGATTTTTATTTAACAAATAATTATTTTGTTAAATATATGATGTCAGTGAAAGTAATATTTGGTTAACAATAAATATTTTAACTAAGGATTTCTCGGTTAGGGTTGCTCGACGCGAGTACGAAGTTGTGGAGAGTACGAAGACTCTGTGGAAAGTTCGATGCAAGAACAGAGCTTCAAGCGTAAATTGTAGGTGGGGCCTCCGGGCATCAGTGAAATCAAGAACTGGGTTTTTCAAAATCACGAAATATGGTGGCCCACATACATGTCTGTCTAGCCACGTGGGCTTGGATCATCGTAATCTGGACAAGAATATGATTGCCAATATACTCATCGGAATGGTTCGATGTAACCCATCATGTGAGATTAAAGTTGTCATTCAGCTTGTTAAGGATCGATACAATTATGAGATCTCATATGCGAAGGCATGGTACAGCTTGAAACGAGCCGTGGAGAATGTATATGGTACTTGGGAGAGCTCTGTTCGTCTGTTGCCTAAGTACATGGGTGCCCTCGTCAAGTATAACCCTGGTACTATCGTCGAGTGGAACCATTTACCGACACATCATCGAGCCTTCAACATGTTGAACTATGTGTTTTGGGCCTTTCGACCATGCATAGATGGGTTTCGACATTGTCGAAAAATCATTAGTGTTGATGGTATCCACCTGTACACAAAGTACAAACACAAGATGTTAATAGCTGTGGGTTTGGATGCCAAAAACCAGATATTACCACTGGCGTCCGCAATAGTTGATGAAGAAACCTATGATTCTTGGAAATGGTTTCTAGAACTTCTATCCACGCATGTCCTGCATGGTTCGAGAGATGTTTGTCTTATCTCTGATAGGCATCGTGGTCTCATTAGTGCTGTTGAAGAGGTACCCGCTTTCAGGGCTCCACGCGGTGTGCATCGTTTTTGTCTCAGGCACGTTTGTTCAAATTTCAATGCTCATTTAAAAAACGTGCACTTGAAAGATCTGTGTTGGCAAGCGGGATCACAACATCAGATATGAAAGTTCGATTCTATCATGAATGAAATCAAAAGCCTTGACGCAAGAGCATTTGCTTATCTCTCCCAGATCGATAAACACAAGTGGGCACTTGCTCATGATGGGGGATGACGCCGTGGAGTCATGACGACGAATATGTCTGAATGCCTAAATTCTGTTCTTAAGGGAGCTCGTCGACTACCGATATCAGCGTTAGTGCAATTGACTTTTAATCGTTGCGTTCAATATTTCATTGATCGTGTCTCGCGAACTAGTCGTATGATTCAAGCAAATCAGCAATGGCCTGATTACGCATTCAGACTGTTTGAGAAATGGTCCGCTAGATCGAGTGAGCACCATGTATCTCGTACAGATATCAAAGATCAGTCGGCATCTGTTGTCACTGGGGGACAACAAGGTCGTGGTCAACGCTCACAGGTTGTCACGCTTAGTGTGAACGAATGTTCGTGCGGAAAGTGGACGAATCTTGGTATTCCGTGCTCGCATGCCATTTGTACAGCAAAGTGGTTTGGATTAGATCCCACACAACTCGTGGGAAGTTGGTATCTCATGAGTGAGTACGCAAGCACTTACGAGGGAAGATTTCGTCCACTTGCTGATGTCGAATATTGGGATCCACCTGCATTTGAGTTGTACCATAACTCGAGTAGACGTGAAAGAAGAAGAAGAGGAAGAGATCGAACGTCAAGAATTGTAAATGAGATGGACCAACCTTCAATTAGAGCAAGACAACGTATACATCGGGGGAGCTCATCTCAACAACGCCCGTCCGTAGATCTATTGCACGTAAAGTTGGAACATTGATATATTCAATAATAACTGTTATCGTTTGATAATCATTTGTATAAATTGCATATACATTGTTTTTACTTATTTTGCAGGTACTTTGGAGGACAGTGAACGAACCAGCGAAGATCCCAGTGACGAACAACTGTTATGTTCTCATTACAAAGTCGTTAATATGTTGTATTTTGAATGATTTGTATTTATAATAACACCAAAGTTAAATATCATTTGTATAAATATTAAGTTTTGTGTTATTAATGTGTTACAAATTATGTCCCAAAAATTATATTTATGAGAAAGCAATGTTTGTAGAAATCATACTTATCATTCAAAGTTATAAAAAAAAGAATATTGGGATCCACCTGCATTTGAGTTGTACCATAACTCGAGTAGACGTGAAAGAAGAAGAAGAGGAAGAGATCGAACATCAAGAATTGTAAATGAGATGGACCAACCTTCAACTAGAGCAAGACAACGTATACATCGGGGGAGCTCATCCCGAAACGTAGGGCCTACATCTGCACCTGTACCACAAACATGATAATTGATTAGAACTACAAAAAATATCAACTCATGAATAATTGACAAACTCAAAGTCATCTTTACACATACCACTAGAGGTTTGATGCGAAACGGAAGTCAGAGGCGTTTGTGAGGTACTTTGCCTCCAGTCCGGGGTGTCAAAAGATTGCAAATCATCACCTATACGACGATTATCACCTCTTCCTTGTCGCCGTCTAGTTGAAGTCCTTGCTTGATGTTGCTGTTGCTGTGGTGTCTTTAGTGTCAACTCGTGAAGAAATGCAGCAGTGGCAATTGACTTCGTTAGTGCCTCAACTAGATCTTCGCGCGATAGATCCTCAATAGCTACACCCTTACAAATATTTGCAATAGTTGATGTCTCGTCCCTCTGTAATAAAATAATTAGAATATATAGATAATCCAATTTTTTTAAAAACAAATGGATAAAAAATGAACTTACCACAACACGCCTGAAATAAGCATCACCGGGTTGGTAACCAGAATCAACTTGGACAGGATCAATGGGAGATACGAAACGTCGAGTAATAAAGTCATACCATCGAGCGTACTCATCTGTCATGCAAAAATTGACTGCATACTCGGTTTCCACAACAAGACTATGGCGATCGGCCCATGCATCCACAAACACCCTATGATGGTTGGCCCAGTCAAAATTTGGACGCCCACGTCGCGAGACCTCATGCAGCTTATCACCATCGAGCGCCGGTCCTGGAATATGTTGCAACATGGAAAATTGTCGAAGAACTCGGTTCGGACGATGCCACTCAACTATGTGGAAACATATAAGTGGACACACCGATCGCCAAAGCATGGGATTTCTACATTCTATAGGTAAGGATGAAATATCTGGAGCTCCCAGGTCGTAGATAACACAATTAAACTGTATACACATTACAAATCATATTCATTACAAGTGGGCACTAAATGCAGCGCGTTTCAAATTTATAATGTAATTTTTATCATGTAAATACCTGACTATCTTCCATTCTGTCGAGTACATCGCGAATAATTCGCACGCTATGTGTAGGTGTATGAGTCCAACAATAAGCATGCTTCCACCTACATGTATATTACGTATGTTATGCATATAAATAAAAATTACAAATCTACAGTTAAAATTATCACCTGGCACCATATGGTGGAATAGGAAGAACGTTGTCTGAATAATTTGGATTTTCATGGGCTGATATAAGATTATACCCCAGTCGATCAGGACAAAGCGGGGTCATCCGAGACCAGGCCCAAATCTGAAAAACAACTAAATGTAAAACAATTTTAAATAAATTAGACTTGAACACGAATGACAAAATAAAATACCTGTAAGATATACAAGGGGCCTGCTATTTCATGTTTCCCTTGCATGCATGCTCCGCACAACTCACGATAAAGAAATGCTAGCACCGCACTTGCCCAACTATAACTACGGACCCTGCTTATTTCTCGTAGAAAGGGTAAGTACAACATTTTCACTACACACCCTTCGGAATCTGGTAGCATGCAACCACCAATTATCATCAAAGCTACACAACGTGTGTATTGTTGCACTTGCACTTCAGGGCTATAGTCATTTATCATGGTTTGCATGCAATGTGCGTGCAAAGAAGTCAACTTAATAGTATTCGATCTAAAATCAGACTCCACTGGCATAAAGCCTAACCAATCAAAACAAATACGCTGCCATACACCAAACTTCTGAGACACATCAGTACCGATAATGGGCTCACCATCAACATTAAGCCCCCAAATCAATGCAACATCTTGCAATGTGATCGTGGTCTCACCACATCTAAGGTGGAAAGTATGAGTCTCGCGACGCCACCGTTCAACCAGAGCAGTAATCAAGTGATTGTCATAAATACAATCACCGCAACACAAGATACCGTAAAAACCCATCTCGTTCAGACATGACCGAACACGACGATGAAGCACACCAGATTTCCATAGATCCCATATCAAATTATCTGAACGACGAACTCTTAAAGTATGGTCCAAGTTATCGAATTGAATGACATTTGAAATATGTGATTCTTGAAGGTAAAGGACGCTACGCTCTACAGGTCCTGCTTCTACCGACATCCTATATTATATAAAATAATGATCATTAAATAAAAATAATTATTTAAATACAAATAATATTTTGGAACAAATTTTTTCTTCTGATTACATTGCTTATATTACATAAAATAATGATTTTATAAATGAAATAATTAGTTAAAAAAATTCTTTTTTAAATAAATATTATTTCTAATAACATCACATATTACTTAAAATAATGATTTAAATAAAAAACATTAATAAAATAAAAATGATTTGTTCAACAAGATTTTCATCTAATCACATCCTATATTATATAAAATAAGTTAAATAAAATTCAAGTTAACAAAAATGACTAACATATTAATATCAACAATAATAACAACACTAATGTCAACAATAATAACAGTAACATAATACTGCTAATAATAACAAACAGAACAATATTGTCAATAATACTAATAACGATAACTGTTTAACTTAAATAATATGAACGGTACGTACCTCAATTGTAGAATAAGAATTCTACGTACCTAAATGGAGTTCTAATTTTTCTTTTACGCACCTTAAAGAGAAGTTTCGCACAAAAAAAATCTACAAAACACGAAACATCATATTTGTAAGATTATATAATAAATCAAATATTAATAACAATAAAAATGATTAACATATTAATATCAACAATAATAACAACAATAATAAAACTAATTTAATATTACTAATAATAAAAAACATAATAATATTAACAATGATAATAATAACGATAATTGATTAGCGTAAACAATTAGAACGTACGTACCTCACTTGCATAATAAGAATTCTACGTACCTAAATGGAGTTCAAATTTCCTTGTACGCATCTTAAACAGAAGTTTCGCACAAAATAATCTATAAAATATGAAACATAAAATTACAATGGATTATTATAAAAATCAAATATTAATATAAAAAATAATATATACCTTCTTTCCACGAGATAAGGGCTTCAAATTCACAAAATGTAGTACAAGTGATAATTGAAAGATTGGAGTAGTGGAGAAAATGTAAAATCTGAAGAAGAGAAAGAATCGAAAGTTTATAGTGAAGAAGAGAATAGAGGAGTTGTTCGTTCGCGGCATTCTGAACTTACGCAATTCATCCCATTTATAGGCGAGGAACGCGAAGAGGACAAAGGAAGTCACGCCCTCGCCCAGGGCGTGATTCAGATTCTGAAAAGTAAGTCACGCCCTCCTGCAGGGCGAGACTCAGTTTCTGAAAAGTGAGTCACGCCAACTGCGACGGCGTGACTTACTTTTTTAAAAAAAAACAAAACTCAAGTCACGCCCACTGACAGGGCGTGACTTGCTTGTTTAAAAAAGAGAAAAAGCATATCACGCCCTCGGCGAGGGCATGATACATTAGATTGTTAATTCTACCATTTCCACGTTATTTTATATAGAAATAATAAAATTTGCAATAAACAGTTAAAAAAGCCTCCAAAATACGCCATTCAGCTACTTGCCGCTCCTTCATTCAAATTCCGTAACCTGTATTTCTCGTAGGCAGCGTTTGGTAGGCGGATTAACGTGGGACTGATAACCCCGTCACGTGTTTGGCTCGTTTTTTGGCCATTTTCTTCCAATCCTTCACTGCCTGATTCACCAGATTTCAGCGTCTCCAAAAGTGATAATAATCCTTTCAAATTAGGTGGGTTTCCTAGTCCGCGTACGCTGATTTGAAGAAATTGCCAAACTTTACCACTTTACCCCTTAACCCTATTATACACACCCAGACTTATCGATAAAAGAATTCAATTCGGCTGCTGTATTCCTTTTAATCTTGGAGAATCTTGTTTGGATGTTGAAGAAAATCGGGCAGGAGAATCACAACTGTGGGCGACGCAGGTAAATTTCGATCGATAATTTTTGTGTTACCCTTGCGTTGTATCTCCTTCAATTATTCTGTTTTCAGAAATTTTTTGTGGTGCCTGTACGATTGAGCAGTGTGTTTGAATAGCAAATTTCTGTATTGAAGTTTCTGTAAACCTTCTGTCGAAGACATAAATACCAAATTGAACACACTGAAATTTAATTTGGGAAGTAAACATCGGAGACAGAAAGTATACTTCACAGTGATGCTTTTCAATCTGGAGTGATAGCATGTTGTTTTCAACTCGTGCATCGGTTATGTTCAGATGCACGACTGGATTTAAGAAGATTTAGAATCTGTTTTAAAAAAAGGTTGCAGCATAATTTGTTCAACCAGCTAGAATTTAGTTATCCTACGCATATGTTTGAAACAAACCTGTTTATATTTTAACGTGTATAATGATATGACGCGTAGTTGGTGCAGAAAATAAATGTATTTGGAGCGTCTATCTCCTCTTGTAGGCTGTAGCAACCAGGATCATTAGTTGATGTATGTTTTTGTGTTTTGTATTTGTTTATGATCTGTCAAACACATAAATTACATTGTTCAAGAAGTTGTATACATGACAGTAGAGATAGATGCACTGGGTGATACATACAAGCAGTGCTTGAGCCCCAAGGAGTTGACAAGATCAATGTACATTTAGAAAAATCCCTTCATAAAGCAAAGATCTTTGATAATATTTTACTTGAATAACACATGAATCCTGAATTCTGTCACAAGTATAACATTGATATGCTAAAAAGAAATATTTGACCAACTGATTACTGGTAGCTTGTAAATCTTTCGTACGTCAACTCTATTACGAAGGAAGCAATTTGAGTAGGTGGACCAACAAACCCTCAAATGGATAACATCAAATATTTCCTATAATTCAACAACTGCCTAACTATGTGATATTACTTGTCCATTATTATAATTCTTTGTTATTGTCTTACTGAATCTTATTTTGTTGTTGTTTTCCAATTGTGCAAGAAAGATGGATAGTAAACATAAAAACATTGTTCTTCTTCTGCTCGTACATCAAATGTTGTGTCGAAATTTTTTGTTGGTATTGATTTTGATACGACTACGTATGAGAAGTCTTCCGAAGACACGTCGTCTCCCTCGTACAACAAATGCATCGTATAGTATGACCCGCAGAATTACAGCTCAATTGAGTCATATGCACAGAATTATTGAAGCAGGAGATGGTCAATGTGTTGTGAACTTGCGTATGAATTGCAATGCATTCGGAAGATTGTGCTACATTTTAAGAAATTTAGGAGGATTAGTAGATTCTAGATATGTCTCGGTTCATGAGAAGGTTGCCATGTTTTTGTCAATACTAGCCCATCATAAGAAAAACCGAGTCATAGGCCACGATTACATACGTAGTGGGCAAACAATCAGTGCACATTTTCACGAAGTAATGCGGTCCCTACTGAAACTACATCCTATCCTTCTTGTGAAGCCGACTCCTGTGGATGAAACTTGTGGGCAAGATAATTGGAAGTGGTTCAAGGTATTACTCTGTTTACAGATTTTTCTGCGTTTTGAATAAAGTAGAACCCTCACAATGTTTATAAGCAATCTATTAATATCTTTCTCCATTGCAGGGTTGTTTAGGTGCACTTGATGGAACACATATTACTGTGCATGTACGTGTCCAAGACAAAGCAAGATATAGAACAAGAAAAGGAACAATCGCAGTGAATGTTTTAGGGGTATGTGATTGTAATATGAACTTCATTTACGCTCTCACTGGGTGGGAGGGTTCCGCAGCTGATGCAAGGGTTCTAAGAGATGCATTGACTCGGGAAGATGCTTTAAAAGTTCCAAGAGGTTTGATGTTCTCTTAGAAACAGCTGATTTGTGGTTTTGCAAAAAAAAAAAACCTACAATACCGACATCCAAACAATTTTTTGGTTTGTAATTATTTTATTATGTTTGTAGGTTGCTACTACTTATGTGATAATGGCTATGAAAATGTAGAGGATTTCTTGACGCCGTACAGACGAGTACGGTATCATAGAGATGCATGGGGGAATCGTGCATGTGGACCACAAGACCCTAAGGAATTATTCAACTGGAGACACTCACAAGCTAGGAACACAATTGAAAGAGCATTTGGTTTGCTTAAAAGTTTTGTAGGTTGCTACTACTTATGTGATAATGGCTATGAAAATGTAGAGGATTTCTTGACGCCGTACAGACGAGTACGGTATCATAGAGATGCATGGGGGAATCGTGCATGTGGACCACAAGACCCTAAGGAATTATTCAACTGGAGACACTCACAAGCTAGGAACACAATTGAAAGAGCATTTGGTTTGCTTAAAAAAAGATGGGCCATTCTTCGAAGTCCATCTTTCTACCCTTTGCGAGTTCAAAACCAAATAATACTAGCGTGTATATTATTACATAATTTTATCCGATCGCAAATGCCGGAAGATCCCATGGAAGAAGTTGGTGAAGATGTTGGCAGCCCGTCTCAAGAAACAGGGCATGATTTCATATGCACTTTGGAGGCATCGGTGGGTTGGGATAGTTGGAGAGATGAGTTGGCTCTATCAATGTGGAACATGAATAATTAAAATTCTTCGGTTGTAACATGTTACATTGCACATTTTATTTTTAAATAAATGTCTTTGAAATTTTTTTATGTGTGTATGTTGAAGTATATGTTGAGCCTTTATGGTTGGAATGTAATTAAGTGTGTTTATGATTATATTATTACGAACCAGAATCTGTTACATTACATGAATACTTTGAGTAAACTCTGTTAAATTGATATCTAACAGCTTAGTTCACGTGCATTTCAGGTGTTCTGAAATAGAAGACAAACATTCGATATGGAAAGTGGAGACACTTGTGGTAGTGTAATAGGTAGAACGAAGAAAGTGGAGAAGACACGGCGTACATGGACTGCACGTGAAGAGGACGTTCTTATAACATCACTAAAAGATGTTATAACAAAGGGGTGGAAAAGCGAAAATGGATTTAAAGCTGGGTATTTAAGTTTGTTGGAGTCGGCAATGCATGCAGCCATTCCCGGTACAGATTTACGTGGAAATCCGCACATCAATTCAAAGGTGCACGTGTGGAAGAAAACTTATGGTACATTAGTGACGTTATTGAGCAAAAGCGGTGTAGGGTGGAATGATACCGACAAAACCGTTGAAGCGACTGATGAGACATGGGATACAATTATCAAGGTTAATATGATTTCAAATTTACAATTATTTTTACGGTACAATTCATAACAGATGTTGTAAACGCAGGCGGACTCAACCTTGCGAAACATGCGACACAAGCAATGGACACATTATCCAGATTGGTGCGAGATATTCGGGAACGATCGTGCAACTGGGGAGCACTCCCAGACTTTCGAGAATGCTTTGAAAGATGTTCTCAAACTCGACGATGATGTACCTAATGAAATCCACTTTGGAGATGCTTTTGCATGTAATACGTCACATGGTGAGGATGATTCAATCTCTGAAACAAATACACCATCATCTAAACCGAAAATAGCAACAACTTCGAAGAAGCGCAAAAGGAAGCAAGTGGACGAGGTCGATGAAGCTATAGTCGTAGCCATCAACAATCTTGCAGATGTAACCAAACTAACAATGAATGATTTGGTGAAGCAACTTGCAGCTCCAGACAATTTATCAGATACACAAGACGCGGTTTTGGACGCATTGCAAGAGATGACTGAAATATCTGAGGACGAACAGGTTATTGCAGCCCAGTTGTTATTCAACAATCACAACAACTTGGCCTTGTTTAAGCGTTTAAATGACAAAGGAAAACTAACATTGGTTAAAAGGTTACTACGTGGTGACTAAATGTACCACAACACTGGCTTTCTGTCTAAAGTAATGGATGACTCTATGTTAATTATTGTATATGGTGCAACTTTAATTGGCAGTTTCGATATCATGTAATTTTGTAGTACTATATTTTGTAAGTTGCATCATTACAAGAACGTGGTTGTACTATATTTTGCCCTTTTGTATTGGTAATGCAATAGTATACCTTGTACATAGTGTCAGTAAATCGATGAAATATTCATTCCCTCTGCTTATTTGCATACTGCTGAATTTGATGAATGAGCTGTATGTGCGAATTCTGAAATTGCCTTTGTCAATTTGTGATTGCGGCTTTTCCTTATGGTGCAAGTTCTGATGCTGCATATGCTGTTCATTCTGAACGTTTGCAACTGATTTACTTTTGTATTTACTGGTGATCTGGGATTTCAGGCTCATGTGCTTCACGATTTGAAACAGGCAGTAACTTGTTTCGCTCATTTGTGAGGTTGGTCTGCACATATGTTCTTGTAAACCACTTCATTATATATGACAAATGAGGAGGACAGTTTTAGTAATTATTTCGAGGAACAAGTACACAAAGCAAAGTGGCATTAAATGATGTTGGCCTGTGTTGTGGGGTAAAACACCTGAATATGTTCTAGCCTCTGTGTGAGGTATGCTACAAGTTCCATATTCAGATGCAATCTCTTCTTTAGGATTATTGTTGTTTTAAAAAAAAGGATCTAATGCAAGTAGGGTAGTGTCTGCTACCAATGAGAAGCCAATAATTCGGGATACTCAATCTCTGCTCGCTATTTTTATGTTTCTGTTTTCTTGATGGGGAGGTTTTGTTAATTTTTCGCTCATTGTTACTGTTAAAGATTGGTCATTCTGTTGGTTGTGGAATTCCTGAATTATTTTGATTTTTCTTCGTAGTCTTGACTACATAATTAATTGAAGAGGTGACTGGAAGAGATAACATAGGGCCCAGGAAATGCAATTCCATATGGAGGTTGAGAGTTCATGTGAGGGTGTGGTTTGTTGTTGTTAGATTCTGGTAGCAAAAGTTTAGTTATTCAGTGGTCGTATTTTATGATGTAACTTGTGTTTGAAATCAGTTAGTGTAACCTTCACTGTAGTACGCAAACCATATATAATGTGCAAGCACTTAAATCTGCTGCTTAAAAATGTTATTCTGTTGGCTAGTTTTGAGGTTTAGTAAGTTGGAGATTTTGTTGCAACATCATGAAATTCTTTTGGCACTTAAATAGGATTGCAACTTCTTCAGATGAATCAAGAATAAGTGCTAACAATTATATGCTCTTTGATGTGAGAAAAGCTAATAATTCATAATTGAGTAGCAGTATTGAACAAGGTTTTTTATTCTATTCCACCAGTATTATCATCATGTCCACGAATTCTCCAAAAAATTCGTTCAGTGTTTTCCACCAGTATTTGTATTGACAGAAAATATGGCTGAAGCAGAAATTATTTTCACAATCTTTCCCAGGATACAAGACAGTCAGATTAACTCCAGCAATTTATAAGTTTCATAAGACAAACTGTATAGCATAACTTATAAATATTTCTGCAAAAAGACAGTACATGTCCCAAGTAGTAACCACAATGTCACAGATTTAGTGGTATTACACATCAACAAAACCAAAAAGGATGGGCAACTACGTAGATGGACTGTCGAAACAACATAGTTAACCAAGAGAATCATCTGAGATGTCAATGATAATGGGAGCCATTGGTCCTCGCATCTGTTGGCCGTCCTTCGTACTCACCTTCTCTCGCAGAGTTCCCATTTCTGTCTTCTTCAGAGCTGTAGTAGTAACGTTACCGAACTTCATCCGCTTTACCTTCTCCGGGGCCACGGGTGAATCTAGACCCATATTTCCCAACTTCGAATTTCTACCACATGCACGAGCTTGATCATGCAGCCCTTCCTCCTCATCGGAAGACAAATCAATTAGAGGCACCACATATTGGCTTGTAACAGTGTCCTCAGAACCGATTCTGGAACATACAGCCATGAAAGACAACCTGTTGAGTAAACCCAAGAACAAATACTACAAATGTCGTGTGTCACTGTAAAATAGTAGGGGAGGGCTACTTAAGCAACTTGGAGTAAGGGACTTAATGTTACCAACCACTAATAATAAATAGGTGTCATTCAATCTTGTCAAAGGGAACTTAGAAATGTGGAGTTTCAAACTGGCACTTCCTGAAAAAAAATCAGCTGCTGAAATCTTATATCATTTAATACACCTGAGTACTGTTGCACATCATCATTCATTTTCACAGTTGGCAGCAACAAAGGCAGAAAACTTTTGCAACATGTTAATACCAAGCACAAGAAGCTACACGTACTTGCCATGTGTTGTCCAAATTCTAACTACAAACATATATCATTCCTCTGGGCAAAATCCCAACAATAGAAACAGTGACTGATACAAACCATAATGGGAATAAAGATGGCCAACCACAGAAAGAGCTTCATGTCTTCCTGCTTTGTCGAACAGCACATGCATTTCAGGGAACATATAATTATATTTCTGTGTGACCAATTTCCTATGGATAATACATAGACGATTTTTTGCATGAAAATACACATGACAGATTGCATTTTAGAGCATTATTTGATCATAGGAAGACATGCTATCTCAGTTAATCTTGCCAACAATATCCCAACATTGAGTTAATCTGTAATTACTGAAACCATTGTATAAACTACAACTAGATTATGGAAGTACAAGTACCATTGCGTTTGAAGTACCACTAACAAGAATCGTTGAGTTGTTGGTCGCAGTCTCTGCAAAAAGAAGAACAACATTAGATTGCGAGATCAATTGGCAATATTAATTAGACAAGGATGCAGTTACATAGGCCAGTAATTTACCTCATTTTGGAAAAGCAATTGTCATAAAGTTGGATGCTTACAGTGATCTTACGCTTTATAAATACGTACATGTTATAGATTAAAACAAAACCATTTGTAACTGACACATTCAATTACAACATCAGCGTACTGTTATAAAGCATACATTGGTGCGAGAATACATCATTACAGCTGCAAAAAAGTGTAATCAAACACAGACTACTTTCCACAATCTACTCTTCATCATTAAGCTGCATATCCTCAAGTATTTGTCCAATCTCCTCGACTACCTTCTCCATTCTGGCTGCATGGTTGTGTATCTCAACTGCTAAATCTCGTAACACCTTTACCAACTTCTGTGAATTCTTAGGTCGATGGGGTCTTGATGTAGAAGTCGTACTTGTTTTATCACATTCACATTTTCCGTAGACGCGTGAGGCATCCTGTGATTGCAAGAATGAACGAAAAGCTTCCTCTGCATCTTTCTTGGAGTCATAGCCTTTATAACAGGATCCTCGGAAACCACAAACTTGTCTGCTAGCTTCGGACCATTTCTCGTACACACCGGATTCTCGTCCAACAAAAACAACGTACGATTTCGGCTGACAAGCACCACATTATATTAAACAAGTTTTTGTTATTTCTATACATAACATGCAAACATATCAGTCAAAACAATTTTCCTCAGATTTGTAAAGCACACTGACAGAAAGCATAACCCTATGTTACATGTTAGAAGCAGTTACAGGATTTCAAAGACAGATAGAAGCTTTCATAAAACAAATGGAAGATTCAAGGTTCGAATTACACCATTTTGCAGTAGTTGTGAGGGTTAATAACACGATGAGTATGCCACGATCGTTGTGTCAAGGTGGAACTTTTGAACTGACTTCAAATCTGAAATGATAAAGTACACATATCATACGATATGATTATAAGATTACTCATGGACACGACAAACCAACATAGGTCGAACAGAAACAGTAGAGCTTCAACCAGTTATATAAGCATCAACTGTACAAATCCAAGTTCAATTTAGACTGAAGTATGTAAGCTAGTTGAATCCTCCACCTGACAAATAGGAAATCCAAATTTCAATACCACACAATTTCAGAAGCATTCACAACTTGAGTCTTCACTGCAGAGTTTCTTAGCATCATTTTTAATATCCAGTAAGTTATTATGCACTTCTTACAGCATAGTATGCATTGCTAAAGTTTTTGTCCTTGCTTCCTCAAGTTTGGTTTCTTTAACAGCCAGTACTGAGGGAAAATTTGAGATTAAGATGTCATGTTTTGGGTTGATTATCCCACCAAATGATAGGCTCTTCCCATAACATTTCTATACTTCATTCTTTAACGATTATCGCACTATTTAGCTGAGCTGTTTAATTCTTAAAAACCAGTAGTACATATATCTGCTGATAGCAACTCCATGTGTTGTGCGGCAACTCTTCCCCTCCCCCTCCCCCACCCCAGAAACAGAAAAAAGACCAACAAGCAAAGTTTGGATTTTGCTCCAACGTAATACATGGGAGTGGATTTTATTCCTTGAATCGTTTAACTTATGATCCACATTTTTCAGGGCTATGTTGCACTACACAGTCTGCACCATATCTGTAAAAGTCGTGAAATTTCCCTTAACTTTGTTTGTCAATCATGAGTACAATAACACCTAACTATTATAAAGAGAAACAATTCACGATACTATACGAACGTATGTCATTTCAGAAGTTGTATGTAATTACGTATGTAAATAACGGGCGTAATACAGTTCTGTAAATAATACAGTGAAGCTGGAAAAATATAAAACGAATCATAAGGAGAACACTTGAGAAAATACCAATTGAAGACTGTTTACACCGGACGACTATGAGTGCTTCGAAATTAACTCAACAGCAAATCGGAAAAACTAACCTGAAAACCAAAGAAAACTACTTCATCAAATGCAAAGTACCCAAACCTCTGAAAAATCATGAGCACGGTTGATGGGGGACGAGAAAGAACCGAAGATATGCTTCTTCGCTGATAGATCGGTTACTGTGTTCACTTGCTCTTCACCGACGAAAACAGCGTACAATCGAAGATTCAATTGCTACAGGGAAGACGAATCTGAATTTGGGATTGTTTCTGGATTTTGGGCTGCAGTAATTGACGTGTTTGGAGGAGCTGGATTATATGAGCCAAAGGATATTTTGGTCAATTGATGGCTAAATACTTTTGTAGTCCTTATGTTAAAAACTGAACCAAACAAAACACCCTATATCTTAAATATTACTTATCCCACTTTATTAAAAAACAATCATTCAAATTAATCCTTCGCTATCAATCACATCCCACCTACCAAGCGGAGCCGTAATGTATATTTTTATATATCTTCAAAAATATAAAATTAAACAAGTAACTCTTGATTAGTACATTGATTGAAAACTCGATCGCTACACTTGTACACTTCAAAACTTAAACCACCACAAGGGCTGGGCTACAATTTGAGAGCTGCTATGGCTTCAGGTTTGAAATCCACTCTTAGGCTCAATACTCGTCTGACCTCGGCTGGAGTTAGTCTCCAAGTCATGGGACCTGAGTTCTCTCCCCAGAAATCCAGAATCTCAGAGACTTTTTCCAAGTTCAGGATAGTAGCCATCTGGGTGAGACGAGAAAACTTGTCTCGAACGGTCCTCTGGGTCATACTCGAGAAATGACTGACCAGTGCCCTGGCATCTCTATCAAGCTGAAGGCCACCTAGTTGACTGAATCGTTTTTGCATCATGATGACTTCGAGCCTTTTCACAATGAAGTCGATGACAAGATGTACAAACAAGTCGTAATTGTTGATTGTCATCAGTTGCTGAAGCCATGCCACATTGGTTTCAACAGAATGTAGAAGCCTTTGAACCCAGGGATCATTCACCTCGTTGTCAGCATATTCTGCTTCAGAAAGTTCATAGCTATTTGTGGCCACATTGTCTAATACTGGCCGGATTCGGGGAGTCACGGATGACACAAGTTGCTCCATTCCAACCGTTAGAGTCTGCTTGAAATTGTTACTCATTTCATTTAATTCAGATAAGCAAGATTTAACTCTCTCTCTATCTGCAGGTGAAGAGAATGCCTGATGCAAGGGAACTGAAGTTAGTCTTTTCAACATATTTCCAGAATAAGGAATAAGATAGTGGAGTAAACGCAGAACAGGAATCCTATGATGTTGAAGGCATACATTTTGGCATAAAAAGCATTCACGCGGAGTATGTTCCCTGAGAACATCTTTAATCATTTAATGTAAGGAAGGTATACTTGGGCACCAAACCAGGTTTCCAGGCACAAATTCAGTACAAAAACAAAAAAAAAAATCATCTACAACAAAAATCATGAACATGGACAGTCAAAATAAACGGATATCGCCATATTGACGCTACTCTGCCACAAATCACTTCAATAGAAATTCAAAGGTGCTTGGGCCGAAAATCTTGCCCATGCATTTGAATTTAAATATAACATAAAAAGAGACATATTATGAAGATATTTATAAAGTTTGAACCATTTTCTCCATTTTCAAAGCATGAAAACAAAGTACTTGAAAAAACATAGCAAATAGGAAGTGTGAACAGGGTGGCGCATTGTCTTGCACAATTTGAAATCGGAAACCTTTCACCTATATCTCGGGTTGAAGGAATTTACCCTTGATTGAGGGATGTAGTTATGGATGCTTTATTTAAGGAATAGGTACCCTCAAAAACAGAAAATGAAAAACATAGCAGATTCCTTTAACTGAATACAAGCTACTAACATGACAGACAGGATCCTAACCACAGACAAAATTGAAGACCTTAGAGCCACTCCCTATACAATGTTGATCTTGCTATGGCCATCAAGTAGGCTACTGATAACATGCTAGCAGCAGAAATCCGCAGGCCAAATGAAAGTGATGGTATTTACGGTCAAACTGAGTATATTATTACTTGACTGTAGTTTTCTGTAAGGTCTCCCAAAGAACTTCAGAAAATTTGGAACATATAGCTTATCAAATCCAAACTTCTTAATAACTCTAGAATCACATTTAGAAATGAAAAATAATAGTATTAAGGGAACAAATTGTGTATGTACCTCTGCGCATTGCTCTTCGATCTCGTGGCGAAGTTTCAAGGCATACTCACTACTAACATCCATGTTGTTCAAGGCAGTGGCAATCTCTGTTCCTGTCTTCTGCACTCCAACACCACCCAAAAATAGCTTTGCCCCAAGGTTAGGCTCCTTCATCTTTTGTTGCAATGCTTCACAATATTCGCCCCCTAGTAAACTCACGGCACTGCTCAGCACAGCTATCACTGAGTTAATATTGGAGGTAGAAATAGCCCTCCGGCAGCAACTCTGCAGCACATAGAACACATCATGGACCATAGATGTGGTGAGACTATCGAGCACGTGCTCATTGATTTCAATTGCTTTCCTCACATTCTCCACCATAAAGAATCCTTCCAGGATCACATAATAACCAGTAATGTCCTGCGTAACTTTACTGAAATTCCCGCTCCTAAACGCTTTTGTAGCTCGAGGTCCTAACTCTGGATCGACAGAGGTCAAACTCCTTATTTTTGAAACCATGTACTCTGTGTAATCTTCACCCAATTGGGTCAATGATAGTATCTCTTCCAGGTACAGCTCAACCTCTCTAGGTTCCGGCCCTTCCACCCCAACAGAGAGCAAATTGTTCTTATATGAATTAATATCAGATGTCAACTTCGCCAATTTCCTATATTCCATATACTTCTTCAAAATGATAGAACCTCGCGAATCACATTCCTCCTGGAGCTCGCAAATGGCATAGACAATACCATCCTCACCACAAAGATCACTCAAAATTGCATTATTTTCCTCAATAGCCAAGACAATGTCTTTAAATAAATTAGTCAAACAAGAAACGAAATTCACGTTACTGCTATTATTCGATTGCTCCATAATTTCCACCAATTGCTCAAATTCCATTCTTGATCTCACCGAAATTACCTTTCTTAAGTATTGAACATAAATCTGTAAGCCTTCCTCTTCGAGACCGAGAGGCCTGTAGAGTTTGATGAAGCGGAGAATAGTGGGATGATCCCATTGATCTACTGCATATGAAAGCTTCTTCTTGGCGATGCTTTCCAATTGCTTCTTGTACGAAAGGAGCTGCTCGCGCTGATCCGCTGTTGAGGAGTCCTTGAACTTCGCATCAATTTGGAGGAATGTCTGGATGAATGATGCTGCGGATTCGAAATCCTCAGCGAGAAGAGATTTGTGAACGCCGTCCAGGCAGTTTGATCGGTCGACGATGGCATCGATTCTGAAGAGCGTGTCACGAACTCGCGATTGGGCGAGGTCAAGTTGGCGGACTTTCGCGGACACCTGATCCGCGAGCGCGGAGGTGAAAGAGACGTTGGAGAGCATGTACTGAGAGTCAGCCTTCACTATCTCCAAAACCTCGGTCGATTTGTGGAGATTCGAGAGCTGGAGATCCAAATCGGAGCGCTGGGATAGTAGAGATTCAAGGTCCAGATCTAGGGCTCGCTGATAGGCAATGCATTGGTGAAGGAGACGCGTCATGGCTCCCACGTCCGTCAGTTTCCGTACATGTTCAAGCGCTTCCGCCGTGCCGAATTCTACTGACAATGAATTAATGGTGGCGACGGCGACGGCGACGCCGCCTCCGGTAGAAGCGTCGGCGTCGGCCTCACTCATCGGTGTAGATGCCATGAGTCGTGTTCCAAGTAGCCGACTCGTAGACTCTCCGCAACAAAGCTCTGAAAGCAAAATCAGCAAAGATAGTATTACGTTCTAATCTAACATTACAAATATTTTAAGTTACTTTCTTTATATTTCTCTCTTTTTACCAAAAAAGAATAATTTTAATTTATTACAAAAACATATTAACTTTCAAGATATATTTAAAAAGAAAAGACTGATTTTGAGCTCTATATTCTAATTCATTTTAAAATCATAATATTTTAGGATTTGTGAATTTTTCTTGCTTCCGTTCAAATCGATCCAATTAAAAAACTGGATAACAATCTGATTGAAGCGTCGAATGTACTCCCGAAGAGTCTCATGCTCCTTTTGCTTCACAGTGAATAGATTCAAGGTGGTCATGGGTGTTTCTTGCTGCTAGCAAATTGATGTAAGAACGCCTGGCTGAAGTCCTGGAAACACTTGATACTCCCAGCTGGCAGTAGATTGAACCACTGCTGGGCAGCTCGGACTAGTGTAGTCAAAAAGATACGGCATTTAATCGGGTCAGAATACCGGTGGAGCAAAGCAGCGTTCTCAAATCGAGATATATGCTCCTCGGGATCTCCCATCCCATCATATTCCCCAACATTGTGGTATTTGAAGTGTTGGGGCAGGTCGGCATCCAATACCTCCGTAGAAAATGGCACCTCCCGAGCAGGCGGGGGAGGCGGTGCCGAGCTTTTTTCCTTCCTCAGATTCTCCAATTCCTCATACATCCTCCTCATCTCTTCGGCTCGCTGATTCTCCAACTCCTCTCGCATCCTTCTCATATCCTCGGCTTGCCGAGCTTCTAACTCTTCACGCATCCTCCTAATCTCCTCGGCTTGCTGATCGAGATTAGGTGGGGGCTGTGGAGCATGTTGACTTGCCAGTATTTGTGCCACCGTAGTGGCTACCAATTCAGCTATCTGAGCGGGGGTAAGAGCAGTGTTCTCCGACCCTGGTGCGGTACTTTCTGTGTTACTGTTCTCCCCACTACGCTGAGTTCTAGTCCTCTTTGGTGGCATCTTGTATCTTCTTCTTCTTTCCCACAGACGACGCCAATTGATGTAGCCAAATAGATCAGCCGACGAGCTGCTGCCACGTCGAGGACCTCGGGAACGTCGGGCGTCGAGAATTGGAGAACACGTGGGTATTCCTGCAAGCAACGAACACTTGTCAAAGGGCGCCGGAGATGTGTCCGGCGAAGCCCCTCCGATGCTTAAGTCAGCCGTGTACGAGAGTAAAACAAGAATATATATTGTGTGCAAGAGTATCTAATAGAGAGTGAATCAGCCTCGAAGAGCAAACCTTGGGGGTATTTATAGAAGGGCTAGACAGATGAATCGTCTTGTGGACACGTTCTGTCGAGACGTGGGTGAGAACGTGCGCACGTCTTCCGTACAACACGACCCACGTTCTCCGCCTTTTGCGGAAGTACTTTAACACCTCGGGTTGGGGTCCTCGGGAGAGGCCTCGACGTCAATCCCGACGTCCGAGCTCTTCGCGCGCTTCTTGATTGCTTTCGCCCTTGGTGATGTAGGTAGAGTTGATGCTTAGTCCTCGGGTCCCGAGCTACTAATGGAGGGCATCACAATCTATACATCTTGCTATTGATTTAGTACATCCTAATGATCAAGTGGTGAACCAATTTTATATACAATTGGGTCTAAATGAGTGCCATTGGATTCACAAATACCCTAAAAATAGGATCGAACTAATCCTTAATATTGAGCAAATTGACTATAATTGGACAATGGCTTGTGCATCTGTTTTGAAATAGATAATTGGCTTGTTCATTTGAGAGGTGCAAAAAAAATTATTATTTTAGAAAACATTTCTAACTCCAAAAATAATGATACAAATAAACTAATCAGCATCTCTTGGATAGCATCGGGATATTGACATGGATATAGGTTATCTGTACCTCTTAACAATCTTGGATATAGGGACGTGAGCTTAATATAATATTCTTGTGTATTTTATTGTAATAAATAAATATATATTATATAATATTGTAAACTTTACTTTTTGATCGGCTTGAACCCTTATATATGGTATATATAATTTAAAAATGATACTGTGGGCATCTGTTGTGGACATTTGAATTACGTGACACTTCCTGATGCTGCCACGTCATCCCATATGCTCACAAAATACCCATAACAGATGCCCACAATATCATTTCCTTATATAATTAGCCAGTATGCAGGATGGATATATTATTTTTCCTATATAAACTATTTCTTTTGACATCTGTTTTAATATATGAATTTATCTGTTAAAATCGAAAATTTTGAAAAGAGGAATAAATGACTTAAAAAAAACGAGGCTAGAAATTATTCGGAAATAAGCTAAAAAAACAAACTCGGTCATATTAATAAATATCCAAATTTACACTTAAAACAATTTTTTAAAAGATTTACCAATTCAAATATACAAATATAAATGACCACTGAAGAAACTTCTCAAACATTTTTATAAGATTTAACAATTCAAATAGACAAATATAAAATCACCTAAAAAACTTCTCATATCTACTACTCACCACCTCAAGGTAACCAGTACATAATTTTTCAATATGGACACAGTAAATTTAAACCTTAATAAAATTATAATTTATATTTAGAAAAATATGTTTTAAATCTAAATATATTTAAATTGCACCGTTCTCCGAAGAACACAAGCATATATAACAAGTCAACGAGAGATGGTTATAATTAGATGAAATCGTTGAAGATGGAACAAGCTAGCAACAGATGAACTAATACATATGCACAAACTCATGGCCAGGTGGTGTTTTCGAAAACTTTGAAGACGATCTCGATTCCGGTGGGAATCTGCGACGCGAAGAGAAGTAAATTCAAAGAGTTGGAAACAATGTGAACACTTCTCGCTGTTGCATTCCCTTTCTGCATCGGAGCCACCATCGCAGCCGCCACCGCCCACAGTACCGTTACCGCTAATTATATTCACAAACAAACAACGACAACAAAAGGGTAAGAAACATAATAATAACGATAATTCTCTTTCTTTTCTCCGTTCATGTCAATTATATGGTTTAATTTTCTATTTTCTAAACAATATATCCCAATTTAATATATATTTTTCCAATTTGATCGGTCGATAAACATCAGAAATATTTTTAAAATTTAAATTATCAGGAACTTTGTTAGCATAAAAGAAAACATTTCTATGGGGGATGGAGGGATGGACTTAGTATTAATATATCAGCTCAAATAAATGATTATGGTTTAATATCCAAGTTTTGTACTTGCGCCAGTGAATAAATGAGGTCCTGGGAATAGCTTTCCAGTCCTGAACCAGGTGTTGACCGCTCCATAGACAGCGTCAGTCACTCCAAATCCCAGTAATATGGAGCCGACGAGGAAGTGTTTGTCTTTGTACGACCCTTTGATCAGCTCCTTCCTTTGCTGGATTCATTTTCGGATATGTAATTAATCCGGCCACATATGTATATAAACAAGGAATCGCAGAATTGGTGGATCATAGAAAGAATCAACATTAACCTCAGTGAGTTGCTCGATCTTGTACTCGACAGGCGATGGCTGGGCAGGTGTTTGGTCTCCATCTGCGGACTTTTTTACTTGCTTTTTGAGCTCATTAATCTCATCTTGAGTGGTGCGCACCCTCCTCCATTGCAACCCGAGGTATCCAGCATAGAGAGTAAGTAGAAACAGCACACTCATCGTGATCGGATGGATCAGAGCCAGTGATCTCCATTCAAGAATCCCAAAATCCCCTCCAGCAGCAGCCGCTCCCTGTTTATTTGTACGTAAAGATGAATTACAGAGTAAATGAGATATCTATACAAGCACGCACGCACACACTACATATATATAACATTGAAGAATATAAATGACATGCCTGGGTACCGAACAGGAAAGGCAATGCGATTGCTGTGAGGGGAAGAGAAGCTGATTTGAGATGGAATTGATGGGCGAGTTTAAGGCATAAATATTTAGGCTGCATTGGGTTGATCTGAGGTTGCCTACTTGTTATGGGGAACAGTCTCGGAAGGCTGAGGGTCGCCGCCAGTACCGCCATTGTTGGTGCGAATCGACCGACGATTACAAAACAGTGAGAGCGAGTCTGTGTGTGTGCCAGATGGAGTGATAAGGAAGATGAGGACAAGTTTGCCTGTCGTGGATTGGTAGATATCTACCACGACTACGTGTTATTTTCTCGAGTCTTCCTTGAGTTGGAATTTTCGAGTTTTCATTTGTTTATAATCGAACCAGATTGGAGCTTTATTGTGACACATATTCAAGCTCGAGCTTCCTCGAGATTTGATAAAAGCTATATAGTATAAATTATAATATTTACCAAGTTCATATAAGATCTAATAAAATGTATATTTAGAGAAAAAAATTTCATAATATAATTGTAATTTAAAATTCTAATATAAGTTATATAGGATTTGTTATAATTAAAAGTATAAAATATATAAAGCAAATATCGTAAATATTTTTTTATCCAATAATTGCTTATAACTCGACTATTTAGCCTTTAACATGTTAAGGGGTCAAATATATTCAGCTTGAGTTTGGTATCTTCAATAACACGAACTCACACGATATTTAATCGAATCGATCTTCGATAAGCTAAATAAGATTTTTATTTTGCTTTCAAAAATAAATAAAAATTAATCGTTCAGATAATTTGTAATGAAATATATATTTTAGATTTAAGTTTGTATATAATATAGTTGGTCAGTGAACACATTCCGATTTCGAGAAAATAGAGGAAACGAGTGGAAAGAGAGGCGCGTGAGGGGCGTAGGGGCACGGTTGATTGTTCACCACTAGTTCTAAGGTCCATCCGCTGGGAGTTATATAGGTAATAAACTTTAGAAGATTTGGAAACAATTTATTTGATTGGGGTAGTGATTAAATACGATGGATCTATTTGATAAATTTTTTAAAAATATTATTATAAAAGTATTTTTTATAAAAATTTATAAAATATTTTAAAAGTTTTTTTTATAGGTAAATATGTGTTTGGACAATTACTTTATAAAAATATTTTAAATTAAAGAGTGTTTTTAGATAACTATTTTAAAAAATAATTAATAATTAAGAAGTAGTATTAAAATAGAATTCAATAATTAATCTAATAAAAGAATTTTGTTTTATCATTCATATAAAATTTATCTATATTTTATATTAAATATCATAAAACATTTTTCACTTGTTATTTAATAAATGTACTTCAAAAATTAGTTTTTAAAGATACTTAATAAAAAATTTATCCAAAAATATTTTTTTAAAAGTTTTTAAAAATTTTGTCCAAACGAGCATATATTTTTTCATGCTGCTAAGGATTCTTTCAATTCTCATCCCACGCATGATAACTGTATACCGAGATAATACAGCTTCTTCAAATCTCGATGCGATAAAAAAAAGTTTCGAGCTTTCTTGGCTTTTTTCAATACTCTGAATAATATTTTGTCTTATTTAATCATCAAAGTTACTGAAAGTTATTTTAGCTAAACTTCTAATATGATCTATAAACTATAACTTTTAAAAAAAATATCAAAATTATTCAAGAAGTAGGAATACCCTAGCTATCCTATCAATTCAGGTCGGATCATGATCCAAATGACTCAACTCTAATAACTTTTAAGACAACATCTTGTTTTAACGATCTAGAAAAAAAACTTAAAACATCATGTAACTATCAGTATGTTTCATATAACTCGATAACTCGATATTGATTCCGAGATCTTAAAAATCGAAATGACATAGTCGCAATCACAAAGTGATGTTATTTCTTATCAAATTCAACCATACAAATGTCTTTGAATAGCCCAATTTGCAATTCTTTGTATGGTTCGCCCCATCTTCTTTGTTTGGAATTTGATGTAAAGGCCAAAACAACGAACGGTATTATAAGAGAATACTTTTGGCGACGTGCTCTCAACACGCTGATTAAAAGATATCATGGATGGACCACTATATCTTGCATCTTTACAAATTATTAATATGGAATAAGACTAAATACTGTCACATTGTGGACACGATTCTTTTTTTTTTATCATGAAACCAAATTTCACTTAACAAGTCAACTTCTCTTTATTTTCAATTTGATTTCTTCCGAATACAAATTCTTATTTTGCAATAATTTTAATACGATAACATTGTAGATATGATTTTTTTGACCTTAAAACCAAATCTCATTATCAATTCAACAAAGCTTGATTTCAATTTGATTTCTTCCAATATAATGCTTGTTCACTTTTAGTTATATCTAGGGATGGCAATGGGACGGGACGGTGCCGAGAATGTCATCCCATCCCCATCTTCATTTTAAATTTTTATATAATTTTTCAACTATTTATTTAATAAAGAAAAACATCCACTTAAAGGGCATGACTTAGTTTTTAGGAAGTGTAAAGTAAGTCACTCCCTGTGATATGACTTACTTGATGTTTTTTATAATTTAAAATGAGTGTCGTCTTCCCAAATGATAGGACTCGTTTTTTTTTTTTAAATAAGTAAAATCATTCATGCCCTATAGCCGGCAGCCAGTCACGCCCTACAGCAAGGCCTAAATTCCAAGTGTTGGTTTTTATTCCGTTATCATAAAGGGGCGAGAGCCCGAGCTTAGGCGAAGCTCTTGTCTTTACCATGCGTTCGTTTACTAAGCTTCGGGCAAGTTCTTCCTATTTGCGTGAGGATGCTTGTGAATGATCGTGAGTGCCGAGCTGGTCGGGCTTATATGTTTGCGTACAAGAGCTACGCGACTTTGCCAGTGTGGAACTGGGCTTATGTGCCGAGCTGGTCGGGCTTACATGTTTGCGTAGAAGAGCTACGCGAGTTTGCCAGTGCGGAACTGGGCTTATGTGCCGAGCTGGTCGGGCGTTATATGTTTGCGTAGAAGAGCTACGCGAGTTTGCCAGTGCGGAACTTGGCTTATGT
>KV005647.1:7458-20143 GCA_001598015.1 Dorcoceras hygrometricum
ATTCTCGTTCAGTTTGTGAAGAACTCGAGAAGAATGATTCCAGGAGCTCACCAATTGATTTAATGCTTCAATTTCAGCTTTGAGCTCACTGGTCTCATCTTTCAGCATCTCGTTCTCAGCTTGTAGCTTACTCAACTCAGTCTTTAAAATGTCAATATCCTCAAACTCATCAGAACTTGATTCAATCGAACTACTCTTTAGACTCATGTTTTCAGCTTTAGCTTCCTCGAATGAGTGAGAAAGCTTCCTATACTCTTTGACCATGTCATTTAGTGCTGTGACAAGGTCTTCTCGTGTAAATTCAACATTGGAAAATCGAATACCTCGTCACAGCCATCTGGTCAGCCATGAGACAATGAACTTCCTCCTGTTCACTATCGCTGGATGATGAGCTGCTGGATGAAGATTCTGAATCACTATTTTCCCAGCTCTTGGTACTTTCCTCAGCCATCAACACTTTACGATCATTCTTGCGGCTGGGTTTCTTGTCACTTCTCATCCTCATCCGCCTATCCTTGGATCACTCCTTGGATCTTTCGACATTTCTATCATCATTCTTGTCATCACGGTTGTACCGATCCTCCTTCTTGTATCTATCCTCCTTATTCTCATCTCTTCTGTATCTGTCATCTTTCTTGGGCCTGTTGCACTCAGCTGCAAAATGCCCTGGTCTTTCACAATTGAAACATATCACGTCAGATACAGATTTATCAGATTTATTAAAACTGTTGTAAGGAGAGGAAGGGTGGAAGGATCTTCTCATGAATTTCCCAAACTTCTTGACAAAGAGGGACATGACGTCGTCACTAAGTTGGTCAGCCGTCTTGCTGGTGCTAGGAGAGCACTGTTCGATTGTTGTAGCTACCAATGATTTTGTCGGCTGGGAGGTTGAGGGAACTTCAGATCTTGTCTCCAGTTCAAATTCGTATGCCTTTAGATTTGCGAACAGATCATGAAGCTCCATCTTGCTCAGGTCCTTCGACTCCCTCATCGCCATGGTCTTCACGTCCCACTCCTTGGGTAATGCTCTCATGACTTTCAATGCTAGCTCTCTGTTGCTGTATTCTTTGCCAAGGCTGTTCAACTCGATCACTATTGCACTGAATCGCTCATCGAACTCTGTCATGGTTTCTCCATCCTTCATCTTGATGGATTCGTACTTTTGCTGAGCGACTGTTAGTTTTTTCTCCTTCGTCTCATCGCTTCCCTCACATATATGGACCAGCTTTTTCCCAGATTTCTTTTGCTGTAGCGTCAGGTTTTTGATTTTGCTGAACTATGTTTTTTGCTTTTGTCCAGTCGTCTTGTATGGATGTCCCTGTATATTCATGCTTGGCTTTCTCAAGAAACTGAGGCTCTCCATTTGTTACAGCAACCGCCAGATTGGGCTTCATTATCTTCAATGCCCTTCAGTAATAACAGTCCACATCTCATCATCCATAGCAGCCAGATGCGCCTGCATGCGAATCTTCCAATCATCGTAGTCCTCTCTGGAGAACAAAGGAATCTTGTTTGAGAGGTAGACATATTTGTAAAAGAACGCACAAACAAATACTGTTCAATAACTGAGAAGCGCCTGCTCTGATACCAATTGATGGTCCCAGAAATAGGATCAATATGCGTATAGGAGTTCAGAAGGGGGGGGGGGTTGAATGAACTCCTTTCGATTTTAGATTTTCGAAATTCTTTTAAAATGTTTTACATCACTGCTTAACTTAAGTCAGAGTTACCAGACTTAAGGATCTCAGTTTAATGCAAATATCTCGGCTAACTAAAATAGTGCGGAAAGAAGCCGATCGATTTGTGAACAGATAAACAATAAATAAAGTGCAGAATATAAAAGATAAGAGTTCAGGGATTTGTTTCTAGAAGTTAAGATATTAATATCCTACGTCTCCCCTTCTTCCTCCTCGGAAGGTATCACTAGAAGATTTGATTTGTACAGGCCTTCTGCACACACCCGATCACACAAGCCTCACTTGTATGAACTCCTAGTATCTCCACAACAATCCACGCAGACGCAGCTGCTGGTTTACAACACTTATCAATATTTTCAAACGTATTTTAGAGAAGCCCGTTTGTTACAGACTCAAATGATTTAACAATGAATACAATGCTATGAGTACTGTAAATTTTCTCTGGTTTCTAAACACAGAAACTCGATTCAAAAGATTGAACCAGAGAATAGACTCGAATGTTTATCTATGAATGTCAACAGTAATGTTCTTCGAGTCTTGTCAGCTTTTTGAATATATTCAACAGATAGAAAGCTCTGGGAGTATTTTGACAGCGTGACCGCGATGATAATGATGATTGTTGTTTCTTCAATCCAGCTTCAGGTATTTATAGGCTTCGTACAACGGTCATAAATGCTTCAAAGGAAAATAAATCCCGTTTGAATCTCTGTGAAAATTGTACGTCGTAAAACTTGCTCCACTAAAGGGTAAATTTCCCATTGACAGAGCCAATTTTTCATATACCATTTTTGTGCAAACATTGAAAAACGGCCTCTGTACATCGTAATATTTACCCAAAATAGTACCTACGTTGTCTCCTCAATTCCAGGCAGTTGTACGATTCTACATATCTTTTCCATTTTGAGTATACAATCGTATTTGAATCAATTTGAACTTGCGCCTGGAATTCTTTATCTTAACTAGCTCCAACTTCCTTCGTCGTTTGCAATGTTGCGACTGGAAAATGTTTAAATGTATGCACCGACTGGTTTTCGTTATACCACGTGCGTTTTTCCAGCGACTGGTTCTTTATTAATCCAACGACTGGTTAGTTAAAACACTGACGTTTTAACTTATCCATACGACATAGTTTTGCTAAAAACCCTCGAATGGTTAAATATAACACTGTAGCTCTCGTCTGGTTCTACAAACCATCAACTGATAAAGCCACGTAACTGCGTCTGGATTACCCAACGACTAGTCAAACTCTTTACTGTAGCTTGCGCCTGGATTACTATATCTTGCGTCTGGTTCTGTAATCCACTGTAGCTTGCGACTGTTTCTAAAGCACTGTAGCTTGCGTCTGGATTACTATATCTTGCGTCTGGTTCTGTAATCCTCTGTAGCTTGCGACTGTTTCTAAAGCACTGTAGCTTGCGTCTGGTTTACTATATCTTGCGTCTGGATTACTATATCTTGCGTCTGGATTATCAATACTATCATGTGACTGATTCCAAGAGTACTGTAGCTAGCGTCTGGATATCACCAACAACCCTGTCGTCTGGATCCTTTCTTATTGTTATCAACGTCTGTATTTCTTGACTTATTTTGTTATCACCAAAACTAATAAATTTTATCCTAACACGGTTCTTATTTTCTGTATGAGTTATGGCACAGAAGCTCTCCTTAGGTCATAGTTTCTTGATCAAGCTCATCTGATATCAGGTCTATGGCGACTATCGCCCATTATCATTCATGTTTGGAGGGACACCCCGGTTCGTCGACCGACATCCATACTCCCGTAAGCTGATCGTCTGTTTTGCCATAAATCATAAAAACTTCCTTGATGATATATGACAGGAAATTTATGTCATTTCTCCTTATTCGTCTTGCCATATATCATTATGACAGAGAAACTTCTATCATTCCTCCTTCGTCGTCTTGCTATACATCATAAAATATTTTCTCTGCTGAAACTTTCTTTAAACTGCTTTACTCTGATCTGAATAAGATCACATACATATATGATTTGATATTTTAAAACTCATTTGAAATTCTAAAGCTACTGGGAGTACAACGGAGTTCAATCGAAGAAGAAACTCGAATCAGCTCAGGCTACAGAAACGAGTAACGAATATTAGAGCTCTAAGGTGAAGAACTATTTCTTGAAATTCCGTACTTCGAACAGGTTAGATTTATACCTTCGAATCGATGCTAATGTTTTAGGTCCGATGCTCTTAATCACAGAATAAGCACGCCTTAACGCTAAAGCACGAAAGCTTAAAAGTGGTTAAATTTTTCTTTTTGCTTGAACGGAAATCTCAACTTTAAAATACATCGATACTCAAAATAGAGGTTTTATAACGAAAACCATACATAACACATTGCATAATAAGAATAAAATGCAAACCATGTATCCCAATAGTACAAATATCGAATCTAAACAGCAACAACTATCTGGGGCATCACCCTGGCAACCGACTCGATGTATAAATAGATAATTATCTGGGACACTCGATCAAACCATCAGGGCTCCACTAGCTGACGCATCACCTGGGCTAGCCGAAGCACCTGGGTAACCTGAATGACAAACAAGACAACCAAACAGCCCTGGAGGGACAATGGGTCAAACCCCAGTATAGAGAACAAAGTAATACAACAACCATAATATGTACGATATATGAAAAGTGCTATACAAATTCATGTCTGGTAGCAAAACGTTGGATAACAAACCGGAAACCAAACGAACGGCCATCAAAATCTGTGACAACATCATCGGGGATTTGGGTGCTACCCGGGTATGCCCAACGTGTGAGACCCGAAAGTTGATTGGATTAATTGAGTTAATTAATCGGGTTTAGCATAGACCATATTTGGCTTGAACAGATTTGGGAGGAGCCAGCTTTGATTTGGTAGGCTTCGTGAGCGTATTTGGGTTAGATTTGATACTTAGAACAATTCTGGGAAGTTTGAGAATTTTGGTTGCAGCGATTAGATTTGAGAGCTGATCAGATTCGAGGCTAGAACCTTGTACGCTAAGCGGATGTGAGTACGCTAGTGTGTTTCTATAGCGGATAGCGAAACTACGCCGTTTGGATTAGTTGGAACGACAGCGTTTTGGCTTAGCGGGGGAGACTCAGATGTGAGTTGCGCGTGTCTTCAGATATGAGTAGGATCTGAGTGTTGCGATGCGACGAGTTTAGAATTTCAGATTTGAGTAACGGGTGACGTGTCTAGATGCAACAGTAGACTCTGTGCGACTTCGTTTGGGTAAGTCAGGATCTGTTTTGATGAAGAGTCATATCTGATATGAGATTCAGATCCGAGCGGGAAATTCAGCTGTGAACCCTGAGATTGTTGGTGGCTGCTGTTCACCAGATTTGATCAGATTTGAATATTTAATAGAGGACTTTGACTTTGTTCTTTATTATCCAGACTCGACACTTAGAAAATATTTCCCGATAGCGAATCCTGTCGTGATACCCTAGTTACTGTTCATCGTACCTTATCTTATCCGATTGCCGACGGTAGACAGCTCCGACTGAAGCGAGAGTGGTAGCGTTGGACTCCTCTTGCTAAGATGCTTCGTTTGGTACAGCTTTTGGAAGCTTGCGTCAAGCATGGAGAGGTGTGCGAAGACATCTCCCTTTTGTAGTCTGTTAGAATAAGCATCAGATTTCTCCTGCCGTTCAGGTAGCTCATTGGGTAAGTGTTAGTTTCTACCCTTGTGCTTTTTTTAGAGCTGGTTGTTGAGCTAGATGGGTAGGACAGAACTGGTGGAGTGCGTAGCTCCCAGTTCATAGTTTTCTGTGCTATGGTCCCTGGGCTAGTGTTGTTATTTTCTTAGCAGGTTCTCAGATCTGTATCGCTTGGGACTTTGTGGCGGTAATTGTATCTCAGAAGACTGAGGTACGGATGTGAGCTTGTTTTACAACATTCGATTGAGCATGGGTGATTATTCTTGCTGCTGTGTATTCTCCGGTGCTGTTATTGCTTGCTTCTGTTGTGTTGTTATCTGCAAGCTGTCATTGCATACACGCATTATTCATGTTGCATCCGGATCTTGTTTAGCCGCGCCTTGTTATCTTGATCTGTGCGTAACGGGATGCTTGTTTTTAGGACGAGCGGGTAACTCCCGTATACCTCATCTCCCTGTTGGGATCTGTTAACCACTATGAGCGGAGTGGGTAGCTCCCACATCTCATGAGTTGGGAAACAACAGGTTGAGTTGTGTTCTGCATCTGGTTCTGTGTGTTGAGACGAGTGGGTAGCTCCCATATACTCACACATTCCGTGGCCACTGTTGTTCAGTTGATCTGATTCGTCTGTTGAGTAGTTGTTGAGATCCTTTGGCTCCCTGCTTTCGGTTGTAGCCTTGTTCTCATGCATAGCATTTGCATATTACTTGTTGCTTCCCATTAGCTGTTTTATGTTGCTCTCTGTACTGGGGTTTGACCCCGTGTCCCTCTGGGGCTGTGTTGTTTGCCTGTGTGTGTTTTCAGGTTATCATGGTTACTCAGCTGGTCGTGGAGTTGACCCAGCTGGAGGTGCCCCAGGAGGTGGTTAGAGTGTCCCGGTTAGCGTATAGCATATATGTATCAGTATTATTAGCCGGGGAATGCCCTGTGCTTTATTGTATTCGGTTGTAGTGTTGTTGATTGGTGCTTGGTACATGCTGTACTGTTGTACTGTGGCTTTTAGTCTTGCGTATTTTATTTCAACTGTGATATTTTGAGTATTGTAGTATTTTAAATTATGTTTTTATCAATCAGGCCAAAAGCGAAAATTTTAGCCACTATTTTAAATGATTCTGCTATTGTTTGCGTGGTTTAAATTTTATTTGTGCACGAGGCCTGATTATATCAGAGCTTAAGCTGGGATAAGCTCGATTACTTTTGATCACACTTGAGTCTAGGCACAGTGTTGCTTGTTGCATGTGCATGACTATGTGATTTGTTTGTTATGTGATATAATTGTTGCTGTGTGATCTTACCCTCTTAGTGCCTTCGTAGATGCCGCCTAGACGTAGGGGTAGAGGTAGAGGACAGTTTCAGGAAGAATCTGAGGGTCAGAACGAGGAAGTGCAGCGTAGTATTCCCCGTCGTGGACGTGATAGACAGGTTGAGGTTGAGGTAGATGAGCTGGAAGCCCTTGTGGATGACATGGAACTTGTGATGGCAAGGTTTCAGTGGATGAACCCTCAGACGTTTAACGGTGATGAGCCTAGTTCCGATGCAGAGTCCTGGTTGCAGCACATTACCGGGTTTTTTGACCGTGTCAGGTATGATGACGAGCGTAGGTTGAGTTTGGCCACGTTTCAGTTGAGGAGAGGTGCTGAGCTTTGGTGGAGAGGCGCTTCGAGGGCTCTCGAGGAGACAGGTGTAGGGAATACATGGAACAGCTTTTGTACTGCCTTCCGTCAGGAGTACGTTCCGGAATCCTTTGTGAACGCCAGGGAGCGTGAGTTTGATAACCTGGTGCAGGGAACTATGTCCGTAGGAGAGTATTCCCGGAGATTTTCTTCTCTTCTTGCGTATGTGCCACATGTTTCTAGCCGAGAGATGGCTCAATGAAGAGTTGTATTCTTTGGTGTTGGTGGGTTCACCGACGAGTTATGCGGATGAGGTGGACAAGGCTATGGATATTGAGGAGGGACTGCAGAATCGTAGGTTTCGTGTTAGGCCTCAATTGGTGCAAGGTAACCATCCCATGGTTCCGGGGGTGCAACCTTCCCAGTCTGTGCAGTCATCCCAGCCACCCCAGCAGCAAGTAGCCCAACAGTTTGGACTCCAGAGGTTTAGCCTCGTGGTCGTCATTTCAAGAAGAATTCAGGTTATAGTTCTTCTGGCTCGGGTAGTTCTAGCAGCGGTAGTTCCAAGGTTGAGTTTTGTGGCCAGTGTGGAGGAAGGCATCCTACGGTGCAGTGTGTAGGTGTGCAAGGTTCGTGTAACATCTGTGGACAGTATGGACACTTTGCGATATTGTGTCCCTTGGCTGGATCTCGGCATACCGCCGCCCCACCGTAGGGTCGAGGTGGATCGTCTAGAGGTCGTTCTTTTCTTGCTCCGCAGCAGAGGTTGGGAGAGCCTCAGTTTAGGTCACTTCAGCAGCCTGGTCCTTCGCGGTTTGGACAGTCATCTCAGCCCCAGTTTTCAGGACCTCAGTATGCCTAGGTGAATGCCATGACGAAGGAGCAAGCAGAGGGCATGCCAGGAGGAGGAGTGATCGCAGGTACTTGTTTTGCCTTTGATTTTCCTGCGCGTGTGTTGTTTGATACAGGAGCATCACATTCGTTTATTGCTGATGCATTTGTGGTTGAGCATGGTTTGCATACCACTACTTTGTGTGATGTTGTGTCTGTTGAGACTCCTGTCGGCGCGAGCCTGTACTCCGAAGAGATCTTGTTGAATGGCATTCTCAGGTTTGGTGAGAACGTGTTGTTAGCAAACTTGATCAGGATAGTGATGTGGGATTTCGATTGCATAGTGGGAATGGACGTGTTGTCTACTTATAGGGCCACTGTGGATTGTTTCCATGGCGTTGTGCGTTTTAGGCCTCGGTTCGGTGAGAAGTGGAACTTTTACGGCCATGATTCCCAGTCGAATATTCCTTTAGTATCTGCGATGGAGATGTTCAGCCTGTTGCCATCGGAGAATGCTGGATTTATGATCTCTGCTTTGGATGCGTCTTCTTCTTCGCGCGTAGAGCTTAGTGAGGTTCCCGTTGTTCGTCATTTTCTTGATGTGTTTCCGGAGGAGATTAGTGGTTTTCCTCCGAAGAGGGAGATTGACTTTAGCATTGAGTTGGTACCTGGTACAGCTCCTACCTCTCGAGCTCCGTATCGTTTAGCACCTGCTGAGTTGAGTGAACTTAAGGTGCAGCTTGCGACTTGTTAGAGAAGGGATTCATTAGGCCGAATATGTCCCTGTGAGGAGCGCCTATCTTGTTTGTAAAGAATAAGGACGGGTCGATGAGGATGTGCATCGACTTTAGACAGTTGAATAAGGCGACAGTGAAGAACAAGTACCCTTTGCCGAGGATCGATGACTTGTTTGATCAGCTTCAGGGTTCGGCTGTGTTTTCTAAGATCGATCTGCGTTCGGGGTACCATCAGTTGCAAATTCGAGAGCAAGATGTTGCGAAAACTGCATTTCGTACGTGGTACGGACATTATGAGTTTTTAGTTATGCTTTTGGTTTGACCAATGTCCCCGCAGTTTACATGGACCTGATGAATCGAGTCTTTTGAGAGTTCATCGATCAGTTTGTGATTATGTTTATCGATGACATTTTGGTGTACTCGAAGACTCCGATGCAGCACAAAGAGCATTTGAGGCTGGTTATTCAGACGCTTCGAGACTCGCAGTTGTATGCTAAGTTCTACAAGTGCGAGTTTTTGTTGGATAGAGTTGTATTTCTGGGTCATGTCATTTCAGTGGAAGGTATTTCTGTGGATCCCAGTAAGGTAGAGGCTGTTGTTAACTGGGAGCGCCCCAAGAATGTTGCTGAGATTCGTAGTTTCTTGTGTTTGGCTGGCTATTATAGGCGTTTTATAGAGGGATTCTCTAGTATAGCTAAGCCGATGACGCAGTTGACTCAGAAAGACAAGAGGTTTGTTTGGACTGAGCAGTGTGAGAACAGTTTTCAATTGCTCAAAGAGAAGCTAACTTCTACGCCTGTGTTAGTTTTGCCGTCTGGTTCATGTGGTTTTGTAGTTTGTGCAGATGCATCTTTAAATGGATTGGGTTGTGTGTTGATGCAGAATGGTCGAGTCATTGCGTAAGCCTCTCGTCAGTTGAAACCGCATGAGACTCGTTACCCAGTTCATGATTTGGAATTGGCAGCAATGGTCTTTTCCTTGAAGATTTGGCGCAACTATCTGTATGGCGAGCAGTTTGTGGTGTATTCAGACCACAAGAGTCTTCAGATCTGTTTCTTAGTCAGATTTGAATATGAGACAGCGTAGATGGATGGAGCTGTTAAAGGATTTTGATTGTGAGATCCAATATCAGCCTGGGAAAGTAAATGTAGTTTCCGATGCATTGAGCAGAAAGGCTCAAGTGGCGATGCTGGCTTCGTTGCAGATTTCGAAGGTCCATGAGCATCTAGTGATGGTCCCAGAAATAGGATCACTAAGTAAATAGGAGTTCAGAAGGGGGGGGGGGTTTGGAGAATTTGTTTCTGGAAGTTCGGATATCAATATCCTACGTCTCCCCTTCTTCCGCCTCGGAAGGATTCCACTAGAAGACTTTGATGGTTACAGGCAATCTGCAAACACCCACCCACACAAGAAGCACCTGTATGGACTCCTAGCAACACACTACTGCAACAGACGTCTCTGCTGCAATACAATCACCTACGCAGATACACTGCGAAAACCAAATGACTTGGCTATTCGAATTTCTACACACAGCAACTCGTTACAGACTCAACTATGGATATAAATGGATACACGTATATGAGACTGTAAAAATCTTCTGGTTTCAACAATGAAACTCGATTACAACAATGTAACTAGAAGATTGACTCGAAGATATTTCAATGAAGATCAACTGTTAGGTTCTTCGAGTCTTTGAGCTTTTTAGAGATTTCAACAGAGTGTAGCTCGAGAGAAAGTTTGACAGCGTGACCGCAATAGATTAATGGCGAAAGATCTTTTCTTCAACACTGCTGCTGATATATATAGGCTTCGATTGCAACGGTCACAAGATTCTCCAAGGAAAATAAATCCCGTTTGAATTGCTGCCAAAATTGTGCACCGTAAATCCTGCTCCACTACAAGGTAAATTTCTCATTGACAGAGCCAATTTGTCTTCTTTCCATTTTGTGTAAGCAATGAAGAACGGTCCTCTGTATATCGTAATAGTACACACGCTGTCTCCTTAATTCCAGGCAATAGTACGATCTTGAAGATATTTTCCTTGTTGAGTGAACGATCGTATTTGAATCTCTTATATGTTTGCGCCTGAAATTCCTTCTGTTTACCAGCTTTTGCTTCGTCGTCTCAAATCCTGCGACTGGAAAAACACATGAGAAAATATACCTGCTGATATGCATTTTGTGTTTTTCCACCGACTGGTCCTTTGTAAAACTCAACGACGGATTTCTGGTAACATCGCTTTGCTATTCTCAATGATCACCTGCTGGTAAATTCCACTGTAGCTGTCTGCTGGTTATAACCAACGCACAAACCATCTGCTGAATGACGTCGCTTCATCTCTTGCGTCTGGATCATCCATCGACTGGTTCTACTGTAACTCCCTGCTGATTGATGACGTCACTGCTGATGTCATCTACGCATAGCGCTCCAGCTGAACTTTCTTCATCTGCTGAAATATATAAACTGTTGAAGAACCAACTGTCTGCTGATATACTTTGAAGAAAGCATCTGCTGAAATACCAGCGATTGATTATACGCAAACTCCATCGACTGAAATTCTAGCGGTACCTAAAAACGCCGTCGTTCCAACTTATCTAAACGCTGTCGTTTTGCTTTCTCCAACGACATATTCTAAACAACTGCTGATCTCTTCAAGAATTCTTCCTGCTGATTTCTCTAAAGAATGCTTCTGCTGATTCTTCTAATCCAATCAACACGCTGTCGTTTCAAATTAACCCAACGCTGTCATTTAGTACTCCTTAGAAAAACACGTTAAAACTCAGATACGTACCTGTGATCGAAACAAGAACAACTGCTGATTGCTCGCAAGGAATGTATCTGTTGACTGTCTCTTCAAGAAAGTATCTGCTGACTGTCTCTTCAAGAAAGTATCTGCTGAATATGTTCGAGAACAAACTAACCACTGATTTCATACCATCTGCTGATTTCCAACAAATACTCCAACTCGTTTTTATCCCAAAAGACTAACTGCTGAAATCCAACGGATATACTACCTGCTGAAGTGCCACTGGTCGATTGATAAATGTTCTCCTGTTAGATGCGACAGCTGATTATCCAAAAGCAACTTGTCTTATTTTTGTTATCACCAAAACTAATAAAATGATTTTCCTGTGACCTGAAACACGTTTGAAAGAGGAACACACAGAGAGTGCAAATATGCGTCGAAGAGATTTTGCAATGTAAGGAGACGATGAATAGGAAAAGCCGTAAATATTGATGTGACTGTTTGCATGGTAAGACACGTGTCAACCATCCGTTAGCGCGTGCACTGTTGAAAAGGATTTGAAAAATTTTCAAACATATTTGATCGTACGGTGTAAAATATTTTTCAAAATTTTAATAAAAAAGATATAAGAAAAGACGAATTCGCGCCAACGTTATAAAGTCACAGCTGGTGCAGTAGATGTAAAAACATTACTGCTGGATTAATATTTCGTTGAGGGTGGCAGGAGCTGGTCACATATAAGCATCAGCAGTATACATGCCACAGCTGAGTATGTCCAGTCGCAACATGTTCTGTTGACGTCACGCTTATTAAATCAGCTCCTGGTTCCCCCTACGACCAATAAACTCCCAACGCAAGAGACTTACCTCAGCCGATAGGCTAGTCGTTCCCCCTGAACAACAGACCTACTGCTGACTTAAGCCAATGGCTAATCAACTTGCTGCTCAGTTGACACATACTCCAGCCGAACGCCCTTCTTTAGCACATGGTCTCTGATGAAGTGATGCCTGATGTCGATGTGTTTGGTCCTCGAGTGCAGTACAGGGTTCTGGGTGATCGCAATTGCTGAAGTGTTGTCACAGAGAATAGGAGCTTCAGAAGCATCAATGCCATAATCCTTTAATTGATGTTGAATCCAGATGATTTGTGCGCAAAAACTACCAGCAGCAAGATATTCCGCCTCAGCAGTTGACGTGGCAATTGACGTCTGCTTCTTACTAAACCAAGAGATCAGTCGATCCCCTAAAAATTGACATGTTCCACTTGTGCTCTTGCGATCAATCCTGCAACCTGCATAATCTGCATCACTGTACCTGATTAGTTGAAATCCGGAGTCTTTGGTATACCAAAGACCCACGTTAGGAGTACCCTTCAAATATTTCAA
>KV005647.1:26142-39831 GCA_001598015.1 Dorcoceras hygrometricum
GGGGGGGTTGAATGAACTCCTTCGATTTTTGTATTTTCGAAAACTATTTCAAAATGTTTTGCAAGCTTCCTGCTTAACTTAAGTCCGAGTTACCAGACTTAAGAATATCTCAGTTATGAGCAAACTTTTCAGCCAACAATATTTGTGCGGAAAAAGGCTGATATATTTGTGAACAGTTAATATAAGCAATAAACAATATGTAACTGCGTAAAGTAAAAGTGTAGGGTCAGAGATTTGTTTCTGGAAGTTCGGACTTCAATGTCCTACGTCTCCCCTTCTTCCTCCTCGGAAGGTATCACTAGAAGACTTTGATGGTTACAGGCAATCTACAAACACCCACCCACACAAGCAGCACCTGTATGGACTCCTAGCAACACGCTACTGCAACAGACGTCTCTGCTGCAATACAATCACCTACGCAGATACACTACGAAAACCAAATGACTTGGCTATTCGAATTGCTACACACAACAACTCGTTACAGACTCAACTATGGATATACAATGGATACACGTATATGAGACTGTAAAAATCTTCTGGTTTCAACAATGAAACTCGATTACAACAATGTAACCAGAAGATTGACTCGAAGATATTTCAATGAAGATCAACTGTTAGGTTCTTCGAGTCTTTGAGCTTTTTAGAGATTTAAACAGAGTGTAGCTCGAGAGAAAGTTTGACGGCGTGACCGCAATAGATTAATGGCGAAAGATATTTTCTTCAACACTGCTGCTGATATATATAGGCTTCGATTGCAATGGTCACAAGATTCTCCAAGGAAAATAAATCCCGTTTGAATTGCTGCCAAAATTGTGCACCGTAAATCCTGCTCCACTACAAGGTAAATTGCTCATTGACAGAGCCAATTTGTCTTCTTTCCATTTTGTGTAAGCAATGAAGAACGGTCCTCTGTATATCGTAATAGTACACATGCTGTCTCCTTAATTCCAGGCAATAGTATTACCTTGAAGATATTTTCCTTGTTGAGTGAACGATCGTATTTGAATCTCTTATATGTTTGCGCCTGAAATTCCTTCTGTTTACCAGCTTTTGCTTCGTCGTCTCAAATCCTGCGACTGGAAAAACACATGAGAAAATTTACCTGCTGATATGCATTTTGTGTTTTTCCACCAACTGGTCCTTTGTAAAACTCATCGACTGATTTCTGGTAACATCGCTTTGCTATTCTCAAAGATCACCTGCTGGTAAATTCCACTGTAGCTGTCTGCTGGTTATAACCAACGCACAAACCATCTGCTGAATGACGTCGCTTCATCTCTTGCGTCTGGATCATCCATCGACTGGTTCTACTGTAACTCCCTGCTGATTGATGACGTCACTGCTGATGTCATCTACGCTTAGCGCTCCAGCTGAACTTTCTTCATCTGCTGAAATATATAAACTGTTGAAGAACCAACTGTTTGCTGATATACTTTGAAGAAAGCATCTTACTGTAGCTGTCTGCTGGTTATAACCAACGCACAACCATCTGCTGAATGACGTCGCTTCATCTCTTGCGTCTGGATCATCCATCGACTGGTTCTACTGTAACTCCCTGCTGATTGATGACGTCACTGCTGATGTCATCTACGCTTAGCGCTCCAGCTGAACTTTCTTCATCTGCTGAAATATATAAACTGTTGAAGAACCAACTGTTTGCTGATATACTTTGAAGAAAGCATCTGCTGAAATAACAGCGATTGATTATACGCAAACTCCATCGACTGAAATTCTAGCGGTACCTAAAAACACCGTCGTTCCAACTTATCTAAACGCTGTCGTTTTGCTTTCTCCAACGACATATTCTAAACAACTGCTGATCTCTTCAAGAATTCTTCCTGCTGATTTCTCTAAAGAATGCTTCTGCTGATTCTTCTAATCCAATCAACACACTCTCGTTTCAACTTAACCCAACGATGTCGTTTAGTACTCCTTAGCAAAACACGTTAAAACTCAGATACGTACCTGTGATCGAAACAAGAACAACTGCTGATTGCTCGCAAGGAATGTATCTACTGACTGTCTCTTCAAGAAAGTATCTGCTGACTGTCTCTTCAAGAAAGTATCTGCTGAATATCTTCGAGAACAAACTAACCACTGATTTCATACCATCTGCTGATTTCCAAAAAATACTCCAACTGCTGTCGTTTTTATCCCAAAAGACTAACTGCTGAAATCCAACGGATATACTACCTGCTGAAGTGCCACTGGTCGATTGATAAATGTTCTCCTGTTAGATGCGACAGCTGATTATCCAAAAGCAACTTGTCTTATTTTTGTTATCACCAAAACTAATAAATTTTATCCTAACATCTAGGCACTACTGGTTGGCGGTTTTACCCAGGTGAGGATTTTGTTGTGGTGTCTTCTTTTCAAGTTGAGCCACAGATTGTTGTGAGCATTAGAGCAGCTCAGAGAACCGATCCATCTATCCATGAGTTGAAGCTAAAGGTTAGATCTGGACAGTTGGAGGATTGCTCTGTCTCGTCTGATGGTTGTTTGAGGTTTCGTGGCAGGTTGGTTGTAAGGCCCGAGATTATTTGATTTAATAATCCGAGATTAGTTAATTTTAATCCGAGAATATTTAATTTAAGAATATTTAGAGTTTGGAATTAAAATATAATGTTCTTGAATTATTAGGATTGAAATTTGATTTAAATCACTTGTCCTGGGACTGAATTGCAATTACGGGAGTTTTCAGGGACTAAACTGTAATTTGGCTTATATATATATCTAATATTCACCTCTTCACCTCTATTTGCACGAAAGAAGGCGGTAGATTCAGCATATTTTTCACCCATTTTTGTTATTTTACAAGCTTCGATTTTCATCATCCGACCGTCAGAAATTAGAAGTGATCGTATATTAGCGATCCTCACGTCGAAGGCTTTGTTCTGATGTAAGTTTTATTATGTTCCACTACGCTTTTATTTTGAGATGTAGAAGTGATCGTATATTAGCGATCCTCACGTCGAAGGCTTTGTTCTGATGTAAGTTTTATTATGTTCCACTACGCTTTTATTTTGAGATGTTTATGGGAATCAGATTATGATGGTATATATATGTGCTTGAGTGGACAACAATTGTATATCCAAGACGGATCGAGAAAAGTTCGGTGTTTGAATTAGTTATGATTTTTGAGCTATTTTCGAAAATGAAGCTTGCTGGTACTGCTGATTTCGAGTTCATTATGATATTATAGTGATGATATGGTTGTGATATGGATTGTAGTTTATTGATATCTTGATATATTTAAAGTCCGGGTTACCGATTTTTAGCCGTTACGCCGCCGATTTGAGAATTGATGAGTTTTGGGGCAAATGATTGAGCATAATTCTGATTTTGATCATATTATACTTCCTTTCAGATTTTAATTGAAGGTCATCGAACTCGAGAACTTTAGAATTCGAATCGGTAAAGTTTTGATCAAGGTTTGTAGTGATTTCTACCCTTGGCAATTGATATGTGTTGAGCAGATTTTGATATGAACTTGTTGTTGTTGATATATTTTTCAGATTTGAAGCACTTTCAGATCGATATTGAAAGGTATAAATTGACATCAATCAAGATGGGAGAGAACATTCGAGATAGATATGGTTCTCGAATTCCCTAAAACCACATACTTGAATGCTTACTGATCTTGTTTGATTACTTGACTGATTTTGTGTGATATAGTTGTTTATACTTTCTTGATTAGCATGTATTGCCTTGATTGATTTTAGAATAATGCATCAAGATTATGTTGCATTCATCTTGAGCTCTACCTTGAAAATCATAGAGGGCTGGATAGCCTAGAGTGCAAATGACGTTTGGAGGGCTATAGTTGAGTGGCATGGAATGTAGATTTACATCCAGAGCTAGATGACTCACTATGGTTGCACCAAAGTCAGGGGATTGAGATACTTGACGCCACCTCGATTGGGAGAGTCGGTGGTTGGTTTGAGATTTTCTTCCCCGGGATCCCAAGAACCAAGATTTATTGTGATCAGATTTGATAGCCTATTCCTTCCACATGCATTGCATCCATGCTTATGATATGTTGCATGTTATGTTGTCTATACTGGGAATTATATTCTCGCCGGAGTTATCCGGCTATTGCTGTGTTTTTGTATGTGTGCATGGCAATAGGTGGGGAAGGATCGAGTCAGAGACAACCATGATAGATCGAGATGAAGATTAGCACGTGGTGACTTGGGTTTTAGCAAAATTTTTGTAATATATGAAGTTGTCAAACATGTTTGAAAACAAGAACCCATGTATATGTTTTCTACTCGTGGAGTACTAGTTTATGTTTGAGACTTCATGTATCCTAAATAATTAGGTTGAAGTTAAATGCATGTTTAGATTGTGTTTGCTGTTGTTTACCTCTTATAGATGCATTTTGAGTTGAATAAAAGAGTTATACAACATTAAACTTCTTTTGATAGCAAGGAGATCAAGTTGAGAAAACTTTCGGATCATTTAAGCGCACCCGCGCCCTATATATATATAAAAAAATTTGTATCTTCTTTTTCTTCTTGCTTAAATTAGATGAATAAAATTGTGATTAATATTTATTCACCCATTAAGATGAGATTAGCAACCCGGAGTCCCCACATTGGTTGTGCCGAATCTGATCGACTTGAAAGAGGAGATCTTGAGAGAAGCGCACTGCAGTAGACTTAGTGTTCATCCTGGTGCAAGGAAGATGTATCATGCCTTGAAGCAGCATTACTGGTGGGCAGGTTTGAAGAGTGATGTTGCTGATTTTGTAGCCCGTTGTCTGAATTATCAGCAAGTCAAGGCCGAGAGGATGAGACCTGGTGGTCTATTGCAGAGTTTGGAAGTGCCCCAATGGAATTGGGAGCACATAGCAATGGATTTTGTGACCCATTTGCCTCGTTCCAGCAGAGGTTGTGATGCTGCGTGGGTGGTTATCGATAGGTTGTCGAAGTCTGCGCACTTCATTCCCTACAACATGACCTATTCTTTGAAGAAGATGGCGAAACTGTACATAGATTTTGTGGTGCGTTTGCATGGTGTGCCTGTTTCTATTGATTCAGATCGTGATCCGAGGTTTACTTCTAGGTTTTGGAAGAGTTTGCAATCAGCTTTGGGTACTAGATTGGCGATGAGTACAGCGTATCATCCCCAAACAGATAGCCAATCTGAGAGAACTATCCAGATTTTAAGGATATGTTGAGAGCTGTTGTGAAGGATTTTAGTGGTAGTTGGCAAGATTCGTTGTCTTTGGTTGAGTTTTCCTATAATAACAGCTATCAGGTCACGATTGGTATGACACCTTTTGAGGCATTGTGTGGCAGGAAGTGCAGATCGCCTGTGTGTTGGGAAGAAGTGGGGGAGAAGCAGCTGTCTTCTCCAGAATTTGTGCAGCAGATGAGAGATCAAGTGGATCTGATTCGCCAGCGAATGAAAGCTGCACAGGATCGCCAAGCCAGTTATGAGAACAAGAGGCATAAGCCTTTGGAATTTCAGGTTGGTGATCTGGTTTTTCTGAAAGTTTCTCCTTTCCACAGTGTTATGAGATTTGATCTCAAGGAAAAATTAGCTCCTCGTTACGTTGGACCATATGAGATTGTTGTGAGAATTGGTCCTTTGGCTTATCGGCTGTTGTTGCCGTCAGATTTGTCCTCCTTACATGATATTTTTCTCGTGTCTATGTTGAGGAAGTATGAGCCAGATCCATCGCATGTATTGAGAACTGACGAGGTAGAGCTAGATCGGACTTTGAGTTATGTTGAGTATCCCTTGCAGATCCTGGATAGAAAAGAGAAACATCTGAGGAACAAGATCATTCCTTTGGTGATGGTTCAGTGGAGAAAACATGGTAGAGAAGAAGCTACGTGGGAACTGGAAGAGAAGATGCAGTGTGAGTGGCCGCATCTATTTGAGTAAGCGTAGTATCAGATTCCAGTAGCTAGTTTGTTTCTTGTTGTCCCGGTAGATGTTTTCTTATAGTTGTTTTCCCAGTTATCTTGAACTCTTGATCCGGAGTTGTATTGATTTCGAGGACAAAATCCTGTTTTAGTGGGGGAGAGATGTGAGACCCGAAAGTTGATTGGATTAATTGAGTAAATTAATCGGGTTTAGCATAGACCAGATTTGGCTTGAATAGATCTTGGAGGAGCCAGCTTTGAGTTGGTAGGCTTCGTGAGCGTATTTGGGTCATATTTGATACTTAGAACAATTATGGGAAGTTTGAGAATTTTTGTTGCAGCGATCAGATTTGAGAGCTGATCAGATTCGAGGTTAGAATATGGTATCGCTAAGCGGATGTGAGTACGCTAGTGTGTTTCTATAGCGGGTAGCGAAACTACGCCGTTTGGATTAGTTGTAACGACAGCGTTTTGGCTTAGCGGGGGAGACTCAGATGTGAGTATCGCGTGTCTTCAGATATGAGTAGGATCTGAGTGTTGCGATGCGACGCGTTTAGCATTTCAGATTTGAGTACCGGGTGATGTGTCTAGATGCGACAGTAGACTCTGTGCGACGTAGTTTGGGTAAGTCAGGATCTGTTTTGACGAAGAGTCATATATGATGTGAGATTCAGATCCGAGCGGGAAATTTAGCTGTGAACCCCGAGATTGTCGGTTGCTGCTGTTCACCATATTTGATCAGATTTGAGTTGTATTTAACAGAGGACTTTGCCTTCGTTCTTTATTATCCAGATTCGACACTTATAAATATTTCCCGATAGCGAATCCTGTCGCGATACCCTAGTTACCGTTCACCGTACCTTTTCTTCTCCGATTGCCGATGGTAGACAGCTCCGACTGAAGCGAGAGTGGTAGCGTTGTACTCCTCTTGCAAATACGCTTTGTTTGGTACAGATTTTGGAAGCTTGCGACAAGCTTGGAGAGGTGTGCGAAGACATCTCCCTTCTGTAGTCTGTTAGCATAAGCGTCAGATTTCTCCTGCTGTTCAGGTAGCTCATTGGGTAAGTGTTAGTTTCTACCCTCGTGCTTTGTTTCGAGCTGGTTGTTGAGCTAGATGGGTAGGACAGAACTGGTGGAGTGCGTAGCTCCCAGTTCATAGTTTTATGTGCTACGGTCCCTGAGCTAGTGTTGTTATTTGCTTAGCAGGTTCTCAGATATGTATCGCTTGGGACTTTGTGGTGGTAATTGTAGCTCAGAAGACTGAGGTACGGATGTGAGCTTGTTTTACAGCATTGGATTGAGCATGGGTGATTATGCTTGCTGCTGTGTATGCTTTGGTGCTGTTATTGCTTGCTTCTGTTGCGTTGTTATCTGCAAGATGTCATTGCATACACGCATTATTCATGTTGCATTCAGATCTTATTTAGCCGCGCTTTGTTATCTTGATCTATGCGTACCAGGATGCTTGTTTTGAGGACGAGCGGGTAACTCCCGTATACCTCATCTCCCTGCTGGGATCTGTTAGACACTATGAGCGGAGTGGGTAGCTCCCACATCTCATGAGTTGGGCAACAACAGGTTGAGTTGTGTTCTGCATCTGGTTCCGTGTGTTGAGACAAGTGGGTAGCTCCCATATACTCACACATTCCGTGTCCACTGTTGTTCAGTTGATTTGATTCGTTTGTTGAGCAGCTGTTGAGATCCTTTGGCTCGCTACTTTCGGTTGTAGCCTTGTTCTCATGCATATCATTTGCATATTACTTGTTGCTTCCTATTAGCTGTTTTATGTTGCTCTCCGTACTGGGGTTTGACCCCGTGTCCCTCTGGGGCTGTGTTGTTTGCCTGTGTGTGTTTTCAGGTTATCATGGTTACTCGGCTGGTCATGGAGTTGACCCAGCTGGAGGTGCACCAGGAGGTGGTTAGAGTGTCCCAGTTAGCGTATAGCATATATGTATCAGTACTGTTAGCCGGGGGATGCCATGTGCTTTATTGTATTCAGTTGTAGTGTTGTTGATTGGTGCTCGATGCATGCTGTCTGTTGTACTGTGACTTTTTTGCATATTACTTGTTGCTTCCTATTAGCTGTTTTATGTTGCTCTCCGTACTGGGGTTTGACCCCGTGTCCCTCTGGGGCTGTGTTGTTTGCCTGTGTGTGTTTTCAGGTTATCATGGTTACTCGGCTGGTCATGGAGTTGACCCAGCTGGAGGTGCACCAGGAGGTGGTTAGAGTGTCCCAGTTAGCGTATAGCATATATGTATCAGTACTGTTAGCCGGGGGATGCCATGTGCTTTATTGTATTCAGTTGTAGTGTTGTTGATTGGTGCTCGATGCATGCTGTACTGTTGTACTGTGACTTTTAGTCTTGTGTAATTTATTCAACTGGGATATTTTGAGTATTGCAGTATTTTAAATTATGTTTTATTAGTCAGGCCAAAAGCGAAAATTTTAGCCACTATTTTAAATGCTTCCGCTATTGTTTGCATGGTTAAACTCTGTGTTTGTGCACGAGGCCTGACACAACGGAAAATAGATGTGGCTCATTGTCGACACGAAGACGGGTGCTACCCAACTAGCCACACGGAGTGCTAAGTGTACTACAACCACTCGTCACCATCTATTTAGGCCACTGCATCTGAGGGGGAGAGAGCGACTCATTGAATCCTCAGTGCACTCCATCGTGAGTTTGTAATCCAACACCACATCATGAGAGCATAACTCAAGCAGAGCAACAGATCAATATGCTATGCAGATGCATCAATGCTATGACATGCTCAACGTACAAATAATGAAGCAGGTACAGTTCAGATCACACAACATGTAACAGCACAGAGCACATATGCATACTCTATGAAAGCTGTAAATTACCAGTACCAATCCGTACCTCAAATCTGTTTAACAAATACCTCACACATCTCGCGAGAAGAACCAAACACCAAACCAGATAGCTCGCGCTTTGAGATCAACAGCTCTGGCCAACCGGCTATTGTTTTCCCCAGATATCATGGAGAAATATCGACAGAGTCAACAACTCAGTCGACTACCAAGTTACAATCCAAAGATGCTACCTGAATTCGAAGACAAACTCGACGAAAAATCATGAAAAGTCGTACGCCTCGACTATTGTCGCGCTCGCTCTTCCGACCAACCAACGGCTTCAATATCGGTATAGGACGAGCTTGAAGAGAGGAACACAAAGATACCAGCCTTGATGTTAGGACAAAATTTATTAGTTTTGGTGATAACAAAAATAAGACGAGTTGCTTTTGGACAATCAGTTGTCGCATTCTACAGGAGAATATTTATCTATCTTCAGTGGTAATTCAGCAGTTGGAGTATTCGTGAGATATCAGCAGATGGTATGCGATCAGCAGATGAACTGTTTGAGAAATTCAGCAGATAGATTCCTTACGAGCAATCAACAGGCACATATAAGTGATTAGCGTGTTTTTGGTAAGGATTGGTAAACGACAGCGTTTTGATAAGTTGGAACGACGTCGTTGGAGTGCACAGTTACTTATCAGCAGTTGATCCAGTTAGAAGAATCAGTAGAAGCATTCTTGAAGAGAAATCAGCAGTTGGTTAAGTATATTTGTTGAAGAATGCGAAACGACAGCGTTTGGATAAGTTGGAACGACAGCGTATTGTTTGGCTTAAACAATTCAGCAGATGCTTTCTTCAAAGTATATCAGACAGTTGGGTCTTTGATAGCTTATTCATTTCAGCAGATGGCTACAGTGAACCTTAACCAACAAGTGTTTCTAAGATAGCAAAACGGTGTCGCTTGAATAAGTTGACACGACATCATTTTATCGCTTAAGGAATCAGTCGATGGAAAAACACAAATGTATATCAGCAGATGAATTCTTTCGAGTGTTATTTCAGTCGAAGCTCTTTGACATCGTTGTTGAAGTAAGTGCTGGTTATCAAAGTTATTTCAGGCGCAAGCTCAAATTGATTCAAAATACGATCGCTTACTCAAATGGAAAAGATTTGTAGGATCGTACAGTTGCCTGAAATTGAGGAGACAAGTTAGGTACTATTTTGGGTAAATAGTACAATGTACAGAGGCCGTTTCTCCATGCTTTCACAAATATGGAAAGAAGACAAATTGGCTCTGTGTATGAGCAATTTACCTTGTAGTGGAGCAAGAATTACGGTGTACGATTTTGGCAGTAATTCAAACGGGATTCATTTCCTTTGGAGAATTTATATGACCGTTGCAATCGAAGCCTATAAATATCAGCAGCAGTGTTGAAGAAAACACACTTCGCTATCTATCTATTGCTGTCACGCTGCCAAAATCAATCTTGAGCTATACTCTGTTGAAATATCCAAAAAGCTCAAAGACTCGAATAACTTAACAGTTGATCTTCATTTGAAATACCTTCTAGTCAATCTTCTCGTTACCTTGTTGTAATCAAGTTTCATTGTTGAAACCAGAAGATTTTTACAGTCTCTAAATACGTGTTTTCATTGTCATATCCATTGAGTCTGTAACGAACTGTCTTTGTAAAGAAGTTCAAAAAACTATCAATTGTTGTAAACCAGCAGCGAAGTCTGCGTGAAGTGTTGTGAAGTGCTAGGAGTTCTCGTAGCTGCGGGTTACGGGATCGGGTGTTTGTAGAAAGCCTACTTGCATCAAAGTCTTCTAGTGATACCTTTCAAGGAGGAAGAAGGGGAGACGTAGGATATTGATATCCGAACTTCCAGAAACAAATCTCTGATCCCTTATCTTTTACATAAAGCATTTATTTATTTTTGCGCATTATTCACTGTTCACAAACCAATCGGCCTTTTTCCGCACAATATTGTTGGCTGAGAAGTTTGCATAAAACTGAGATCCAAAACATTTTAAAAGAGTTTGAAATAGAAAAATCGAAGGAGTTCATTCAACCCACCCTTCTGAACTCCTATTTGCTTAATGATCCTATTTCTGGGACCATCAAGTGGTATCAGAGCAGGAAATCTCAGTTATTGAACAGTTATCTTTGTTGCTTTACATCATATAACCCACCCTTCTGAACTCCTATTTGCTTAATGATCCTATTTCTGGGACCATCAAGTGGTATCAGAGCAGGAAATCTCAGTTATTGAACAGTTATCTTTGTGCTTTACATCATACTAATATGTCTACCTCACAAAACAAGATTCCTTTGTTCTCCAGAGATGAATACGATGAATGGAAGATTCGCATGCAGGCGCATCTTGCTGCCATGGATGATGAAATGTGGAATGTTATTACTGATGGGCCATTGAAGATAATGAAGCCCAATCTTGCGTTTTCTGTGTCAAATGGCAAGGCTCAGTTTCTCGAGAAAGCCAGACATGAGTACACCAACGATGACAAGAAGAAAGCAAACTTGGACAATGTGGCCAGGGACATCCTATACAAAACGCTGGACAAAGACAAAAATATGTTCAGCAAAATCAAGACCTGTGCCACAGCAAAAGAAATCTGGGAAAAGCTGGTCCAAATCTGCGAAGGCAGTGATGAAACAAAAGAGAACAAGCTGACAGTGGCTCAGCAAAAATATGAATCAATCAAGATGAAAGATGGCGAAACAATGACTGAATTTGACGAGCGCTTTAGTGCAATTATCATTGAGTTGAATAGCCTGGGCAAAGAATACAGTAACCGGGAGTTGGTGCTAAAAGTGATGAGAGCCCTGCAAAGAGAGTGGGACGTGAAAACCATGGCTATGCGAGAGTCCAAGGACCTAAACAAAATGGAGCTTCATGACTTGTTTGCAAATCTAAAAGCATATGAGTTCGAACTAGAAACAAGATCAGAAGCTGGTCCATCAACCTCCCAACCGATGAAAGCTCTTGCTGCTACAACTGCTGAACCATGCTCTCCAAGCACAAGCAAATCAGCAGATCAACTTTCTGACGACGTCATGTCCCTCTTTGTTAAGAAGTTTGGGAAATACCTAAGAAGATCTTTCAACCCTTCTACTTCTTTCAATAATTATAATAAGTCTGATAAAGTATCTTCTGAGTTGAAATGCTATAACTGTGATCGTCCAGGTCATTTCGCTGCTGATTGCAACAGACCCAAGAGAGACGATAGAAACAAGCGAGATGATAGAAGAGCTGACGATCGATACAGGAAAGAAGAGCGATACAGACGCGATGAGGAAGATAATGAAAGAACTGTTGATAGGTCCAAGGACAAATCCAAGGAAAAATTCAAAGAAAGATCAAACGACAGAAGGATGAAGACCAGCAGCAACAAAAGATTCAGTCGCAAGCATGACCGCAAAGTATTGGTGGCTGAGGAAAGCACCAAAAGCTGGGCGGATAGTGACTCAGACTCATCCAGCAGCAGCTCATCTTCAAGTGAGAGTGAACAGGAGGAGGTTCACTGCTTCATGGCTGACCAAACAGACGATGATGAGGTATTTGATTTTTCGAATGTTGAATTTACACGTGATGACCTTGTCATAGCACTAAATGATATGGTCAAAGAGTACAGAAAGATTTCTCACTCATTCGAGGAAGCTAAGGCTGAAAACATGAGTCTAAAGAGTAGTTCAGATGAATCAAGTTCTGATGAACTAGAGGATGTTGACATTCTAAAGACTGAGTTGAGTAAGCTACAAGCTGAGAATGAGATGCTGAAAGATGAGACCAGTGAGCTCAAAGCTGAAATTGAAGCATTGAATCAATTGGTGGGATCCTGGAATCATTCTTCTCAGGTCCTTCACAAACTGAGCGTGTATCAAAAGCAAGCCAGTGATAAGACTGGTATTGGATTCAACAATAGTGAGTTCTGTGAAGGAGAGTCAAGTACTCAATCACGATCAGCCTATGACAAGTTCAATAAAATGAGCTTTGTCAAAGCTGACATGATGTATAACTGCCTTGAGTCGGTGAAGTATGATAATCAGAACTCTCCAAAGCTGAACGAAAATGGAAAAGCTGGTATCGGCTTTTAAAAACCTGAGAGGTTCAAGCCCAACTGGCTAAAGAACAGACTGGATAAAGACAAAGCGAAAGCTAGTCAAAAACCATTTGTTCCTAACCAGTCGTGGCATAACTCGAAGAAGGTTAAATCGGGTTGGAAAAAGTTTCAGCAGAGGAGAGATCAACATGATCAAAATATGAAACCAAAACTCAAAAGACCATCACATGATTTTGCACATACTTTCGTGGATCCTAGAACTGGAAAAACCGTAAGGATTATTCAAATATGGGTCCCGAAAGGGGTAATCCAATCTGGACCCAAGTAAAATTGGGTACCAAAAGTTGCTTTGTATAATTGCAGGATCATAGGTACAAAGCACCAGCTGATGGATCAAAAGTGTGGTACTTAGACAGTGGATGTGCACGACATATTACTGGAAATCCCAAGCTATTAACTGATGTTGTTCCTCACAAAGGAGCAAAAATAGTCTTTGGAGACAATGCCTACGGTAACACTGTGGGTGAGGGTAAGCTTACCCATGGTAACATCTCTATTTCTGATGTTCTTGTTGTTGATAACTTGCGTTACAATCTGATAAGTATCAGTCAGCTTTGTGACAAAGGTTTCCTTGTTAATTTTCAACAACACATGTGCACAGTTCAGGACTCAACTGGTCTAACCGTGTTGGTGGGTAAGCGTTCTGGGAACACCTACGTTAACAACTGGTTAGAGCAAGTGAAGTCTGAACACTTGTGTCTTGCAGCTGGCTCTTCCAAGAGCTGGTTGTGGCACCAGATAAATGAATCATTTGCATTTCAAACTATTGCTAAATTGAGTACACATGATATGGTTTCTGGTCTGCCAAAAATCTCTTTTTCTAAGGACAAGATTTGTGCAGCTTGTCA
>KV005647.1:42010-86511 GCA_001598015.1 Dorcoceras hygrometricum
AATTTTTAGGGGATCGACTGATCTCTTGGTTCAGTAAGAAGCAAACGTCAATTGCCACATCAACTGCTGAAGCTGAATATCTTGCTGCTGGCAGTTGTTGCGCAAAAATCATCTGGATTCAACATCAATTGAAGGATTATGGCATTGATGCTTCTGAAGCTCCTATTCTCTGTGACAACACAAGTGCAATTGCAATCACCCAGAACCCTGTCCTGCACTCACGGACCAAGCACATCGATATAAGGCATCACTTTATAAGAGACCACGTGCTAAAGAAGGACGTTCGGCTGGAGTATGTGTCAACTGAGCAGCAAGTAGCTGATATTTTCACAAAGCCTCTACCGGACGCTAAGTTTTCTTATTTTAGAAACTCTTTAGGTCTTCTTGAGTTGCCTTGATTGTTTGTGTACTAACGCATATTGCAGGTTGCTTAGCCGTTGCTTAAATCAGCAGTTGGTCTTTTGTTCAGGGGGAACAATAAACCTATCTGCTGAAACAAGCGACTCTTGCGTTAGGAGTGTATTAGTCGTAGGGGGAACCAGGAGCTGATTTAATAAGCGTGACGTCAGCAGAACATGTTGCGACTGGACATACTCAGCTGTTGCGTGTATACTGCTGATGCTTATAAGTTATCAGCTCTTGCCACCCTCAACGCAATATTGAATCAGCAGTTGTGACTTTATACCTTTTGCGCGAAGTTATCTATTTTTTGCACTTTATTTTATTAAAATTTTGAAAATGTTTTACACCGTACGATCAAAACTTTTTGAAAATTTTTCAAATATTTTTCAAAATTGTACGCGCTAACGGATGGTTGACACGTGTCTTCCCATGCAAAAAGTCACATCGAAATTTTCTCTTTCCAAAAACTTTTAGTATTCTTTACTATATTTACGGTGTTTTCTATTCATCGTCTTCTTACTTTGCAAAATTTCTTCGTAGCATATTTGTGCTCTCTGTGTGTTCTTCCTGCAAACATTTTTCAGGCATTATTTCCGATCATCTACTGTTCGCAATGGCCGCATCATTCTACAGTAACTCTCAGCACGTTGATTTTGAATCCGTTCTCAGCATGGATGACCCAGGTATGGTGTCGATGTTTAAAGCTCTTATGGCATCCGGCCTTGCAGGTTTTCTGGGATGTCCAGCAGTTATCTATGAAGACGCTTTAGTGGACTTCTTTGAGAACGCCTCGGTCCGAGAGGGTGTTATTATCAGCACTGTGGCTGGGCAGTTGGTGGAAATTTCGGAGGAATGGTTTGCCGAGTCTTTTGAACTTCCTGTAGATGGTTTGGGGGATCTATCGGAGATTCCCAAGGATACGATTTTTGATGCTAGGAGCATCGTATCTTTGTCGGGGGAGCCAGTAAGTCTTTCGAGAAGGAAGAATCAGATGAAATTTGAGTTTCGTCTTCTGTGCGACATAATGGCGAAAGCTATTTCTGTGAAGGCAGGGTCCTTCAATGCCATAACTATTGAGAAGTTTTCTTTGATTACGGCAGTTGTTTGCAGCGTTCGGATGAACTGGGCTAAGATTCTGTTCAGCATTTTCAAGAGGATGGTGACTCCGGGATCCAAGCAAGCCAAGGGCTTCGCTATTCAAATCAGTCTTTTGCTGGCGAATATTCCTAATCTGGAATTAGGCGCATCCTCAGAGTTTCCTGCTTCCAAAATCCTTACTAAAAAGACTGTGCATCGATTTGTCTCCATTAATGATCGAGACGGTGCAGAGGAAGCTGCTGGGGCAATCATGCAAAGATCTGCCTCGAAGAAAAGACCTGCTGCTGACGTTGGAGCAGCAGTGCCTAAAAGGAAAAGGACTTCGAAGAGGAAATTAGCCTTGGAGACAGTGGTCGTTGCTCAGGAAGCTATTCCTATTCAGAGTGTTCCTGTTTCAACAGCAGTAGCACCTATGGTTGAGGACCAGCAGGCGGAATTTAGGAGCAACCAGTTGATGAGCTTCCTGCTGATAAATCAGCTGTTTCGACTGAGGAGAGTCATTGGTTTGATCTCTCTTATTAAGAACTTATTGCGAAATGGGCTGCTGAACGCCCAGTTACATCTCCTGCTGATTCTACTGATGAAATCAAGGATGATAAACCAGTTGTCGATGATCCTGATACTATCATAAATCAAGTTCTTCAAAATTTGGATTCTACTTCAGATGATCAGACTGTTGAGCCAGTTGAAGAAGCAGCAACTTTGGGTGTTGTCACTGCTGGTGAGGACCAGCAGGTACAGGAATTTTTGGCTCAATACGTGAATGATGATCTTCTTGATGCTGATGAGCAGAAGTCACTGGAAGATATTCTTCTGGAAATTTCAGTTGACGTTCCATTGCCTTCTGCTGGCATGGAAATTCAAAGATTGTGATGGGCAAAACGGATAAAGATTCCAGGCGTCACTGAGAAGACCTGGGATGATCAGACTGTTGAGCCAGTTGAAGAAGCAGCAACTTTGGGTGTTGTCACTGCTGGTGAGGACCAGCAGGTACAGGAATTTTTGGCTCAATACGTGAATGATGATCTTCTTGATGCTGATGAGCAGAAGTCACTGGAAGATATTCTTCTGGAAATTTCAGTTGACGTTCCATTGCCTTCTGCTGGCATGGAAATTACAAAGATTGTGATGGGCAAAACGATAAAGATTCCAGGCGTCACTGAGAAGACCTGGTTTCTAAACAGTCTTCCTCGCATTCCTGCCGATGATAAAGGAAAGGAAATTTTGGTGGAGAAAAACCCTATTAAGGGCAATCCAGCTCAGGAGCATTTCTTCTTGATTTGTGCAGATATTGATTTGCTTGTGGCTTTGCGAGAAAAGGTAATTGATGAAGTCGCTCTATTCTTTAATTCTTTCAGTTTAAAGAAATTGGCCACAATAAATATTCAGGAGATGTACAAGAAAGAAGAGCTAGTTTTGTCCTGGGGCGAAACAGAGTCGCCTCAGGTAGCTATTCAACGGAAATCTTATATTTTGCTCAAGTATAGACAAGTTTTGGTTTGGAAATTTTTGGAATCGTGGAGGTCCAATTTTGTACCGGGCCAAGGATCTACCGCAGTCGATCGTAGGGTTATAGAGTTGCTATCGGATCGTCATGTTTCTATACTAGTGGAGTTGACAACGACGGCACGGGCTCATGGTCTTATATGGAAAAAGCCTTGTTGCTCTATGGTGTTTGAGGGGAGCCCACGCGATCGAGGCGCTGTAATTGCCAGAACCAACACAAATACTCGATCGTCTTGCTGGATTAGAACGATGATTTTGGTTGATGGAGTGTGGACTGTGGAACCGTGTGCTGATAAGTGGGTAAAAATTCCCCGGCAGGTTATTTCTACTGAAGTCCATCGTCAGAGACAATATGATGACACTCTCCCTACAATGAGTGAATTTTTCAGGCTGATGAGGAAGAGGTGGGCTGATGTATGTTTGGAGGTCGTTGAGTTTTGCGCTTTGCAAAGACTTCTACCGATTGGTTCTCTTCAGTTTTGCATGTCTTCGTCAGTAGTAGGACCAGTGTTTCAAGATGCTTCTCGACAGTCTCAAATTTTTGCATTCAGAGTCTCTCATTTTTGCTCCATATTCGTTGATCTCAGTCTGTTTAATTGGTTTCCAAGTGCAGATATTTCAGATTTTCTTTCTTTAATTGCTTTGGACAGAACAGCTTTTCGTAGTGTACAGATTGCTCAGTCAGTTGTTCCCAGTGTACAGTTCTCTCTTGATCAGCGTCCGTCTTCTCCAATCTCTACTGATAGTTCTTCTTCGTTGCATTTTGATGTGTCAGATGTAGATGCTACCGCGTCTTCTCTACTTCCTGTTTCTCAAGATTTCTCTGCGGCTCTTGCTGATCTTCAAGCTATTCTTTCAGAGCAAATTAATGAGTCTCAAAGTGGCATTTCATCCAAGCTGCATAAGATTGAGCAAGTCCTTCGTGACTCCCTGAGCGATCAAGCCGCAATGTTCAAAAATTTATCTCAGGAAGCACGTCAAGAGGGTCGCTCTATTGATGATGTCCAGACTATGCGCTTCAACGAATTCCGCAAGACTATTTTAGCTCAAAATGCTTCTATCTTTGTTGGATTGGCGGATGTTCGTAAAGAAGTGCAAGAAGTGCATGCCAAAGTGGACATTATGGCCTCGCGCTTAAATGCCATTCAAAAGGATGCTGAGGCCACCAAGGAAGCCCTTTCCCACCAGCTTTTTGAATTCCAAAGTCAAGCACAGGAAAATCATAGTATTCTTCATGCCCAACTAAGCGAACTTGTTGATTATATCCATCGGGGCGGTGCTGAAAAAAAGGGGGAAAGTGGCAGCCGAGGACTTCAACAGCCTGCGAATGTTCAAATTGAAGGCAGTGCTGTGAGACCAACGTTTGCGCAAAGAGTTGAGATGGCTCAGAGACATATTGTTCATACAGTGCTGGATGCTGATGCTAACAGGGAATTACTTGAGAGACAAGCAGCAGCGGATCGTGACAGAGAAAGAAGAAGAAGAGAGGCAAGGATGCTGAAAAGGAGAAGAAAGTATTAGTTTATCTTTTCTGCTGAAAATCTTTGTACACATCTTTTGTACAATTTTGTTGGTTAATGAAAATTTTCATTCCAGCAGATAGTGTGCAATTTATTTTTGCATATCTTTTTGTCTCGGCTGCTGAAGTTTTGTCATCACCAAAAAGGGGGAAATTGTTAGGACAAAATTTATTAGTTTTGGTGATAACAAAAATAAGACGAGTTGCTTTTGGACAATCAGTTGTCGCATTCTACAGGAGAATATTTATCTATCATCAGTGGTAATTCAGCAGTTGGAGTATTCGTGAGATATCAGCAGATGGTATGCGATCAGCAGATGAACTGTTTGAGAAATTCAGCAGATAGATTCCTTACGAGCAATCAACAGGCACATATAAGTGATTAGCGTGTTTTTGGTAAGGATTGGTAAACGACAGCGTTTTGATAAGTTGGAACGACGTCGTTGGAGTGCACAGTTACTTATCAGCAGTTGAACCAGTTAGAAGAATCAGCAGAAGCATTCTTGAAGAGAAATCAGCAGTTGGTTAAGTATATTTGTTGAAGAATGCAAAACGACAGCGTTTGGATAAGTTGGAACGACAGCGTATTGTTTGGCTTAAACAATTCAGCAGATGCTTTCTTCAAAGTATATCAGACAGTTGGGTCTTCGATAGCTTATTCATTTCAGCAGATGGCTACAGTGAACCTTAACCAACAAGTGTTTCTAAGATAGCAAAACGGTGTCGCTTGAATAAGTTGACACGACGTCGTTTTTTATCGCTTAAGGAATCAGTCGATGGAAAAACACAAATGTATATCAGCAGATGAATTCTTTCGAGTGTTATTTCAGTCGAAGCTCTTTGACATCGTTGTTGAAGTAAGTGCTGGTTATCAAAGTTATTTCAGGCGCAAGCTCAAATTGATTCAAAATACGATCGCTTACTCAAATGGAAAAGATTTGTAGGATCGTACAGTTTCCTGAAATTGAGGAGACAAGTTAGGTACTATTTTGAGTAAATAGTACAATGTACAGGGGCCGTTTCTCCATGCTTGCACAAATATGGAAAGAAGACAAATTGGCTCTGTGTATGAGCAATTTACCTTGTAATGGAGCAGGAATTGCGGTGTACGATTTTGGCAGTAATTCAAACGGGATTCATTTCCTTTGGAGAATTTATATGACCGTTGCAATCGAAGCCTATAAATATCAGCAGCAGTGTTGAAGAAAACACACTTCGCTATCTATCTATTGCTGTCACGCTGACAAAATCAATCTTGAGCTATACTCTGTTGAAATCTCCAAAAAGCTCAAAGACTCGAAGAACTTAACAGTTGATCTTCATTTGAAATACCTTCGAGTCAATCTTCTGGTTACCTTGTTGTAATCAAGTTTCATTGTTGAAACCAGAAGATTTTTACAGTCTCTAAATACGTGTTTTCATTGTCATATCCATTGAGTTTCTAACGAACTGTCTTTGTAAAGAAGTTCGAAAAACTATCAATTGTTGTAAACCAGCAGCGAAGTCTGCGTGAAGTGTTGTGAAGTGCTAGGAGTTCTCGTAGCTGCGGGTTACGGGATCGGGTGTTTGTAGAAAGCCTACTTGCATCAAAGTCTTCTAGTGATACCTTCCGAGGAGGAAGAAGGGGAGACGTAGGATATTGATATCTGAACTTCCAGAAACAAATCTCTGATCCCTTATCTTTTACATACAACATTTATTTATTGTTGCGCATTATTCACTGTTCACAAACCAATCGGCCTTTTTCCGCACAATATTGTTGGCTGAGAAGTTTGCATAAAACTGAGATCCAAAACATTTTACAAGAGTTTGAAATAGAAAAATCGAAGGAGTTCATTCAACCCCCCCTTCTGAACTCCTATTTGCTTAGTGATCCTATTTCTGGGACCATCACTTGATCCAAGCTGAGACGTCTATCATCGACAATCGAAGAAGATAGGGTTCGATGAACAGTAACAAGGGTTTCACGACAGGATAAGAGTTCGAGATCTCTAGGAATGAAAAATATCTAAGTGTTGGAAATAATGACTAACACTTGTTCAAAGTCGCTATATGAATAAGTTAATGCACCACGATCTGATCTACAGTATCCACCGACCAGCTCAGGTCTCAAAGCCAATACCAGCTTAGGCATACATCTCAGCACGCTTACGAAAACATCTTGCGCAAACAAACAGATCGCACTCCCAATAGATCACACTCGCTACCCATATCACGCTCACTACTCAGATAACGCTCGCTACTCAGGTCACGCTCTCAGATTAGCTCTCACAAGCGGTTAAGCTCTCGCACACTAAACATATTGCTACCTCCAACTCAGAAGGGCTAGATCAGCTCACACCTGATCTAACCATACAAAACAGCTCACACCATGCACAGCAGCATCAGATCGCATCAATGACCAGATCACGCACTGGTCAGCTCACACTATCCAACCGTTCTCGCCAACCTGATGACCACAAAATCTCGCTCCCGATCTGATAACCACAAATAGCTCTCGCTTAAGCTGAAAACCACAAACAGACTTGCCTACAAAGAACGTTACTGCCAGCTTATGCCTAAGCTGATTCCACTAACTAGCGTGGCACAACACTCGCGATCTGAACACTCAGCTCAGGCCAACCTGAACATCCCCAAGCTGAACCTAGCTTACGTTCTAGCTCTTAACAGCTTACTCTTATACAAAAATTCCCAGAGCTTCTCGCTCATAAGCTGTTTTACCTAAACACTGCTCATGACGGAAAACTAGCGCAACGCCCAACGAATAAGTTCAGCTAAGAACTATTCAACTCAGAGCAGCTCTCGCCTGAGCTGATCCATGCTAAACCCAATTAATATCCTTAATTAAACCACTAATCTTCCAGGCCCCAGATAATGGAATGAAGATTAAACTTGAGATTACAGTATCGATCAAGAGTGGACCTAAGCTGAAACTGCTCAGAGTACGAACAGATCATGAGCGTAAACTAGCTCAGGATAGAAAATCCGATCTGGGCTATTTGGTCAAATCAGGTTAGGAAAAGTCAACGCAACATAAACGAGCTGACCGGACTACGATGGTCAAACAAAGTCAACTCAGCTTAGACAATGAAATCAGATCACGAACGTAAAATAGCTCTGGAAAATAAACAGATCATGAACTTAAGATCAGCTCAGGGGGAAATAAACAGATCGGGAACTTGAGATCAGCTCAGGGGAAATAAACAGGTCATGAATTTGTTCAGCTTGGAAAATTGTGACTTAAAACTAGCTCAGGAAAATAAACAGGTCACGACCTAAAAATAAACAGTCAACTCAGCTTTGAATATGAAGTCAGGTCACAGGTTCAATTCAGCTCAGGGGTTTTTAGATCACAAGTGTAAACGTGAACAGTTCCTGGATAAAATTATGAACTGAAATCATCAAATGAACCATACCAGGTTAGAATAACAATAGTGTACTGAAAACAGGTTGGAGAATTTCGAATAGATTAACTAAGTTTATCTGATCAGAACAAAGTTTTAACTAGATCAACTTTGTCTATCAGCCCAGAACCTCATCCTTAGCAATCAAACACATAATCACTGGAAGAATTTTGAGAACTTTAATTTGAAGCTAATTTCGTACATCCTAGAAACTTCAAGAGCAAATTGACTCAAACTTCCGTAAAACGAGTCCTAATAACCATTTATGATGTAAAACTTCAGCAAACCAATAATTCACCATAAACTACACTCTGTGTTTGAAAAACTTGAAAACGCGTTTCAATACCTTTAAAAATAACACAATCAAGAAGGAAATCAATATATGTTTTCCAAAAGTACAACAAGAAATAGAGTTTACTTTCCTCAAAGCTGAACGACAATTTGCACAAAATATCTCTGTCTTTGAATCTCCCCCCAAGCACGATCGAAAGCTTTATAAAACTACAGAAGGAGGACTTCGGTTGGATTCTATCTGAAAGAAATCTTATCGCCTCAAATGGTTAACAATAATGAAGTGGGTGTGAAGTAAGTTTTAAAGTACTACACAGGTATGGATGTGAGGAATCAGAATTTGGTTTGTGATTAATCGTAGTGATTTGGAATTAATCACATGAATTTTGAAGGTTTTGCGCGTGAAATCTGATTCCCCATTGTAATTCAGACGTTGCGCTATGGTTTAGACACCAGTCGTAGCGAATTTTGGTATTCAACGCGGGTCAACGGTACTGTAGCTCTCAGCTGGTGAATTTTTGAATCAGTAGAGATGATGTAAGAGTGACGCGTTGTTATCTGCTGGCAGTAGTTGAGTTAGAAGGGGCGACCAGTCGATGGTTTGAGGAACCAGTCGCGAGATATCTGTCGACAGATAGGATGACGTATGTTGTGCGACGTCATTTTGGTAAGTAATTCAGACGTTGCGCTATGGTTTAGACACCAGTCGTAGCGAATTTTGGTATTCAACGCGGGTCAACGGTACTGTAGCTCTCAGCTGGTGAATTTTTGAATCAGTAGAGATGATGTAAGAGTGACGCGTTGTTATCTGCTGGCAGTAGTTGAGTTAGAAGGGGCGACCAGTCGATGGTTTGAGGAACCAGTCGCGAGATATCTGTCGACAGATAGGATGACGTATGTTGTGCGACGTCATTTTGGTAAGTTGAAACGCTGTGTTTTGAGTGTTACGCCAGGTATCATTCGCGAGAGAATTGTTGTGAGGAATGCGTTGCGGCTGGGTGACCAGCTGTTGGCAGCAATGCTTACGTGACCTTTACTGCGTCGTTTATATTAGTTGACGCATCGTCGTTTTGTGTAATTTCGTGAGATCAGTCGCTGATGGGTTTTTGAAGAGATCTGTTACCAGATTTTGGTTGCTTCACAAGAGATATATGTTGTCAGCTGGTGAAACTTTGCGACGTCGTTTGAGTTAGTTGGAACGGTGTCGTTTTTATGTTCTTTTGAGAATACAACGACTGGTTTTGTTGAAAGCAAAAGCTGGTTACTGTTATAAGATTTCTACTGTAGCATTTCTCAACGACTGAATTAGAGGAACATCAGCTGGTGGATTTAGAGAGATATATATAGAAGTGTTGATCAACACCTAGAATTAATTGGAACCCGATATTTCTTATCTTCTTATCCAAACCCTCGTTAGCTACTGTTCACCGTGATTTATATTCCGTCGATTGCCGCCGTTCTCCGCCGATGATTTGAGTGATTTTGGTGGCGCTGGATTCGTTGTGAGTTGCTCTTTCGATTGCTACCCATTTGAAGCCCTGAATCAACGTTGGAGAAGAAGTACGAAGTTGCCGTGTCCTCGTACAGATAAATTCGTTGGTTCTTCTGCTGGTTTGAGTTTCTAGGTGAGCATCTCTTGTTGTTTCTAGCTTCGGTAGACTTGTAGAATTAGAGCAAGGTTCTGACCGTAGGATATGATGCTTAGAAGTTTAGATTTGAACTAGAATTAAGCTTATATGTGAGGCCTGTGATAGATTTGAGTTCGCAGGAGGTATCTGCTGGGATTTTCGAAAGCAGAAAGAGGCTGTGTTTCTTCAGTGGTTGTACCGTGCCTTTGCAAAAAGCTGTTGAGGTAGAATTCAGTCGTTGAAGGTACGATTGAGCGTGATTTAACAGCTTTGAGCATAATCTGCGAGTATCTGAGTCTTGAGTCTGGCTTATGTGAATCTGTGAATTATGTGAACTGCCTGAATTACTGAATTGTATGCGCTGTTTACATATTTTATGCATGTAGAAATCAGATATGAATTTCTTGTCATTCATGCATACATATTGAGCCAGATTGATCGATTGATGACCCGAGATTAGAGCCACAGTGTGACTGGGCGACTGATGTGTTTGCCTAAATAGTCCAACGCTATCATCGGAGTGGTGATCGACTGACTTGTCGTTTCGGAATACCACCGAGCTGTGATGGCTGACGGGCCGGAATATCACGGACCGATGATTTCCACCGGCTGACTTGCTGTGCGTGGTATAGAGGCTCGACTGTTTTGATTTGCCAGTTGACTTACTGGTCTTGATACCCGATTTCCTTTGCAGTCTCATGCATCTCATGACTTTTGATACTGGATGTTTATGAGTTGCTGTTTATTTAGAGCTCTTCGTATTGAGGCTTGACCTCGTATTTGTTTTCCTGCTTTGTGTTGCTTGGGTCTGTGTTACCAATTTGCAGGATCTTCAGGTAACCAAGCTGGACAGAGTGGAGGTTCAGCTGATCGATCCCCGTTCCCTTGAGTCCCAGTTATATATTTATGTATTGAACCGGGGGATATCCCGTGTTACTATGTATTGGGATCTGTATTTGATTTGAGATTTATTGTTGTTATCTGATTTGTATGAGTTTGAGTTAACTCATATTTTGATTATGAATATTTTGAATGTATGATTTTAAGTTCAGGCCCAAAGTATTTCGAAAATTTTTAAGCCCGATTTTTACGTTTTCGTGATTATGTGCTTAATTGTGCTATTATCTTGAGTAATTAGCACGGGGCCTGACAATGGAAGCCTACCAACCTCAATTATTTCGTTGAAAATTATTTTCTTTTTTATAAAAACATTTTAGAAACTCGAACCATGCCTAGGTTTATTCTTTCGGAAATATTCACGAATCGGGTTCCTTATATAATATGAAATCAAACTTAGATGAAAGCCGAATCACTGAATTGAAGCTAAAGAAGGGTACTGAAATTACCAAATTAAACGCTTCGAAAATTTAGATTTATCATTGTGGATTTACGGATTCCTGGGCGTACAACTCTACCCCCTTATAAAAATTTTGTCCTTGAAATTTGCTTACTTAAACAGATCTGTCTCATCTTTTGTGAGATCTGAATTGCTGATTATTAATTTGGAATTAATAAGGCGTCGGATTAGACTTGAAGAAGAGCTAGCTGGGTTGTGCGTGAAATAGCTCTGATCTGATTCGTATAACGGTTAAATCTGGTTGGTTGAGCATTTAAGAATAGTCGTCGCAAGATATTTTGAGTTGATAATGGAGTGACGTCATTTTGGAAGAAACTAGATTTGAGGGTGAAGTCTGGTAGTACTGTGTAGATCGGTAGGTTCGTGGTTTTAGTGAAAATCGAAACGGTTCACGAGTATCAGATGAGATGAGATCTGGATGAGTGTGAGCTGGTCGTCCAAATCTGGGTTGTGATACGACACCGTTTAGTGATACACGTTTATGAACTAGCTGGATTATTGTACGATGTCGTTTAGAGGAACCAGCTGAGATGTGAGATCTGGATGTGTGAGAGCTGGTTGGTTACGGGAGCTGGATTGTGGTGCGACGCCATTTTGAGAAACCAAATCTGGGTGCTAGCCGGTCGCTCTAAGCGTACTCATGTGCGACGTCGTTTGGTAGTAGCACGCAGGTATAGCGTCTAGTCTAGATCTGGAGTAGTACTCAGATCTGAGTTAGTACCAGCTGTGAGCCCTGTGTTGTCGGTGGCTCCTGTTCACCATATTTGAGGAGATTTAAGTTGTATGTATAGAGGACTTTGATTGCGTTTACGTCAGTAGTTCGCAACACTTAGAATATATATCTTCTCCTGATATCGTACTCTCTACTGTAGCGAAACCCTTACTGTTCACCGTAGCATATTTCTTCCGATTGTCGACGATAGACAACTTCAATGGGATCAAGGCTAGTGGCGAAGGATTCCCCTCGCTAAGACGTTTCTTTCTATACCGTTTTCGAAGGCTGTGGAAAGCCAGAAGAGTGAACGCAAAGAAGCTACAGTGCGTTGTTGTTCGTATACTGGAAGATTGGATTCTTCTGTTCAGGTAGTGCTTTGAGTAAGTACTAGATCCTACCTTGTGCTTCATTTAGAGCTAGTTATCGTGTTAGAAAGGTAGGATAGAGATGGGTTGAGCTGGTGGCTCCCAATTCGTGTTTCTGTGCGTAATGTCCCTGAGCTGGTTGTTGTTGTTTGGCCAAGCAGGTGGCAGATCTGAGTTACTCGGGACTCTTGTTGTGGTAATTGTAACACTGAAGTTAAGGTACGGATTTGAGCTTGTATTACATCTTTGGGATAGCATGGGTATGTACGTATGATTTCTTGTATGTTGTTGTATGCTATCGTGTTGTTATTGCTTGCATCTGTTCTATTGTGTGATATCTTGCAAGCTGTTATATCTGCATACATGCATTTTCCTTGTTGAGCTCATATCTTGTTAACCGGTTGTTGTTGTGCTAAACCGTATGTACCAGGAGGCTAGTATAGAGGACGAGCGGCAATACCATGCTCCTCATCTCCCTAATGGTTTAGTTTTTAGCCGCTATGAGATGAGTGGATAGCTACCACGCTCATGAGCTTTGGAAACAACAGGTTGAGTAATCTGTTATGCTCTGGTATAGTATGTTGAGACGAGTGGATAGCTACCACGCTCTCACATACCGCATGGCCATTACCCTTTTTTCGATCTGATTGACAGCTGCTGAGCTGGTTCTTGAGCTCCGTTGACTCCCTTTTCGGTTGTAGTCTTTCGATCTTGCATCCTGCTGTCCTCATGTATCACATTCATTATATTTGTTGCTATCTATTTGCTGTATGATGTTGCTCTCCGTACTGGGGTTTGACCCCTGTCCCTCTGGGGCTTGTTGTTTTGGTTGTCTGTATGTTGTTCAGGTTACCCAGGTTTCTCAGCTGGTCGTGGAGATGATTCAGCTGGTGGTGCCCCGAGAGGTGGATAGAGTGTCCCAGTTATGCATATTGTATAATAATTCAATAGAGTCGTCACCGGGGAATGTCCCGTGTTGATGTTCTATTGCTGATTTGAGAGAGTTTGGTTTTGGGATGCTCGATGCTAGTATGGTTATTTGCTTATTGTTTGGTTCTTCGGTTGTTGTAAAACCAATATTTTGAGTATCAATGTACTTTTAAATTATGTTTTCTAAGTCAGGCCAAAGCGAAAAATTTTAGCCACTTTGCAGTCTTCTTTGCGTGTTTATCTCTGTTCAGTACATCGGGCCTGACATTTTTGGTATCAGAGCTTAAACCGGGATAAGCTCAAATTCTTTTGATCACACCCGAGTCTAGGCACTGTGTCGCTTGTTGCGTGTGCTTGACTACGTGTTATGTTTGCTGTGTGATCTTACCCTCTTAGTACTTCGTAGATGCCGCCTAGACGTAGGGGTAGAGCAAGAGGGCACATCCCGATAGAATCTGAGGGTCAGAATGAGGAGATGGAGCGTAGTGTTCCCGCTCGTAGGCACGCTAGATAGGTTGATGATGAGGTAGATGTGTTGGCATCCCATGTAGACGAGATGAAACTGATTATGGCGAGGTTTCAGCGGATGAATCCTCAAACCTTCAATGGAGATGAGTCTAGTTCCAATACTGAGTCCTGGTTGCAGCACATTACCAGGTTGATTGATCGAGTACACTATGATGATGAGCGTAGGTTGATCCTGGCTACCTTCCAACTGAGGAAGAATGTGGAGCACTGGTGGAGAGGTGCTACACGAACTCTTGAGGAGACTGGTGCGGGAATAACTTGGGACAGTTTTTGTACTGATTTTCTACAGGAGTATGTCCCGGAGTCGTATATGAATGCCCGGGAGAGCGAGTTTGATAACTTGGTTCAGGGAACCATGTCTGTGGGGGAGTATGCTAGAAAGTTTTCTTCTCTCCTTGCCTATGTTCCCCATGTGTCCGGCCGAGAGAGGGCAAAGAGGAACAGATTCCTGGAAGGGCTAAACGAAGATCTTTATTCTTTGGTGTTGGCCAGTTCACCTACTAGTTATGCGGATGCGATGGAGAAGGCGATGGATATCGAGGAAGGTTACCGAACCGCAATTCTCGGATTCAGCCACAAGTTGCTCAAGGTACACGTCCCAATGTTCTAGGGCCGCAACCTCCTCAATTTTCTCAATCATCCCAGCAGCCCCAGTAATCACCACAACAATCTGGATGTCACAGGTTCAGGCCTCGTGGCCATAAGTTTAAGAAGATGCCGGCTTCTAGTTTTTTAGGTTCAGTAAGTTCAAGCAGCAGTAGCAGCCCCAGGGCTAACTTTTGTGGTCAATGTGGAGGCAAACACCATTCGATGCAGTGTGTAGGGGTTCAGGGTGCTTGAAATCTCATTCAGGTGGATCATATCGAGGTCGTTCTTCTCCTGGACAACTACCGAGGATGGGAGAATCTCAGCACAGGTCGTTTCAGCAGCCTAATCCTTCGCGTTTTGGATAGTCTTCCCAGCCTCATTTATCAGAGCCTCAGCAGGCCCAAGTTAATGCCATGACTAGGGAGCAAGCCGAGGGCACGTCTGGAGGAGTGATTGCAGGTACTTGTACTGTTTTTGATTTTTCAGCACGTGTATTGTTTGATACTGAAGCATCACATTCGTTCATAGCTGATGCATTTGTAATTGAGCATGGTTTGCATACCACCTTTTTGCGTGATGTTGTTTCTGTTCGACTCCTGCCGGCACGAGCCTATTCTCCCAAGAGATTGTGTGGAATGGCATACTTAGATTTGGTGAAAATGTGCTGATAGCGAATTTGATTCGGCTAGTTATGTTGGATTTCGATTGTATAGTGGGAATGGACGTGTTGTCTAGTTTTATGGCGATTGTGGCGTTGTGCGCTTTCGGCCCCATTTTGGTGAGAAGTGAACTTCTACGGCCGTGATTCCCAATCGAAGATTCCGTTGGTCTATGCTATGGAGATGTTTAGCCTTTTGTCGTTAGAAAATGCAGGATTCATGATCATGCTTTAGACGCATCCTCGAAGTCGTGCGTGGAGCTTAGTGACATCCCCGTCGTTCGTGATTTCCCTGATGTGTTTCTCGAGGAGATTCCTGGTTTTCCTTCAAGGAGGGAGATCGACTTTAGTATCGAGTTGGTGCCTGGTACTGCTTCTATCTCATGAACCCCATATCGTTTAGCACCAGCCAAGTTGAGAGAGCTGAAGGTACAACTTAGTGATATGCTGGAGAAATGATTTATCCGGCTTAGCATGTCACCCTAGGGAGCTCCTATTTTGTTTGTGAAGAAGAAAGACGGTTCGATGATGATGTGTATTGATTTTCGGCAATTGAACAAGGCTACCGTGAAGAATAAGTACCCTTTACTGAGGATTGGTGATCTGTTCGATCAGCTCCAAGGTTCAGCCGTGTATTCTAAGATCGATCTGCGTTCAGGGTATCACCAGTTGCAAATTAGATAGGAAGGTGTGGTGAAAACTGCGTTTCGGACGAGGTATGGGCATATGAGTTATTGGTTATTTCTTTTGGTTTGACAAATGCCCCTGCAGTTTTCATGGACCTGATGAAACGAGTCCTTCAAGAATTCATCGATCATTTTATGATTGTTTTCATCGATGACATCTTGGTTTACTCAAAGACTCTCATGCAACATAAGGAGCACTTGAGGTTGGTCCTCCAATGTGAGATTCAGAATTATAATTAGTGATTAATCGGATTTTGAGTTAGGTTAATCACGAGAATTAAGAATTTAGATTTCTGGAATTTCGAATTTTGGAGAGATGTGGTTGTCGAGAATGGCGTGGAAACGTTTTTGTTGTTCTTCGTAATTTCGGATTCGGTGACGTCAGCAGGTCTCATGGGTGACGTAAGCAAATCTTATGCAGGAACGTGATAGCGTTCATTTCACAGTTGCGCGGTGAGATTTGATGACGTAAGCAGATTCCACGAGCTGGTCAACGAGAAGCGTTGACATTTGATGTTGCGCAGGCGTGAAATCTGTTTTTGCTCATACGCCGTCGTTTGGACTTGCGCGCGAGAGCAACGTATAGGCGCTGAGATCTATTGCTTTTAGCGAGAGATCTGTTTCCGTTAAGTGCTAAGATCTATTTAGCCTGCGACGTCGTTTCGTGTTTTAGCGCTGAGATCTGTATTGCGTTTTGCGCGTGTTTTGGCTCTGGGATCTGTTCTAGTTAAACGTTGTCGTTTTGGCTTGGAGCGTTGCATTGAGCGCTGGGATCTGGTAGTGCTTATACGCAGTCGTTTTGACTTATACGCGAGAATTGTTGAAGCGCAGGAATCTGGTGGCCATTGTTATCGCTCGAGGGATCTGTTTTGCGATATTTTGAGTTGTAGGACTCTGTTTTTGTCGGTGTTTGACTTGATTTGTAGCTTATTGAGTAGAGGATATAAATCTAAGTGTTGAGTTACACTTAGATCATTCCAGACCCGATATTTCTTATCCTCAAACTCGAAACCCTCGAAATAGCTACTGTTCACCGTCACTTTCTATCGCCATTTCCCGTTGATTCCGACCTCCGTTTTTCGAGTTCTTGGTAGCGTTGGAAACCTCTTGAAAATACCTTTCTTTTCCTACCAACCTTGTAGGCTGTTCTGAGCTGAGGTGAGAACGCGAAGCTGCTGAGTTGAGCAGTAAGTTGCGCCGTGCGTTTCCATCCTTTGGGTGAGCTTTCTTGTTGATTGAGCTTTGTTTTCTTGTGGTTAGTACCTGCGTGGATGCTTAGAGCTTGAGGCTAACTCTGGCCGTAGGTAATTGAGAGAAAATGTTTAGATTTGAGCTAAGAGTTTAGGTATCTTTGGCAGATTTCAGCTTCTGGGAATTTTGAGTGGAAATTGCCGTGGAAACTACAAGGGCAGTAGGCTTGAATTGTTGCTGGCCGTGCCTTTTTGAGTTCTGTTTGGTAAATTGAAGAAGAAAGGTACGATTTGAGCAGCCCTTAGCAGCTTGAGCGTGAACATGTCTATTTTTCGATGTTGTGAACTGCTGTTATGTGGCTTACGTGAATTTAGATTATGGAATTGATTGAGTTATGTTTTGCCTCACGTATTATAAATTGTATGCATCTAGCATGGATATTGAATGGCATTCATGCATACATCTTGAGCCTGATTTACAGATTTGATTTGATAACCTGATTGGGTGCCACGTTGTGACTGGCCGACTGTTGGGTCGTGCCCGAAAAGTCCAACGCTATCGTTGGAGCGGTGACTACCGGATACGAGTGTCTACCGCCGAGCTGTGATGGGCTGACGGGCCCCGATGATCACGGACCGATGATTTCCTGGTTGATAGACCGTGGTATAGAGGCGACATGATATGATTTGCCGGTTGATGCACTGGCCTAGCTGACCGATTTCCTTTTACAGCCTCATGCATTCCTAGCATTGATTTATAGCATGTTGCATGTTTATCTGCTTTGATAGCTCTTCGTACTGAGGCATGACCTCATACTTGTTTCCTGCTTTTGTCTTGTTGGGTCTGCGTTGCCCAATTGCAGGAGCTTCAGGTAACCAAGCTGGGCAGACTGCAAGTTCAGCTGGCCGATCCCCACGTCCCTGAGTCCCAGTTTATATATATGATATGTATTGAGCCGGGGGATGCCCCGTGTTATCATGTATTGGGGATCTGTATTTGATTTGATATTATGTTGTTACCTGTTGTGAATGAATTTGAGTCAACTCATATTTTAATTATCGATTTTTTGAATGTATGAATTGAGTTCAGGCCCATTGTATTTTGTAAAAATTTTTAAGCCCTGATTTTAAGCTTCCGTGTTTTTGTCGCTTATTATGTGTTAACTCTTCGACTTGAGGCATGACCTCATACTGTTCCTGCTTTTGCTTGTGGTCTGCGTTGCCAATTGCAGAGCTCAGGTAACCAGCTGGGCAGACTGCAAGTTCAGCTGGCCGATCCCCACGTCCCTGAGTCCCAGTTTATATATATGATATGTATTGAGCCGGGGGATGCCCCGTGTTATCATGTATTGGGGATCTGTATTTGATTTGATATTATGTTGTTACCTGTTGTGAATGAATTTGAGTCAACTCATATTTTAATTATCGATTTTTTGAATGTATGAATTGAGTTCAGGCCCATTGTATTTTGAAAAATTTTTAAGCCCTGATTTTAAGCTTCCGTGTTTTTGCGCTTATTATGTGTTAATTGTTAGTAATTAGCACGGGGCCTGACATTTTGGTATCAGAGCTTAAACTGGGATAAGCTCGATTTCTTTTGATCACACTTGAGTCTAGGCACAGAGTTTTGATTTGATTTTGATTGCCTCTGTGACTTATGTGATCTATTATCTGTCTTGTTATTCTATCTGCTGTGAGATCTTACCTCTAGGCTTGTTTAGATGCCGCCGAGACGAGGAGGAGTTAGGAGGACTAGACGTTCCGTAGAGGAATCTAGAGCAGGTAGTGATGAAGACGCTCAGGTTGAGGACGTCACTAGGCAGATAGGTGGAATGGAGTTGGTCTTAGCCCAATTTCAGCGGACGAACCCACCGACGTTGGCCGGTACTGAGGGTGGTGCTTGGGCTGAGGCGTGGCTTGTTCAGATGGAGGAGTTATTTGATACCTTGGAGTACGCTCCGGAAAAGAGACTGAAGTTGGCAGTGCTGCAGCTGCGAGATGATGCACAGTGCTGGTGGAGGAGTACTTCTAGGATGCTTCGAGATAGTGGGATGGAGCTCACTTGGGATGTTTTCTATGAGGCTTTTTGACGCGAATACACTCCATAGTCCTATTTCGCCAGCCGAGAGCGTGAATTTGATAACCTGAAGCAGGGTGATATGCGTGTGGCCTAGTATGCGAGGCGGTTTTCTGTGCTTCTAGTGTACATGCCAGCTGTGGCGAACCAAGAGCGAACGAAGAGGAACAAGTTCTTGAAGGGCTTGAGACCTGATCTTTACCGGATGGTGTTGTCTGGGTCTCCGGCGACTTTCATGGAAGTTGTGAACAATGCGGTTGATATCGAGGAGAGTTTGATGGATCCTGAGGCTCCGATACATCAGACGTCTGGACGTGCTTCTCAGCCAGTGCAGGCAGTGTCGCAGTCTTATCAGTCTCCTCAGGGGTCACAGCAGTCGAGTCGCCAGCAGTTCAGACCTCGAGGGAAGCAATTCAAGAAGAAGGGCCATTCGAGTTCTTCTGGTTCCGTGAGCTCTGGTTCTGGCAGTTGTTCTGGTAGCGGTTCTGGAGGCGGATTCTGTAGTCAGTGCGGAGGGAGACATGAGACTTCACAGTGTCGAGGAGTCCGAGGACTTTGCCATCTATGTGGTCAGCCGGGACATTTCTCTAGAGTGTGTCCTTCGATTGGTGTGCGGTCTACTGGTCAGTCGCAGCAGGGTTCCGCTAGTGGTTCTTCTCAGCGACAGCAGCCTTTTGCGCAGTCCCAGCGATCAGAATTTCAGCCTCGTGAGCCGTCACGTTTTGGAGGACCTTCCCGACCCCCATTTCAAATTCCCCAGCAGGCGCAGGCGAACGCCTTGTCGTTGGACCAGGCTGAGGAGACGCCGGGCATGGTGATTAGAGGTACATGCTCTATTTATGATTATCCTGCGAGAGTCTTGTTTGACACTGGTGCATCACACTCTTTTATATCTGAGATGTTTGTGTTTGAGCGTGGGTTGAGTTCTTCCCCACTGTGTGATGTTGTTTCTGTGTCTACTCCTGCTGGTGTGGATCTATGGTCCCGAGAGGTAGTGGTATATTGCCTGATTAGGTTTGATGAGCATGTTTTGGTGACCAATTTGATTGTGTTGGCAAGAGGTAGTGGTAGATTTCCTGATTAGGTTTGATGAGCATGTTTTGGTGACCAATTTGATTGTGTTGGGAATTAGAGATTTCGACTGTATTTTGGGAATGGACGTATTATCTAGCTATAAGGCTACCGTTGATTGCTTCCATGGTGTGGTGAGATTTCGCCCTGATACGTGTGAGAGGTGGGATTTCTACGGCACGGATTCGAGGTCGAAGATTCCCCTAGTGTCCGCTATGGAGATGTTTAGCCTGATATCACTAGGTAATGCAGGATTCATGATCTACGCACTTGATAGTTCTCAGGAGCAGCGATTAGAGTTGCGCGACATCCCCGTCGTTCGAGAGTTTCCCGACGTGTTTCCAGATGAGATTCCTGGATTCCCTCCTCGACGCGAGATCGACTTCAGTATTGAGTTGGTGCCCGGTACCGCCCCGATTTCTAGAGCTCCTTACCGGTTGGCGCCCGCAGAGTTGAAAGAGCTGAAGGAACAGTTGAGTGATCTCTTAGAGAAAGGCTTCATCAGACCGAGTATGTCGCCTTGGGGAGCTCCGATTCTATTTGTGAAAAAGAAAGATGGCACTATGAGGATGTGTGTGGACTTTAGACAGTTGAATAAAGCAACGGTGAAAAACAAGTATCCTTTGCCGAGGATTGATGACTTGTTCGATCAGTTTCAGGGATCGGTTGTTTACTCGAAGATTGATTTGCGCTCTGGTTATCACCAGTTGCGAATTAGAGACGCTGATGTGGCAAAGACAGCCTTCCGGACTCGATATGGGCATTTTGAGTTTCTTGTCATGCCGTTTGGACTGACGAATGCCCCCGCTGTCTTTATGGATTTGATGAATCGCGTCTTCAGCGAGTATATCGATCGGTTCGTAATCGTCTTCATAGATGACATCTTGGTATACTCGAGGAGCAAGAGAGAGCACAAGGAGCATCTGAGACTTGTATTGCAAAGACTGAGAGACTCGCAGCTCTATGCCAAGTTCAGCAAGTGCGAGTTTTGGCTTGACAGGATTATCTTTTTGGGTCACATGATTTCGGCACAAGGAATTTCGGTGGATCCTAGCAAGGTCGAAGCATTTCTGAACTGGGAGAGACCTAGGAATGTATCTGAGATCCGTAGTTTCTTGGGTTGGCCGGCTACTATAGGCGTTTCATTGAGAAGTTTTCTTCGATAGCCAGGCCTATGACGCAGTTGACTCAGAAATATAAGAGATTTGTATGGACTGATGAGTGCGAGTACAGTTTCCAGACGTTGAAGTATAAGTTGACTACTGATCCTGTTTTGGCCCTACCGTCTGGATCTGGAGGTTTTGTGGTGTGCTCCGATGCTTCCCTGAATGGTTTAGGGTGTGTTCTAATGCAGAACGGGTACGTGATTGCGTATGCGTCTCGACAGCTGAAGCCTCACGAGACGAGGTACCCGGTTCATGATTTGGAGTTGGCTGCGATAGTGTTTGCCTTGAAGATTTGGCGGCATTATCTCTATGGTGAAGAGTTTGTGGTGTACACCGACCACAAGAGCTTGAAATATATCTTCACGCAGTCAGATTTGAACATGAGGCAACGACGCTGGATGGAATTGCTTAAGGACTTTGACTGTGAGATTCAGTATCAGCCTGGGCGAGTGAACTTGGTAGCAGACGCTCTAAGTCGAAAGACCCAGCCTGATATGTTAGCATCCTTGAGTATTTCGAAGGTTCATGAGGAGTTGAGTACTTCTGGTTGGCGATTCCAGCTGGGTGATCAGTATTTATTTGTTTCTTCTCTTCAGGTGGAACCGCAGATTGTGATGAACATCAGGGAGGCGCAGAGGACCGACCCCTATATCCATGAGTTGAGGATTAAGGCACAGTCAGGTCAATCTGATGATTTCTCTATTGCTTCTGATGGATGTTTGAGGTTCAGAGAGAGATTAGTAGTTCCGAACCTGATTGATTTGAAGGAGACCCTCATGAATGAAGCACATTGTAGTCGGTACAGTGTGCATCCAGGCGAGCGAAAGATGTACCATGCCTTGAAGTCTCACTACTGGTGGGCAGGTATGAAGAGCGATATTTCTGCTTTTGTTGCTAGATGCCTGAATTTCCAGCAGGTCAAGGCTGAGAGAATGAGACCTGGTGGATTGCTACAGAGTTTAGAGGTGCCCTAATGGAATTGGGAGCACATCGCCATGGATTTTGTGACTCATCTACCTCGATCGAGTAGGGGATGTGATGCGATCTGGGTTGTGATTGATAGACTTTCGAAGTCAGCCCATTTCATTCCCTATGATGTGAGGTGTTCGATGAAGAAGATGGCGAAATTGTACATCGACCATGTGGTTAGATTGTATGGAGTTCCGGTTTCGATAGTGTCTGACAGAGATCCGAGGTTCACTTCTCGCTTTTGGAAGAGTCTGCAAGCAGCAATGGGTTCGAGATTGGCGATGAGCACAGCCTATCACCCACAGACAGACGGACAGTCTGAGCGGACTATCCAGACTTTAGAGGATATGTTGCAAGCAGTGGTGATGGATTTCAGTGGTGGCTGGCAGGATTCGTTATCCTTAGTCGAGTTTTCGTATAATAACAGCTACCAGGTGACTATTGGAATGGCTCCATTTGAGGCGTTGTATGGTCGAAAGTGCAGATCCCCGATTTGTTGGGAAGAATTTGGCGAGAGACAGCTTTCTACACCGGAGTTTATTCAGAACATGAAGGATCAAATTGACTTGATTCGGAGTAGAATGAAAGCTGCCCAAGACCGTTTCTCGAGCTATGCTAATAGAAGACGTCGACCGTTGGAGTTTGAGGTTGGTGATCGTGTCTTTCTCAAGATTTTTCCTTTCAAGAGCGTGATGAGATTCAGATTTAAAGGCAAATTGGCTCCCAGATTTGTTGGTCCCTTTGAGATTATCGAGCGGATTGGGCAATTGGCTTATAGACTGAGGCTTCCCGAGGAGTTAGCCGTGATGCATGACGTGTTTCATGTGTCAATGTTGAGAAAATATGAGCCGGATCCGTCCCATGTTTTGAGAACTGACGAAGTTGAGCTGGATTCTGCCTTGAGTTATGTCGAATATCCGGTGCAGATCTTGGATAGGAAGGAGAAACAGCTAAGGAACAAGGTAATTCCGTTGGTGATGGTCCAATGGATCAAGCATGGCCGAGAAGAAGCAACCTGGGAAGTTGAAGAAAAGATGAGACAGGATTAGCCTCATCTGTTTGAGCACTGATCGTGCAGAATTTCCAGGTAAATTTCTGGTTTTGCTTTGAATTTGATGAGTTGTTTGTGTTGATTTGCATGTTTGATTGTTTCTGCCTTGGTTTGTCTTTGATTTCGAGGACGAAATCTCCTAAGGTGGGGAGAATGTGAGGATTCAGAATTCTAATTAGTGATTAATCGGATTTTGAGTTAGGTTAATCACGAGAATTAAGAATTTAGATTTCTGGAATTTTGAATTTTGGAGAGATCTGGTTGTCGAGAATGGCGTGGAAACGTTTTTGTTGTTCTTCGTAATTTCGGATTCGGTGACATCAGCAGGTCTCATGGGTGACATAAGCAAATCTTATGCAGGAACGTGATAGCGTTCATTTCACAGTTGCGCGGTGAGATTTGATGACGTAAGCAGATTCCACGAGCTGGTCAACGAGAAGCGTTGACATTTGATGTTGCGCAGGCGTGAAATCTGTTTTTGCTCATACGCCGTCGTTTGGACTTGCGTTCGAGAGCAACTTATAGGCGCTGAGATCTGTTGCTTTTAGCGAGAGATCTGTTTCCTTTAAGTGCTAAGATCTGTTTAGCCTGCGACGTCGTTTCGTGTTTTAGCGCTGAGATCTGTATTGCGTTTTGCGCGTGTTTTGGCGCTGGGATCTGTTCTAGTTAAACTCTGTCGTTTTGGCTTGGAGCGTTGCATTGAGCGCTGGGATCTGGTAGTGCTTATACGCAGTCGTTTTGACTTATACGCGAGAATTGTTGAAGCGCAGGAATCTGGTGGCCATTGTTATCGCTTGAGGGATCTGTTTTGCGATATTTTGAGTTGTAGGACTCTGTTTTTGTCGGTGTTTGACTTGATTTGTAGCTTATTGAGTAGAGGATATAAATCTAAGTGTTGAGTTACACTTAGAGCATTCCAGACCCGATATTTCTTATCCTCAAACTCGAAACCCTCGAAATAGCTACTGTTCACCGTCACTTTCTATCGCCATTTCGTCGTTTTGACTTATACGCGAGAATTGTTGAAGCGCAGGAATCTGGTGGCCATTGTTATCGCTTGAGGGATCTGTTTTGCGATATTTTGAGTTGTAGGACTCTGTTTTTGTCGGTGTTTGACTTGATTTGTAGCTTATTGAGTAGAGGATATAAATCTAAGTGTTGAGTTACACTTAGAGCATTCCAGACCCGATATTTCTTATCCTCAAACTCGAAACCCTCGAAATAGCTACTGTTCACCGTCACTTTCTATCGCCATTTCCCGTTGATTCCGACCTCAGTTTTTCGAGTTCTTGGTAGCGTTGGAAACCTCTTGAAAAGACCTTTATTTTCCTACCAACCTTGGAGGCTGTTCTGAGCTGAGACGAGAACGCGAAGCTGCTGAGTTGAGCAGTAAGTTGCGCCGTGCGTTTCCATCCTTTGGGTGAGCTTTCTTGTTGATTGAGCTTTGTTTTCTTGTGGTTAGTACCTGCGTGGATGCTTAGAGCTTGAGGCTAGCTCTGGACGTAGTTAATTGAGAGAGAATGTTTAGATTTGAGCTAAGAGTTTAGGTATCTTTGGCAGATTTCAGCTTCTGGGAATTTTGAGTGGAAATTGCCGTGGAAGCTACAAGGGCAGTAGGCTTGAATTGTTGCTGGCCGTGCCTTTTTGAGTTCTGTTAGGTAAATTGAAGAAGAAAGGTACGATTTGAGCAGCCCTTAGCAGCTTGAGCGTGAACATGTCTATTTTTCGATGTTGTGAACTGCTGTTATGTGGCTTACGTGAATTTAGATGATGGAATTGATTGAGTTATGTTTTGCCTCACGTATTATAAATTGTATGCATCTATCATGGATATTGAATGGCATTCATGCATACATCTTGAGCCTGATTTACAGATTTGATTTGATAACCTGATTGGGTGCCACGTTGTGACTGGCCGACTGTTGGGTCGTGCCCGAAAAGTCCAACGCTATCGTCGGAGCGGTGACTACCGGATACGAGTGTCTACCGCCGAGCTGTGATGGGCTGACGGGCCCCGATGATCACGGACCAATGATTTCCCGGTTGATAGACCGTGGTATAGAGGCGACATGATATGATTTTCCGGTTGATGCACTGGCCTAGCTGACCGATTTCCTTTGACAGCCTCATGCATTCCTAGCATTGATTTATAGCATGTTGCATGTTTATCTGCTTTGATAGCTCTTCGTACTGAGGCTTGACCTCGTACTTGTTTCCTGCTTTTGTCTTGTTGGGTCTGCGTTGCCCAATTGCAGGAGCTTCAGGTAACCATGCTGGGCAGACTGGAAGTTCAGCTGGCCGATCCCCATGTCCCTGAGTCCCAGTTTATATATATGATATCTATTGAGCCGGGGGATGCCCCGTGTTATCATGTATTGGGGATCTGTATTTGATTTGATATTATGTTGTTACCTGTTGTGAATGAGTTTGAGTCAACTCATATTTTAATTATCGATATTTTGAATGTATGAATTGAGTTCAGGCCCATTGTATTTTGAAAAATTTTTAAGCCCTGATTTTAAGCTTCCGTGTTTTTGCGCTTATTATGTGTTAATTGTTAGTAATTAGCACGGGGCCTGACATCCAAACACTTCGAGACTCGCGGCTATATGATACATTCTCCAAGTGTGAGTTTTGGTTGGACAATGTAGTGTTTCTGGGTCATGTCATTTCGGCTGAAGGAATAACTGTTGATCCCAGTAAGGTAGAGGCTGTAGTGAACTGGGAACGTCCCAAGAACGTTTCAAAGATTCGTAGCTTTTTTGGGATTGGCTAGCTATTATCGACGTTTCATTGAGGGATTCTCTAGTATAGCTAAGCCTATGACACAGTTGACCCAGAAGGATAAGAGATTTGTTTGGACAGAGCAATGCGAGAATAGTTTTCAATTGCTCAAACAGAAGCTAACTATAGCGCCAGTGTTGGCTTTACCTTCAGGTATAGGAGGTTTTGTGGTTTGTTCTGATGCTTCGCTCAGTGTATTGGGTTGCGTGTTGATGCAAAATGGTCGAGTCATTACGTATGCTTCTCGTAAGTTGAAATCTCATGAGACTCGATACCCAGTTCATGACTTTGAGTTGGCAACCGCTGTATGTGATTTGAAAATTTGGCGCCAATATCTCTATGGCGAGCAGTTTGTGGTGTATACTGACCAAAAAAGTCTTCAGTATCTATTCTCCCAGTCCGATTTGAATATGAGATAGAGTAGATGGATGGAGTTGCTTAAGGATTTCGATTGCAAGATTCAGTACCAGCCTGAGAAAGTGAACGTAGTGGCTGATGCACTGAGCATGTAGCTTAGGTGTTGATGCTTGCATCGCTAAGTGTCTCTAAGGACTATGAACATCTAAGCACTAATGGTTGGCGTTTCTATCCAAGTGATGATTATGTTGTGGTTTCATCTTTCCAAGTCGAGCCACAGATTGTTGCGAATATTAGGGCAGCCCAGACAAACTGATCCATATATCCATGAGCTGAAGTTGAAGGCTCAATCAGGTGAGCTGGAGGATTACTCTGTCGCATCTTATGGTTGTTTGAGATTTCGGGGTAGGTTATTAGTGCCTAACCTGATTGATTTGAAGGAGATGATCTTGATAGAAGCTCACTGTAGTCGTTATAGTGTCCATTCTGGTGCAAGGAAGATGTACCATGCCTTAAAACCACACTATCGGTGGGCAGGTTTGAAGAGTGATGTTGCTGATTTTGTTGCTCGATGTCTGAATTGTCAACAATTTAAGGCAGAGAGGATGAGACCTGGTGGACTATTGCAGAGTTTATAAGTGTCCCAATGGAATTGGGAGCATGTAGCTATGATTTGTGACTCATTTGACTCGTTCTAGCCGAGGATGTGACGCTGTTTGGGTAGTAGTTGATAGAATTTTGAAGTAATCTCACTTCATTCCCTACAATATGACGTATTCTTTGAAGAAAATGACGAAACTATACATCGATTTCGTAGTTCGATTGCATGGAATGCCTGTATATATAGTTTCAGACAAAGATCCGAGGTTTACTTCCAGATTTTGGAAGAGTTTAAAAACAGCTTTAGGCACCAGATTGGCTATGAGCACGGCCTATCATCCCCAAACCGATGGCCAATCTGAGAGAACTATACAGACCTTGGAGGATATGTTGCGAGCTGTGGTTATGGATTTCAGTGGTAGCTGGAAGGACTCATTGTCATTGGTAGAATTTTCTTATAACAACAGCTACCAAGTAGCGATTGACATGGAACCATTCGAAGCACTGTATGGTAGGAAGTGCAGGTCGCCAATTTGTTTGGAAGAAGTGGGGGAGAAGCAACTGTATTCTCCTGAATTTGTGCAGCAGATGAGAGATCAAGTTGATCTGATTAGACAGCGTATGAATGCTACACAAGATCGCCAAGCTAGTTATGCTAACAAAAGGCGTCGGCCTTTAGAATTTCAGGTTGGTGATCGAGTGTTCTTGAAAGTTTCTCATTTCATTTGTGCAGCAGATGAGAGATCAAGTTGATCTGATTAGACAGCGTATGAATGCTACACAAGATCGCCAAGCTAGTTATGCTAACAAAAGGCGTCGGCCTTTAGAATTTCAGGTTGGTGATCGAGTGTTCTTGAAAGTTTCTCATTTCAGAAGTGTTATGAGATTTGGGCACAAGGGAAAATTACCTCCTCGTTATGTTGGACCTTACGAAATTGTGGAAAGGATTTGTCATTTGGCTTATCGTTTGTTGTTGCCGCCAGAACTGTCCTCCTTGCACGATGTGTTTCATGTGTCTATGTTGAGAAAGTATGAGCCGGATCCTTCTCATGTGCTACAAATTGACGAGGTAGAGCTATACCGAACGCTGAGTTATGTTGAATATCCCTTGCAAATTATGGACAGGAAGAAGAAACAGCTCAGGAACAAGACCATTCCCTTGATGATGGTCCAATGGAGAAAGCATGGTAGAGAAGAAGCTACGTGGGAGTTGGAGGAGAATATGCAACGTGAATGGCCCCATCTGTTTTGGTAGATATTGCATTAACTCCAGTAGCTAGATTGCTTGCTGTTGTTTTCTCAGTTATCTTGAACTCTTGGTTAGTTGGGTTGTGCGATTGTTGTCTCCAGATATGTAGTTGTTATGTGAGTTCTGGAACAGTAGGACATTTTTATATTGTGTAACCAGTTTTGGTGTTGTGTTAGGCTATCTGGTGATGTTGAGATTTGGACCAGTTCCGAAGTTTGTCGTTTGGTTTCGAGGACGAAATCCCTTTTTTTTAGTGGGGGAGAAATGTGAGATCTGAATCGCTAATTATTAATTTGGAATTAATCGGGCGTCGGATTAGACTTGAAGAAGAGCTAGCTGGGTTGTGCGTGAAATAGCTCTGATCTTATTAGTATATTGGTTAAATCTGGTTCGTTGAGCGTTTAAGAATAGTCGTCGCAAGATATTTTGAGTTGATAATGGAGCGACGTAGTTTTGGAAGAAACCAGATTTGAGGGTGAAGTCTGGTAGTACTGTGTAGAACGGTTGGTTCGTTTAGTGAAAATCAAAACAGTTCACGGGAATCGGATGAGATGAGATGTGGATGAGTGTGTGCTGGTCGTCCAAATTTGGGTTGTGATGCGACACCGTTTAGTGATACACGTTTATGAACTAGCTGGATTGTTGTACGATGTCGTTTAGAGGAACCAGCTGAGATGTGAGATCTGGATGTGTGAGAGCTGGTTGGTTACGGGAGCTGGATTGTGGTGCGATGCCGTTTTGAGAAACCAAATCTGGGTGCTAGCCGGTCGCTCTAAGCGTACTCATGTGCGACGTCGTTTGGTAGTAGCGCGCAGGTATAGCGTCTAGTCCAGATCTTGAGTAGTACTCAGATCTGAGTTAGTACCAGTTGTGAGCCCTATGTTGTCGGTGGCTCCTGTTCACCATATTTGAGGAGATTTAAGTTGTATGTATAGAGGACTTTGATTGCATTTACGTCAGTAGTTCGCAACACTTAGAATATATATCTTCTCCCGATATCGTACCCTCTACTGTAGCGAAACCCTTACTGTTCACAGTAGAATATTTCTTCCGATTGTCGGCGGTAGGCAACTTCAATGGGAGCAAGGCTAGTGGCGAAGGATTCCCCTCGCTAAGACGTTTCTTTCTATACCACTTTCGAAGGCTTTGGAAAGCCAGAAGAGTGAACGCGAAGAAGCTACAGTGCATTGTTGTTCGTATACTGGCAGATTGGATTCTTCTGTTCAGGTAGTGCTTTGAGTAAGTACTAGATCCTATATTGTGCTTCGTTTAGAGCTAGTTATCGTGTTAGAAAGGTAGGATAGAGCTGGTGGCTCCCAGTTCGTGTTTATGTGCGTAATGTCCCTGAGCTGGTTGTTGTTGTTTGGCCAAGAAGGTGGCAGATCTGAGTTACTCGGGACTCTTGTTGTGGTAATTGTAACACTGAAGTTAAGGTACGGATTTGAGCTTGTATTACATCTTTGGGATAGGCATGGGTATGTACGTATGCTTTCTTGTATGTTGTTGTATGCTATCGTGTTGTTATTGCTTGCATCTGTTCTATTGTGTGATATCTTGCAAGCTGTTATATCTGCATACACGCATTTTCATTGTTGAGCTCATATCTTGTTAGCCGGTTGTTGTTGTGCTAAACCATATGTACCAAGAGGCTTGTATAGAGGACGAGTACCATGCTCCTCATCTCCCTGCTGGTTTAGTTGTTAGCCGCTATGAGACGAGTGGATAGCTACCACGCTCTCATGAGCTTTGGCAACAACAGGTTCAGTAATCTGTTATGCTCTGGTATAGTATGTTGAGACGAGTGGATAGCTACCACCCTCTCACATACCGCGTGGCCACTACCCTTTGTTCGATCTTATTGACAGCTGCTGAGCTGGTTCTTGAGCTCCGTTGACTCCCTGTTCGGTTGTAGTCTTTCATTCTTGCATACTGCTGTCCTCATGCATAGCACATTCATTATATCTGTTGCTATCTATTTGCTGTATGATATTGCTCTCCGTACTGGGGTTTGACCCTGTCCCTCTAGGGCTTGTTGTTTTGGTTATCTGTGTGTTGTTCAGGTTACCCAAGTTTCTCAGCTGGTCGCGGAGATGATTCAGCTGGTGGTTCCCCGAGAGATGGATAGAGTGTCCCAGTTATGTATATTGTATACTAATGCAAGAGAGTCGTCACCGGGGATTATCTGTTCTATTGCTGATTTGAGAGAGTTTGGTTTTGGGATGCTCGATGCTTGTATGGTTATTTACTTATTGTTTGGTTCTTCGGTTGTTGTAAAACCAATATTTTAGTATCAGTGTACTTTTAAATTATGTTTTATAAGTCAGGCCAAAGCGAAAAATTTTAGCCTCTTTTTAAATTCTTCCACAGTCTTTGTTTGCGTGTTTATCTCTGTTGAGTACACCAGGCCTGACAGATTCCCAGGTGCTTCTCTTTCTGAATGATTTGCCCATTGAATCTTGATCATAGGAATTGGCACAAGCTGTATCGATTCTACCGTGGTATATGCAAAGCCTGAGAGCTACCGTGGTATATGCAAAGCCTGAGAGCTGATTGTCTCGGGATAGCCTTCTCTAATCCGATATTTTAACTTAGACTGGATGTTAGGCACAACTGACTTCACAGCACACTTCTGTGCAACCCCCTCTAGCTCAAAACTCTAAATCTATAGCATGGTCTCTGAACTGAAAGTTGAGCTACTCCTACTCCTCTTCTACTTAACGCATCAGCTACTACATTAGCTTTACTGTGGTGATAACTAATGATAATCTAGTCTTTCAAACCAAAATTCACACTTACTAATCTCAGCAAAAAGTTGCTTAGTCCTCAAAACTTGTAATATATGTCTAAGCTGACCTGAATGTTCTTCCCTGTTCTTAGAGTAGATTAGGTTGTTATCTATAAACACTATTACAAACAGATCTAGGAAAGGTTGAAAAACTCTATTCATTAATTCCATAATGTTGACAGTGCATTCGTTAAACCAAAGGGCATCACTAAAAACTCGTAATGTCCATAGTGCGTTCTGAAAGCTATCTTGTAAATTTCTGCTTCTTAGTTCTTCAGCTGGTGGGATCTAGATCGAAGATCTATCTTGGAATATAGCTGCACCATGTAATTGATGAAACAGATCTTCGATCCTAGGGAGAGGGTACCTATTCTTAATGGTTATCTTATTCCACTCCCTACAGTCGATTGCATAAACGCATACTACTGTATTTGTTCTTGATGAACATCACTGTTCCCCCAATTGTGACGTGCTAGAACGAATGAAACCTTTGTCTAGTAGACCTTGAATTTGATCCTTTAACTCTTAATCTCTGTAGGAGCAAGTCTATGTTGTGGCTTAGATATAGGAGTTGCACTAGGTACACAATCAATCGTAAATTCCAGCTCTCGATCTGGTGGCAGACCAGATATGTATTCTGAGAACACATCAGGAAATTCATTCACTACTTCGACATTTAACAACTTAGGTTTCTCATCTTCTAATATTGATAATTCACTAACCAAAAATCATTGATATCCCTTCCTTAGATAGCTCTGTGCTTTCAAAGCTGATATTAGCTTAGAGGTTCTATCGAGTCTGTCATCTGAACAAAATTGGGTTTCCGCTAGATGGTTTAACCTCTACGGTTCTTTGCTTAAATCTATAACTACTCTATACTTAGTTAACTAATCTATTCCCAAAATTAAATCGAATTCAAGCATGGGTAACACTATCAAATCTGCATACACGAAATACCCCTGCAGCTTAAGCTCTGTGTGCGAAATATACTATTTGTTAATACGCTTTCTCTCTATGGTACGTTAACGCAATAATTTACGCTAATACTTCAGGTTTGATAGGTAACTTCTTAGCAAAAACTTCTGGTACAAAAGAATGGGTTGCACCAGAATCTTACAAAACTACTGTAGGCATACTAGCGATAACAATTTTTACCTGTAACTACTGTAGATCTTGATTAGCCTGATCTGCTGTCATTACATAGGCTCTACTGGTGATGAGTTGCTTCGAATGCTGACGATTCCTAGAGATGTGGCTTGGATTACCACATTTGTAGCACACGTTCTGGCTAGCTCAGCACTGACCAGTATGATTCCTTTGACAAACTGACATGTTAGCAATCTGAGGAACTGCATTGATCGGTTGGGGTTGTAGAGGTCGTTATCCCTGAGACCTCTGCTTGTTGTTGTTGGGTCTCTTGACTTGCCTCTGGTCCTTATGTTGAAAGGCTTGACGTTTAAGTTGGCTTTATTCGTCAATCATTTTCCAATCTTGCTCAGGTTGCAGGGCTTTGTTAACTGCGGCTCTGTAACCTGTTGGTTCATCTATCCTAACGTCATGCTTCAATGTGGGCCGTAATTGTAATGCCCTAGTTTTAACGACTGTCCCCACTCTACCAACACTGGTCTTTCCAGCGTGTTTTATCCTCACTCGCACGCACCCTGAGACACTTCCCAGGGGGTCACACATCCCAAAATTGTTCCAAGTCAAGCACGCTTATCTTTGGAGTTCTTAAGTGATGAGCTCACGAAAAGAAGATGCACCTTGTTGGTATGATTAGTACCAATTAAATCTGACAAGCCTTCAAAAACTAACTTCAATTACATCTATAACTTCCAGTATCGTAATTCCTCTCATTCCGATGTGGGATCAGTTCATTCATGTGCCCTTTCGCCTCTAGAAACCTGCCAGGATCCGCTCATTGTCCGTGAAACCTATTGGCACCGACGATCACTCCCCGCCCTCTTTTGAGCCCCGGGCATCACACTTCCCTCCACGATTCCGTGGTTCATCCCCGAACCAAACCGTACTGAAGATGTACCATGCGTTGAAGCCGCACTTCTGGTGGGCTGGCCTGAAGAGCGACGTTTCTGGATTCGTTGCTCGTTGTTTGAACTATCAGATGGTTAAGGCCGAAAGGATGAGACCTGGTGGTCTGTTGCAGAGTTTGGAAGTGCCCCAATGGAATTGGGAGCACATAGCGATGGATTTTGTGACGCATTTGCCTCGTTCCATCAGAGGTTGCGATGCGATTTGGGTTGTAATCGACAGATTATCGAAGTCTGCACATTTTATTCCCTATGGAATGACGTTCTCGTTGAAGAAAATGGCGAAATTGTACGTGGATTTTGTGGTTAGACAGCACGGTGTGCCTGTTTCGATCGTTTCAGACCGAGATCCAAGGTTTACTTCCAGGTTTTGGAAGAGTTTGCAAGCAGCTCTACGTACCAGATTGGATATGAGCACCGCGTATCACCGCCAGACAGATGGCCAATCTGAGCGAACTATCCAGACGTTGGAGGATATGTTAAGAGCTGTTGTTATGGATTTTTGAGGTAGCTGGCAAGACGCGTTGTCTTTGGTGGAATTTTCCTACAATAACAGATATCAGGTGACGATTGGCATGGCGCCGTTTTAGGCTTTGTATGGCAGGAAGTGCAGATCACCGGTATGTTGGGAAGAAGTGGGAGAGAAGCAGCTATCTGCCCCAGACTTTGTGCAGAAAATGAAGGATCATGTGGATCTAATTCGACAGCGGATGAAAGCTGCCCAGGATCGCCAAGCCAGTTATGCGAATAAGAGGCGTCGACCTCTAGAGTTTCAGGTTGGTGATCAGGTATTTCTCAAAGTTTCTCCGTTTCGCAGAGTTATGCGCTTTGGTCACAAGGGAAAATTATCCCCTCGTTACGTCGGACCGTATGAAATAGTTGAGAGGATTGGCTCATTGGCGTATCGGCTGTTGTTGCCTCCAGAATTGTCTTCTCTACATGATGTCTTTCATGTTTCCATGTCGAGGAAGTACGAGCCAGATCCGTCTCATGTGCTTAGAACTGACGAGGTTGAGCTAGATCAGAAGTTGAGTTATCAGGAATATCCCTTGCAGATTCTTGATAGAAAAGAGAAACAATTGAGGAATAAAACTATTCCGTTGGTGATGGTGCAATGGAGCAAGCATGGTAGGGAAGAAGCTACTTGGGAGCTGGAGGAAAAAATGCAGCGCGAGTGGCCGCATCTGTTTGAGTAGCTGTTGTGCTAGATTCCCAGTAGTTGTAGTTTTGGTTGTAATTCTTTCCAGTTGTTGTTATTTGCTCAGTTATCTTGAACTCTTGGCCATGTGTTGGGCGATTTTTCTGTTTTGGATTTCTGTTGCTGTGTTGGAATTCCGGAATTGTTGTTTGATTTCGATTCCTTTTTAGGGGGGAGAAATGTGAGACCTGAAAATGTGTTAAAGGCTACTTGGGAGCTGGAGGAAAAAATGCAGCGCGAGTGGCCGCATCTGTTTGAGTAGCTGTTGTGCTAGATTCCCAGTAGTTGTAGTTTTGGTTGTAATTCTTTCCAGTTGTTGTTATTTGCTCAGTTATCTTGAACTCTTGGCCATGTGTTGGGCGATTTTTCTGTTTTGGATTTCTGTTGCTGTGTTGGAATTCCGGAATTGTTGTTTGATTTCGATTCCTTTTTAGGGGGGAGAAATGTGAGACCTGAAAATGTGTTAAAGGTTAATTGTTGGAATAATCGGTTTTTAAGGAATTCTGGTGGTTCAGATTTCAATTTGAAGGTTTTGTTTGCATTTTCGGGTCAGATTTCACATATAGAGCAATTCTGGAAGTTTTCGTATTTTTTAGTTTTTGGGAAGAAATCTGATTTTGTGAGAAATCTGAATTTTTGGTGAGATCTGTCAGATTTCTTGAGAAATCTGGTCGCAGCGCGTAATTGGTAGCGCAAGATCAATACGCCGTCGTTTTGTGAGGTCTGGATGTCGCGTAGTTAGGTGAGATCTGTTGCGCTTGTATATAGAGGTCTGCACAGCGCATTTTATATCGTAGAAGCTCGTACGTCGTCGTTTAGGAGAGATCTGATACTTCGTTAGCGCTAGGATCTGATTTGGAATCTGTTAGCGCGTTTGTTGTTCAGACCTTAGCAGCGTGTTTTTGTGTTGAGTGTAAATCGCTGTCGTATTGATAAGTTGTTACGGCGCCGTTTTGGTGAATGCTTGCGGGAGAGATCTGTGGCCTGAGATTTGCGTTTAGCGTTAGCAATCAGATTTCACCCGTGGTGCTGTGCGACGTCGTTTTAGCGATTAGCGCGTTTGCTGATTGTTCAGATCTTAGTAGCGTTAGTTCCAGATTTCTCCAGCTTTTAACGCTTTTTGTTTTCAGCTCTCGCGTGTGGTTTTAGAGATTATATTTCTCCATGGTTTTGGAGCGACGTCGTTTTGCGCTTTTGAGCGCTGTTAGCGCATGCGTGGGATTTCCTACGAAATCTGTTTCTGTCGGTGGTTGTATTAAATAGATTTCACGTGTGTATTTATATTAGAAGGTGTGGCCTTCGTTTTCATTAACCAGATCCCATACTTAGAGAAATATTTCCCCGATTTATTTTCTTCGTCGTGAACCCTAGGGTACTGTTCACCGTGAGTTTCTCCGGTGAATTCCCGTCGTTTCCGGCCACCTTTTTGGACGTTCGAGGTAGCGTTGGACTCCTATTGAGAAGCTCTTTCATTCCATACCACTTTTGGAGGCTGTCGTTGGCTGGAGCAAAAGCACGAAGCTGCTGTTTTGTTCGTGCGTTTCGTGGGTGCAGGTAGCCTTTTGATTTAGCTTTGAAATCTTGTTCCTAGCCTTGAATTAAGCCCTGTTAAGTTGTATTGTTGGGATTGGTCGCTGGTTTGAGTGTATGACTCCCAGCCGTGAGCTTTGGTAGTTGGCTGTGACTTTATGTGTATTGCCTGAGATCTGTTGTGCATGTGTTTAGCAGGTGTTGGAATCAGATCTCTCGGGCCTGTATTGTGGTAATCATTTCATAGAATCAAGGTACGGATCTTGAGCTTGAAATTCAGCTTAGATTAGCATGGGATTTAATGTGAGAGCTGGTTTGCATCTCTGGTTGGGATTGCCGTGCATAATTGCTGTGTATTTCTTGCTGTTGCATTTGTGTTATGCTAGCTGCTCTCGGTTGATTGCATACGTGCATTTGTTCATGCGTATTTCAGATCCCTTGCTTTGTTTCTGTTGTATTGCGCTGTTTGTTTCTTACCAGGATGCGAGGGCGAGCGGCGATACCGCACTCTCATCTCCCTGCTGGGATCTGTTAGCCTTCATACGCCGAGTGGTTAACTACCACAGTTCATGAGTTGTGCAACGCAGGTTGAGATGTTTGATGCATCTGGTATTCGGGTGTGGTGTCAAGGCGAGTGGCTCATTACCACACTTTGAACACACCCCGTGGCCACCATTCGTTGCAGATTATTGTTGAGATGTGCTTAAGCTTCCTTGGCTCCCTTTTCGGTTGTAGCCTCCAGTTGTTGTCCAGTGTCTCATGCATAGCATCTGCATTTTATCTTATACTGTTTCTTTAGCTGTTTCAGTTTCTCTCTGTACTGGGGTTTGACCCCATGTCCCTCTGGGGCTTGGTTTGTCTGTTTTCCTGTTGTTGTTCAGGTTTCCCAAGTTATTCAGCTGGTCGTGGTTCTGACCTAGCTAGAGGTGCCCCAGGAGGTGGTTACAGTATCCCAGTAGCGTATAGCATATATATATGTATCAGTACAGTAAGCCAGGGGATGCCCTGTGCTTTTGTTGTATTTTGTTGTACTCAGTTGTGGTTGTTACCAGGTATTTGATACATGTTTATGCTGTACCATTTGTTGTGGGGTTTTATTAAATTGGGATATCTATTTTGAGTATTGTCGTATTTTAAATTATATTGTTTTAAACCGTCGGGCCAAAAGCAAAAATTTTACCCGCTTTTCAGTAGCTTCCGCTTGTGTTTATGTGATTTTACTCTGTTGTGAGCACGATGCCTGACATTGAGAACCTGAGATAGAGCCAGGTTGTGATCGGCAGACAGATGTGTCGTGCCTGAAAGGTACAACCCTATCATCGGAGTGGTGACCGACTGATTAGTTGTGTCTGAAAACCATCGAGCTGTGATGGATGACGGGACTGAAGATCACAGACCGATGATTTCCCCGATTGATACATTGTGCGGGTATAGAGGCTCGATTGAGATTTACTGCCAGCTGATTAGCAGGCCTTGATGACCGATTTTCTTTGACAGCCGCATGCATTCATGACTTAGAATACTGCATGTTTATGATTTGCTGTTACGTTAGTGCTCTTCGTACTGAGGCTTGACCTAGTATTCTTTTCCTGCTTTTGTATTGTTTGGGTCTGTGTGCCCAGTTGCAGGATCTTCAGGTAACCAAGCTGGACAGACTGGAACCCCAGCTGGTCGATCCCCATTTCCTTGAAGTCCCAGTTATTATATTATGTATTGATCCAGGGGATTCCCTGAGGTTGTATGTATTCTGGGGGATCGTTGTTGATTTGATTTTTGATTACCTGTTGTTGTATGAGTTTTGATTTAACTCTTATTTTGAATATGATTATTTTGAAGATATGATTTGGTTCAGGCCCAATTTTATTTCGAAAATTTGTAGCCCTATTTTGTGCTTCCGTGTTTATGTGCTTAATTGTGCTATTAATCATTGTTAATTAGCACGGGGCCTGACAGTTCCGCACTGGAAACTCTTCGCGTAGCTCTTCTACGCAAACACATAAGCCCAACCAGCTCGGCACTCAAAGCCCAGTTCCACACTGGCACCTCCTCGGGTGGCAACCCCACCTGAGAACTTAAGCCAAGTTCCGCACTGGCACCTCTTCGCGTATCCCTTCTACACAAACACATAAGCTCGACCAGCTCGGCACTCAAAGCCCAGTTCTGCGCTGGCACCTCCTCGGGCGGCAACTCCCCCAGAGCGTGAAAGACTCGACCAGCTCGGGCAACAAACCTGCAGTGAAATAATTTAGAAGAAGCAAACATCATCCCTGCTTAGGCTCTGCCCTTGACAGCTTTAACTTAAAAGATAACCCATGTCAGCTTTCGCTCACTTGGGAGAGCTCGGGCTACCTTGATCGATTATGAATGATTATTCGACTCTTGGTTGGCTCATGTTAGATATCATGCGACGGTATGGTCGGGTTGCCCCGATTTGTCCTTAGGTATTGACTTACTAAATCAAAAGCTCGGGAGAAAGAATGAGACAAAGCGGAATTTCATTAAACTTCAAAATTTACAATACAGAGGAAAAGCTAAATACCTCTTCCTCCACCTCCTCCTCCTCGGCCTCTTCTTCGTCGCCCATGTACATCAAGGCCTTCTTCACATCGAGGAAGGAAGCCGGGTGCTCTTTCTTGGAATAGCCGTTGGCCCGGAATTGAGCCAAGCAACCTGAGAAGCCAAACTTGAAGTAGCCCAAGGCCTTATTTGCGCACAGGACGCCAAACTCAGAGGACTTCAAGAAGGCCTCCTTGCCGAGATCCCATGCGTTTATGGATTCACCCCTCAGGCGCTCGGCCTCTTCCTCAGCACGGGCCTTGTTCTCGTCAAGCTCAGCCCTCAATGCCGCATTCTCGGCCTCGAGAGCCTCCTTCTCCACAGCCAAGGCCTTCTTCTCAGCCTCCAGCCACAGCCCCCGGGTCTCCAATGCCGCCAAATGCATCTCGGCCACCCTCGCCTCCTCGGCCCAAGCAGCCTCCACCTCCGCCAGCCGCGTCTCGAGCTGGGTGAAGTGCTCGGCCGCATCATCGAAGCTCCGATGGAGGTCACCCGCTTCTTGCTGGGCACGGGTGAGGCATTTTATCACCTCGCCTCCCCAAGCCAGGGTCTGCATGAGAATCAAGGGTCAAAGCGCTGACATAAACAAGAAGCAAAAGCTCGGGAAGATCAGTGGTGTACTGCTGCAAGGTTGGACGTGAACAAGGCCACAACCTCCGAATTTCTTTTGCCCGCCATTCGACTGATGTCCCAGTCTGGGGCAATGTGGTAGAGAAGATTCGTGGCCACGACCCCCAACGAGGACACCACCAGCATGTCCTCGAAGAAGTTGAGAGGAGGAACTCGACCAAGACCCGCTTCCTTCGTCGGCCCCTCCTTTGGGGAAGAGGCCTCAGGAATAGTGATGACAGGCGTTGGGTCGGGACGCTCTTCATTCATTGGGATCGGGGGCATCGGGGGCCGGCTCTTTTCAGTGGTGGGGGTAGGACGCGTCTCCGAAGTGGAGCCCCCCTTCTTCTTCCTCTGCCGACGGGCCTCCTTATCCACCGGAGTAGAGGCCTTCCTCTTCTTCGTCACCTTCGTCGGGAGCACTGCTACCCCTGAGAGGCCGCCTCAGCCTCCTCCAAAGCCTTCAGCATCTCCGCTTTGCCCATTCGTTCGTCTACAAAAGAAGAAACAAGGTAAAGGTTAGTTCGGACAAAGCATGAGCTCGGGTATATATATAATGACAGCTAAGGCAAGACACGACTATAGCGAGGTCCCCGACCAGCTCGACCCCCCTCCTGATAAACCCAACGAAACATAGAAGATCTTCCTGGATAAGCTCGGGAGCATTATAGCTCTTATCACGCATGGCGTCGAGGAAGGAGGCCAAGTTGGGGGACCGCTCGGGGGTTGAAGGAGTCAGGGTGTACATGTTGTCCCTCCAGGATATCTCACATTTCCATGGGTCTCTCTTCTTCTCGACCCGCTTCACGAAGAAGAACCGGCTCATCCACCCCTTGTGGGAGCTCGGGTTCCCCTTAATGAAGGCGTGATCCCATTGTGGGAGAGGTGGAATTTTTCCGGTCCCAGTCTTTTGACTTGGACAAGTTGCATGAGAACATAGGGGACAAAGGTAAGATTGTAGTAATGGAGGAGCACGCCCAAGGCTAGGAGAAAGCTGTAGGAGTTGGGGGCCAGTTGGCTTGGGCTTATCTTAATATGCTGGCAGAGGGCAGCGATAAACCTCGGGAGAGGAAACTGGAGACTCATCTCCAGCTGGTTGATATAAAAGGTGTGGAAGCCCCAAGGAGGATGATGAGCCCTCTCCTCGGGGCCAGGCAGGACTACTTCAAACTTATCGAACATCCCCCCCTTCTCCTTGATGAAGCAGATGTCCGACGACCTAAGATTGGAGTATTTCTCCTCATACCAATGGGCTCTTGAAGACCCTAGTTCGGCTCGATCAGGGAGCCAGGGCTCCTTGACCTCGAGACTCCCGTGGGTCCTATCTATTGAATTGGCTACACTCCTAACCACACTCTCAGTGGAGGAAGACATTTCAGGAAGATGTACTTACAAGATTGGAAATAAGAGGTAGGGAAAACAGATGTTCTTGCTCGGGAGCGAGAGGAAATTTTGGCAGAGTAACGGTGCGTTAAAATGAGAAAGTGAGAAATGAGCGAGAAACTTCGGAGTATTTATAGGGAAGCTGGGAAAATCACAATCGTCCGATCTCGCACCGATCAACGCTCTAGATTACCTCAAGAATTCCAACGGTCACCTCGGTCGTCAGGCCTCTTCAATCCTGGTCGTTCTCTAAAACCTTATCAACGGCTGCGATGCAGTGTCACATAGATTATGGTTTTCTCCCGAAACACAACCCGACCTCCATCTAGCCGTCCACGTGTCTCTTTATCAATGGTTAGAGTACAACGTCACGAGGATTATATTTTTCTCCAAGTTTGCGGATTTCACCCCGGGTCTCGACCTCACGTACTGTTAGGATAAAATTTATAGTTTTGGTGATAACAAAGAAAAGAAAAGATTTGGAATTAAATGACAATATTCACGATGATCAACATTGCTGACAACAGTGATTAGCTCAAGCTACAGTTATGAGTTTCGAGTTGATCTAAATCAGATCTTGGAACAGTGGAGTGATTGATTTGGCTATTCGAGTTATGATGAAGAATTGAGAATTAAGATATCTGCCAACAGCTCTTGTCTACTATATCGCAATGGTATATGCAAACAGCAACGGGAACAGTAACTCATTGCATTGATAAGTTTGATCGACAGATCTTGGAACAGTACTACTTATTGACATCAGACTTTGCTACAGTATTGTCTTTGAAAACTGTACAAGTAACTATCGACAGCTCTTTGTAAACAGTTAGCTCAACACGACATCGTTCGATTCAACAGATTTGATGACGTCAGCCACATGAGGACACCGGACATCATGACGTCATCATCTTATTCAGCTTCAACGTTCTCAACAGACATGATGACGTCAGCAGTACAAAATCTTGTAAACGGAGAGATATGATGACGTCACCAGTGCTGATATTTGCAAATAGCTAAATTTTGTTTACTGCAACAAATCTCTCAACAGTAAGGAACTGTTCACTCATCTTCTTCAAAGAGAGATCTGTCGATAGAAAAGATTTCAGGCGCAAGCATAAAGTTGATTCAAATTCGATCGTATACTCAATTGGAAAAGATCGATGACCAAAACAAGAATCACTCATACTGCCTGAAATTAAGGAGACGAGATTAGTACTATCTTTGGAAAAATAGTACACATTGGCAGAGGCGATTTCAACGGGAGTGCACACATATGGAAATGATACTCGCATCCCTGACGAAACGTAATTTACCATATAATGATCGATGACCAAAACAAGAATCACTCATACTGCCTGAAATTAAGGAGACGAGATTAGTACTATCTTTGGAAAAATAGTACACATTGGCAGAGGCGATTTCAACGGGAGTGCACACATATGGAAATGATACTCGCATCCCTGACGAAACGTAATTTACCATATAATGGAGCAAGATTGACGGCGTTCCACTGTCAGGAATTCAAAAAGGATTTGCTGCCTTATCTGGATTCATCGACCGTTGAACGAAGATTATAAATAGCAGAAATTTTGCATTGAAGAACATCTCTCGCCACTGCTATTGCTAAAACGCTGTCAAAATACTCCCAAAGCTTACTCTTCGTTGAACGCATTCAAAGCTCAAGCACTCGAAGAATTTTCATTTTGTTGATATTCATTGTTATACCTTCGAGTGTCACTCTTTGGTTCATATTATTGAATCAAGTTTCTTTGTCTTAGAAACCAGAGATTTTACAGTACTCACAAGTGTATTCATTGTTGCATTTGATTGAGTCTGTAACAAACGGGCTTCTCAAAAAGCCGTTTGAAAACACTAAAGTGTTGTAACCAGCAGCTGCGTCTGCTTGGATTGTCATTGTGAGATACTAGGAGTTCTCGTAGCTGCGGGTTACGGGATCGGGTGTTTGTAGAAAGGCTACTCTCATCAAAGTCTTCTAGTGAAACCTTCCGAGGAGGAAGAAGGGGAGACGTAGGACATTGAAGTTCGAACTTCCAGAAACAAACTCTGATCTCTATCTTTTACATTACGCACGATTATATTACTTGTGTTTATTTACTGTTCACAAATTGATCGGTCGTTTTCCGCACATATATTGTTGACCGAGAAGTTTGAATATAACTGAGATATTCTTAAGTCTGGTAACTCGGACTTAAGTTAAGCAAGAAGCTTGCAATAAATTTTAAAAGAATTTTCGAAAATCGAAGGAGTTCATTCAACCCCCCCCCCCTTCTGAACTCCTACTTACTTAGTGATCCTATTTCTGGGACCATCAAGTGGTATCAGAGCAGGCAATCTCAGTTATTGAACAGTTATTGTTTAGTGCTTCTTTATATATGAACATGTCTATCTCACACAACAAAATTCCTTTGTTTTCGAGGGAAGAGTACGACGACTGGAAGATTAGGATGCAAGCACATCTGGCGGCCATGGATGATGACATGTGGTATGTCATCACAGAAGGACCGCTGAAAATCATGAAGGCTAATCTTGCTGTTGCCGTAACAAGTCGCGAGCCTCAGTTTGTTCCAAAAACAAGACAGGAGTACACGAATGAAGATAAGAAAAAGGCAAACCTCGATAACGTGGCCAAGGACATCCTATTCAAGACGCTGGACAAAGATAAGAACATGTTTAGCAAAGTCAAGAACTGCACGACTGCTAAAGACATATGGGATAAGCTAATCCAAATATGCGAAGGAAGTGATGAAACAAAAGAGAACAAGCTGACAGTGGCGCAGCAGAAGTACGAGTCCATAAAGATGAAGGATGGGGAGACTATGACTGAATTTGATGAAAGATTCAGTGCCATTGTGATCGAGTTGAATAGTCTGGGCAAAGAATACAGTAATCGGGAGTTGGCCCTGAAAGTGATGAGAGCATTACCTAAAGAATGGGACGTAAAGACGATGGCCATGAGGGAGTCCAAGGATCTGAACAAGATGGAGCTCCATGACTTATTTGCAAATCTAAAGGCCTATGAATTTGAGCTCGAAACCAGATCCGAAGCACCTTCAACACCCCAACCTAGAAAAGCTCTTGCTGCTACAACTGTTGAACAGTGCTCACCCAGCACTAGCAAGTCTGCTGACCAGCTCAGCGACGATGTTATGTCCCTATTCGCAAAGAAGTTTGGGAAATTCATGAGAAAATCCTTTCGCCCTTCCTCTCCATACAATAATTTTAATAAATCTGATAAAGCTACTTCCGATTTAATATGTTATAACTGTGATCGTCCAGGTCATTTCGCTGCTGAGTGCAATAGACCTAAGAGAGATAATAGACACAGGCGAGATGATAAAAGAGCCGACGATCGATACAAAAAGGAGGAAAGATACAAGCGTGACGAGGAAGACAATGAAAGAGAAGTTGATAGGTCCAAGGACAAGTCCAAAGAAAAAGTCAAGGAAATATCAAAGGACCGACGAATGAAAACCAGCAGCAACAAGAAATTCAGTCGACGAAACGACCGCAATGTGTTGATGGCTGAAGAAAGCACGAAGAGCTGGGCAGACTCAGACTCAGAAACATCCAGCACCAGCTCATCCTCAAGTGATAGTGAACAGGAGGAGGTTCACTACTTCATGGCGAATCATACTGACGATGACGAGGTATTCGACTTTGCCAATTCTGAATTCACACGTGAGGACCTAGTTCAAGCACTGAATGATATGGTCCATGAGTACAAAACTCTGTCTCACACATTCGAGGAAATCAAAGCTGAAAACGCAAGTCTGAAAAATAGTTCAGCTGAATCAAGTTCTGATGAGCTTGAAGATACTGACAGCTTAAAGACTGATTTGAGTAGGCTGAAGATAGAGAATGAACTGTTGAGAAATGAAGCCAGCGAGCTCAAGGATGAAGTTGAGTACAAGACTCTATCTCACACATTCGAGGAAATCAAAGCTGAAAACGCAAGTCTGAAAAATAGTTCAGCTAAGTCAAGTTCTGATGAGCTTGAAGACACTGACAGTTTAAAGACTGATTTGAGTAGGCTGAAGATAGAGAATGAACTGTTGAGAAATGAAGCCAGCGAGCTCAAGGATGAAGTCGATAAATTAACTGAAGAAATGAGCTCCTGGAACAAGGCTAATCGTTCTCTCTACAAGCTATATGAAAACCAAAAACCATTAAATGATAAAACTG